>LPNX010756015.1:6792-424680 GCA_001517045.1 Pseudotsuga menziesii | reverse complement strand
TAGCGGGGTCCGTCAAAAGTATGCAGTGTGGGTACTCGTTGGATGCGGAATCAAATTCCGCATCCAATGAGCTCTCCCGATCGAAATTTGAGTAAAAACGCAATGAGATATGTCGAAAATACAAACAAAAAAAGTACTTTTTTTTAATGACAAATATGTCAATTCAACCATTATGGTTGACTTATTTTATTGAAATTCTATTGGTTCTTGAATTCCAACTCACAAAAACTTATTTTGGCACGTTTTCTTATAAGGCCCATTTTAGACCCCAAATTTCCTCTAATGAGCCATCTTATCCAGGAGCCTTTCCTTGAGCCATTTGGTGTACAACGTCTTTGAATTCCTGCATGGATATAGGGTTGTTCAAGGCATCATTATCCTCCCTAGTCACCCTCCAGGGAATGAGATTGGTGATTCGAGCAATATCCTAATCCCTATTATTATTGTCCTCTGTCACAATACCCTTGAAATGGCTTATGAGCTCTTCCTTGACCTCTCTTCTAGTCTCAACCTGAGACCCATCCCTTTTCTTGATTTTGTGGATCTTTGAGCCTAATTTGTTGTGAACCACCGAGTTGTGAAAGAACTTAGTTTTTTTCTTCCCCTCATGGAGCCATTTAACTCAAGATTTCTATTTCTAGAAAATATCTTCTTGTCTCTCTCTGGAATCCAGTTGAGTAAGGAGATCTTTCTCCTTTTCTCTCGGCTCCAGATCCCATCCTAATTTCATTCCTACTTGCTGGATTTGGTATATGTCCCGAATAAGTCTTTTCTTGTCTTTGAAGATGTTTATGAAGTCCTCCTTGTTCCATGTGCAGATCTTAGCTTTTAAATCCTTTAGCTTTTGTTGAAAATTGTAAATTATGGTCCCCCCCCCTTGTGGTCCAACTCCTGCCACCACTATTCCACAAGGCCCTTAAAGTCCTTGTGCTATAGACATAATAGTTCGAATTTGAATGGTTTGCTTAGGTTGATGTTAGATCTATCCCATTCCAAACTAATTGGCCAGTGATCCGACCCAGCAGTTGGCAGAACACTCATTGTGATGTCCCTAGTCCCCCTGACAATGTTTTCTGATACTAAAAATATGTCAAGCCAGGAGGCCACCAGGTGATCCCATCCTCTCCTATTATTCCATGTGTACCACCCATCCCTTGTCTCCATGTCCACCAGGGGGATGAGGGTCAATATCTCCCTAAAATCCTCCTGATATTTGTCCAAAGCCCTCCTTCCCCCCTTTTTTTCCCTAAGGGAAGTGATTAGGTTAAAATCCCCTCCCACAATCCAGGTCCCCTCCTGGGAATGATTTCTCAACCACCTCAAGTGATGGATGAATTCCTACTTCTGGGGGAAAGCACTATGCCCATAAATACTAACCAGGGTCCCCAAAGCCCCTGAGTCTAAAAATTTGAAGGCTACTTCCAAGGAGAAATGGATATCCCTCCACTTCGAGAGATATATCCGACTTGGGTCCCATAGGATCACTATTCCTCCCCCCATTCCGACCGAATCAATCGCCATTACTCTGCTTCCCTTCTAGACCTTAGGCCCTATCCTCAACATTGTCTCAAAGCTACACTTGGTTTCCTGCAGATATAAGACATCTGGTTTTTCCATATTGATCTTTCTACCTAAGGTCTTTGATTTTCTCGGGTGGTTACATCCCCTAATATTCCAAGAGATTATCTTCATTGGGTAACCTTACTTATCTCAGAAAAGGCCTCCTTGGTCGTCGGGTATTGGTTTGATTCGATTAACTTGACTATAACTGCCGTGATCTTCTGCTTATTTTTTTTTCAACCTCATTTCCGATTCTATTCCGGGGTCTTTCACTTGCTCCCGTTTTGTGGGTATGTGTAGATTCCCAGATCTTGTGATGCCTTGGCCTTGATGATGGCTTGCTGGAGGAGGGAAACTTGTTCCTGAGATACATACCCATCCCCTTATTTGTCGCACTCCTTTTCTATTGCATCCAGATCCAATTCGCCCAAATCCATATCTTCTACCTCGTCCTCCTCCATTGTCTCTATCTTATTGATTTCGATGGATCCGAACATGATCAACTGTGTCTCCTCTATCTCCTTGCTTTGGTCGATTCCCTCATCCCCCTCTTTCTCTAGGATCTGAAAGGGATTGGTGCATTCTGGTGCTCTATTGACCATCTCCTTTTTTTATTTTTGACCCTCACTATTCCTCCCCCACTTTCTATTCTTGACCTGCATGAAGCCATCACTAGCCTGCTTCTCTCCCCCCCCCTTATCTGAGGCCTACTTCTCCTGACCCCTCTTCATGCATTTCGTCCCAAAATGACCATACTCATGGCATATTTTGTAGTGGAAAGGGAGCTGCTCATAATCGATCTACTGGATCCACTCCTCATCATCCGAGTTCAGGCTCACTGCTTTCGGGATATATTTTGATAGATTCATGTAGACACATATTCTTGCATAGGTCGTGTACCTCTGCTGCTTGGTTTGTTCTACTACTTTCACAAATTCTCCAATCGAGTTGCCAATGTCTTTCAAAATTTCTAGATCCCAGTATTCATCGGGGAGGCCAATTAGCCTGACCCATACTGGAGCGACTGTCAGATCCTCCGTTTCAGGGTTGAAAAGCTCCTTCCAAGGGCATAAAAATAACCAAGTCGAAAAGAAGAAATATGGCCCTCCTTCTAGAATCCGATCTCTGTCCCCTACATCGAAGAAAATAATGGTGAAAAAACCCTTTGCCCCTATCTGGAGATTGTAGAGGCCTTTGGGATTCCAGGTTTCCTGGATCCAACAGATTAAATCCTTCTCATTAGGACATACTCCCATGAATTTTTCGATGAGGGATTTTTCTTTCGAGTGCTCTACTTTTTCCCTGATTAATTCCAATCGGATCTGGACTGCAGGGACACTCTAAGCCCTTGGGAGGAAGCCTCCCATCCCCGGGTTCCTTCCTCCTAGTAGTCCATCTCCCAATCCCCCATTATTTCTCCCGCGCTTGTCTCCCACAGATCCCTACGTCGTCCCTCCAAACATCACTGAAGCGTTGGGGGGTAAACCACCCCTAGCACCTTGTTTGCTGCTCTTGTGTGTCACGCCTTCAGAGTCCCACGACTACCTTTGGATATTTTCTCCCCCAACACACATTTCAAAAGTTCATCTCTTATGTGTGTGTTCCTCTATCCTTTTAGAAACTAGCTTGTTATTATAAGTTGTATCAATACACAAAATAGAACATTCACACCATTAGAATGCACTATTTGACACATGAAGTAACGTGGAAACCCAATATGGGATAAAACCACAAAAGCGCTCTTTATTTGGCACGAGTCATGTCTCAAACACTTTGGTTTGCGCATACAGCTTGCAGACATCTCTCCATAAACCCCATTACATTACATCTATGCACACATCTTTCAGATCGATGGTACATTACATTCACGAATATTATTCATCTATTCATACAATGCATGCAATTTGTTGACAATAAAGACTCTTCCTTACATCAGCATCTATCTGTCTCCCTACAAACTTGACCAAATAGCATAGAACTCCAACTTGGCTGAAAAAACTGAACTAAAACATAACAGAAAAAACTTCAACCAAACATAATCTAATCTAACCTCCAAAAATCCCAACCCTTTACATTTTATAGTTTCTATTGGTTGCATTTACATATCACACCCACTACTTGAAAGTGGACAACTCTTCTAACTAACTAACTGAATACATTTATTATTCCCAAAAAACTACCCAAAATTTTGGAGTTGACCATTTCCACACCTGTTCTATTGCAACCCTATTCACACTACGACCGGTTTTCCATCTTAGGACCAAAACATGTTTAACCTTCTCCTAGGGACAACACTTTCTATTTATAGTTTAAGTGATTAAGTCCTAATCAATTGAGATCTATATTTATGTAAAATGTTGATGTATTTCTGAGACTAAATTATCTTTTAATGTTTCTTTTGATTGTCTTGGTTTAACTATGGTATTTTGGCTTATTTTCATTTTAGTGGTTTATTCAATAATTTGTTACCTATTATTTTAATTGTTAGAATTAAAGGAGATGTAAACATATGAATGATTAGATTAACATTCTAAAGATCCAGTTTGATCAAACATTGGAAATCAAATTAGAAGACCAAGATTTATTGATTCAATAGTTGGATTTGTAAATTTATTAGATGTTGAATCATTCTATGATTTACTATGTAACATGATTGTGGAACTAATTATTAATTTCATGCTTTTGTTTGGAAATTAAAATCTATTTTTTTCAACAAATAACATCTTTATATTATTCTAACAATTTTCAGTTGCCTTTAATGTTTCTATTTTTTCAAGTTTGTCTCATGGACATGTAGTAAAGTTGATTTAATTTTCAGTGATAGAATTTTCATTGAAGATCTATATGCTTCAAATTTAGCTTAAAGGGATTTGGGTCCTTGTTTATGGGTTCGAAATGTATCATTTTCTTTGAACTATGATCTATTTATGGTTTTTGATTGTGAAGATTTAATGTTCCCTAAGTATAATTGTATTGATTTCATAAAGGGTATATTTTATCTTTTTACATCCTAATCCTATGTTTCTAAGTTTCATGATTATTTCCCTATCTCTAGTATCTCCTTTCGATTGTTTCTCCATAAACCATGTTTTTAATGAGTATTTGATCGTTTCCATGCAACCATTACTTTTAATCATGATTACACATCTATCAAAATAGCATTTTGACATAGGGTTTAAATGCAATAATCAATTACATGTATTGACCTTATAATCACAATTAGACCATATATTGATATCACCTCAATTGGAAATATTAGTCTCAGACAGGTGTTGTCCCTGAATGATGATCAAGATGGGTTTTGTCACATATTTAGTACTACTTCAAGTATAGTTTTTTGTTTTTTAAAATGGTATTATTTTAATCTCTACTCCCATTTCCTTCTGCGTAAAGAGAATTTTTCATAGACATACTTGTTCAAACCCTGTTACTTTTAAATAACACCTATAGTGAGGCTAGAACCCACTAGTATTGATATTTTGGAGGCCCATGATAAATGTATGAAACACTTTCATCAAGCATGTTGGTTTCCCTTCTTGCAAAAGTTCCAAGAGTATAACAATCAGGTGAATGAGGCATTTTCTCTCAAATTCAATGGTGTTAGGGCTTAAGTGGTTGGACTTTAGTTGTATTTTACTGAGGTGTTTACCTCATATTCGACTAAGTTTCCATAATGAGGGATAAGGATGATGCTCAGAAAACATTTCTTAAAAACATTGCACAAGTAGTTGAGTGGAATACGAGAATATGTGTCAAATATTTCAGAAAGAAATGGTGCCATGTTTTTTTTCATGATATACATGTATGTCACTTGTGATGGAATATTTGATCTTTTTTTGTTTGTTACCACAATAAGATCCTAATGATTTTCATTGGACATGAGCTCGATATGCCATTTTATTTATTTAACAATCCAAGGAAAATGGTAATGTCTATCTAACGTTTCCACATGGATACCTTAGCTCAAACTAAAGGATTAAGAATATGAAGGAATTTTTTTTTTTCTGTTTATTTCCATCTACCATATATCCCACATGATGAACTAATTCCACATAAGATTCTTCTAGTATTTCATTTTTCCTAATTGTATAAAATGCACCTACTTGACAATGTTTGTATTCATTTGACAGGTGTTGAGTCCTAAATATTTATTCAAACATATCCCAAGTAACTTGCATGGGGTGACCTACAACTTAGTTTCCTCATTATCCCACCATAGTAGAGTGAGTCTTTTTACTATTTGTGTTTTTCCATGATAGTGTATGTCTTAATACTAAGTGCTCTTTTAATACCTATCACCAAAGCTTCTTCTACCTAATGCCCATATTGACCTATAAATTTCATTAGTTTGTATTTTTTTACCTTTTTCAGAGTGTCCATACTCACTCTTGTCTCAATAGCAATGGACAAAGGGATTTGATCTGACTCCCTTTCTTGACCTCTGACTCGCCTGTTCTTCTACTCCATCCCTTTTTCTTAACCTTTACCTACATTTTGATTTTGACCTTTGTTGACAACCTAGTAATTCTTAAATATATTAGTCACTTCTATTAAAAAAAACGTATTATGGTTTGATCTACTAGGGTTCTGTTTTCGTGGGAAACTTGTGGTTTCATTCAATTCTTAGGAGCCATAAATACTCCTAAAATAGAAAGAGACAATACTCTCAATATTTGAATTTTAAAGCTTTTAATGAACAAGAATATATCACTAGTTTTCAAGGTAAAGAGTGAATCAAATTTTGTTTTTACTCTCACTTTTAGGCTAGCACAAATATATCCAACATGTGCTTTTTTGCATGCTTATACTCTACAATTACTATCAATTGCCTCAAATTCATTAAGTGTATTGTATTAGGTTTGAGATTTCATAGTCCAATTATATTAATACTTGTGGCATATGTTTTAGGACTCATATTAGTAATGAACGATGCATATGCATGTGTAATTTAATTCAATTCCTACCACTATTATGAAAATGAAAAGGAGCAGAGAATAAGAAGATGCAACCTACAAAATTGCCCATTCTTATCTTCCCTTAATCACTAGTTATAATGCACTCCACTTAAGGGTTTTAATATTTTCTTGTGTTGTTTCAGGTATGTTGAGTCATGTGTATTTCACCTAGAGTAGTCGTAAGGATGTTCTCAATGCCTCTAGAAGCTCACCAAATTCCAACCAAATGATAGGTTGTTTAAGTCTTGGAAAGCTTCACTTGAAAATTTGTAACTCCATACAAAACTGTAGTCTTCTTATAATTGCCACTAATAATATCCCAATATATATAGACTTTGTAGGATGGCTCCGCAAATGCTATAGGGTACCAATTGTGCATAAATCTTGCACTCAAAATGTTACAATGGAATATCACCATGGATGATGCTTTTCCTAACACTGATAGTGCATGCAAATAATAATTTGAAATTAATTGCAACCATAAAGCAATAATTACACTATTTATTGCATTGATTATGCTTAAAGTAAAAAATAACTTATTCACACTAACTAACTTATAGTGAACATGAAAATTAAGGTAAAGGACACCAAAACAAATGATCACATTTAAAAGAAAAGACGGTCTTATACACATGAGATGTCCAAAAATTCGATGATTTGGACAAATTTTTCCTGGAATCTGACGTTTTTTATTTTGAAAAATCATAATGTAAATATGTTTTAATTCAAATTTCGATTGTAGAAATGGATTCCACACCCTCAAAAACCCCTAGGGCAATCATGACAAAACTTGTATTTTTAAAAATTTCGACTAGATTTTATCAAAATCGTCTCGGAAAAATCAACCTATTCCAACTCAAATTGTAGAATTTTTAGACTATATATATACCCTATTTTATGTGATATATTACAAAATATTTCACTTATCATGCTTTTAATACATTATCAATTCAAGTTGTGGAGATGCAAAATCTCTCTCTCTTACACTTATCACGCTTTATATATATACACATTATCAATTCAAGTTGTGGAGATGCAACATCTCTCTCTCTCTCTCTCTCTCCCTCTCTCCCTCTCTCTCCCTCCCTCCCTCTCTCTCTCTCTCTCTCTCTCTCTCTCATAAAAATACTTAAAAATGTTCTTCAATAATATTTACATTATCCCTCTCTCTCTCTCTCTCTCTCATAACTTGGATTATAATTCTTAAGATATTTGAGCCCAAAAACGCTTACCCATATTCTCTCTGTCTCCCTCTCTAAAATTCTATTTGATATGTTTAAGTAAGTTTATTTATTGTTTTAATAAACTATTTTGTATTTTTTAAAGCTAAAATACTTGTATTAATTATAAGAAATGTACAAAAACTTAGTTAGCTGGTCAACTACATGGAAAACTTGACCAACTACAAAACAAGAGATCAACGTTAAGGTCCATCATAGTTCTTTCAAAAACCTCCGTCGACATAGCCTTATCAATATAATAGTAAATGCTAAGATACCTCAAAAGGTAACTAGGATAAAAATAACAAAACAAACTTGGGCATTGCTATGCTATATAATGGAGAATACTCACCATCATCAGAAATTGATATCAAAGGAACCTCTTGAGTTTAGGTTGGAGGGTGGTCCTCTT
Organism: Pseudotsuga menziesii; assembly: GCA_001517045.1. Lineage (NCBI taxonomy): Eukaryota > Viridiplantae > Streptophyta > Pinopsida > Pinales > Pinaceae > Pseudotsuga > Pseudotsuga menziesii. The sequence goes on along the minus strand of LPNX010756015.1, from coordinate 416,533 downwards.
CTTTGACTACCCTTTCTACAAACTCAAATCCAATAGTATCCTTTTCAATCAGGATGATTTTTGTATTCATCCTTCCCTTTTGGTATTGGAGCTCATCAATATGTAAAATAATTTCCTTGCATTCCTCCTTATGATCTATAAGATCCTTCCCAAGCATGGATTTCATTTTCCAATATAATAAAATTGTATGAAAACACTTTGTATCTATGGTATGAGAGTTTTCAACATCAGGAATCCATGGCTACATTTTCCTCTACATTTTGTCCTCACCAACCAATTCTTGCACTTGTATAACTCAATTTTCCACTTGTTGAATACTACTTGGTGTGTTTTCGTGGTACTGTAAGTTCGAGTACTTTTCCTCCTGCATTAACGATGTCCTATGACTAAAACCATGACCCCTTTAACCATTGAATCCTCTAGAACCATAGGTCTTGCCAACAATGATTCTATTAGTGATCCATTTTCCAGTATCACAAAAGAGGAGATACTGCAAGGCTCTTCAAGATATTTGGAAATAAATCCCACCCCGGTCACAAGTGTACCCCACTTGGAGGAATTCCTTATAAAAAAAATCACATAGAATAAATTCAAGCCTAGGCTTACCTTGAGATGAAAGGAAAATTGTAGAATGGGAGATTATTTCCCAATTGTTGTGATGAGACTTTTTCCAAAACAACTATTGCTTCTAGAAATAAGTTTCAGCATAAGGGGTCAAGAACAACAACTTCCTCCTACAGTAATCATTATTATCATAATCACATACACCACACTCAGCCATCAACCACTACTCATCCTTAACCGACGCACTTGAAATGGATCCTACCATGTCATAGTGAGGACTCATCATTACCAAATCCTTACAGAGAACAAGATCTGTGTACATCATTAAGCATTGATTAACCTCCTTGTTGAGTGATTTTTGAGGTTAATATTATGCTTAATATTTTCCCTCCAACTAACAATTAAACAAATTTCTCACTTAATGTGTTTACCAGAAAGAAAAATGAAAACATAGAAGAAAAAGGAAAAAATATTAGATTAATTGTAATAGACATGGGTAGATCTTGTATAATGGAATTCTAGAGAAAGACACCGATGAAAGATAATTAAAAGAAAGGAATATATACATAATAATTCAATTCATAAAATATTATAGGAAGTCTCTTTCAGAACAAATACTTCCTCGAAGGAATTCTCTACTCTTTATAAATGCATTACAACAAATAATAATGAAGACAAACTCCCTATGCATTTTTTCGTTGATAAGGTTGTTGGGTTTTCCATATGACCTTGGAATGAATAATGGAGGGAATATTCTCTATTCTTCTAAGATTATAAGAAAAATTAGCCCATATAATAGTTAACTAAGAGAAATTTGACCAAATAAAAATAGGGCTTTGTTATTCTCTTCAACATTGGCTTAAAATATGACACCCTAAATTGATCTTTAGGGTCTATTAGATCTACATTGAAAACCCTTAAAATCACATAAACCCTATAATTTTTATGGATTATAAGTCTAGACTCGAAAACCAAAAAATAATATGAGTGAAAAAACAATAATCACATACTTGAAGTCAAAAGTGTTGTGTAGATCTTGAAGTTGATGTGGGTTGATATTATGAAGCAATCATGCAAAGATTATAAATTCCAAATTGTACTACTTTATCTTATTTGTGACATGATATACATGTATTGAGTTGGAGATACATACACAATAATCATGAATAAAACTATTCATTTAGTGCCAAAAGTCACCCAAGTTGCAAAATCAATCCTACTCAAGAAATACTCTTTAGGTTTTTGGGATTCGAAAAATGCTTCAAAACCACTGGCATCAAATTTAAGGGAAAGCAACAAACAAAACCACATAATACTATTATAGTTTAATCATCACATGATGATAAGTTCCATTCCTCTTAAACCATGGTTTTTGGATAGTCAAAACTAGGGTTACTGTGTATGTTATGGAATGCATAAATGAAGGTTTTCCCAAGGATATTATCAGTTCATAAGTTTCTAATGGTGAAGTAGAAGTAATTCCCAACAATGGAAATAGAAATAGTTTAAGGGAAAACATTACTTTCGAGGAAGGAAATCCACCCAACCAAGCTTCCATTTAGTGAAAGAGAATAGGAAACATGTGAGAAATCCCTTAGTGGCACATCCAGAAATAGGGAATATAAATGAACTTGCATGTTCTTGTTGGAATGAGACACCATATGTGTGTGTGTGTGTGTGGATATTAAAGATATATCTATCTAGATTTATTTATTTATATATCTAACCTACTTAGAAAGGATCATAGGCCCTTAAGGTTAGTTGTTTCCATAGTTTAAATATACATCCATATTTTTGAATAACAGACCAAATGTTTCAATGTTTGAACATATGCCATTTGAAATAAACAAATTGTAAAAAACTACATAAATGAACACATTCACATACAAATGATCTAATCACCATTCTAAATACAACTAAAAATTACTACATTTAACAAAAATAAAATATGGGTTTGTTTATTACAACCAGTTTATTTCATAATTCAAACATAAAGGGTAAAATGGTAGGAATACTTGAAATAATAGGGAAATTGACTTACAATAAAGGTGGTTATGGGAATGGTTGAGCTCTAACCAATCCCTCCCAACAACAAGAACCAAGTTTGGGGGACTATTCTCCATCTAACCAACCCTTCAATCAATACCACTAAGACTCCTTGATCCCTTAGTTAATAACATATTCTAGCTTCTCTTTTTATCTCTTTCTCAACAAACCCAAGCTCTAAAGAAAATACCTCAAGATCAAGATCCTTTGAGCAAAATATTCCTTCACCACCTCCTCAACATTCATTTAATAGTTATTATTTAATTGTATCTATGAAAATATACCGATGCATTGACTCCATGTGCCACTCAATCAATTATGTCTTATATTTATTTGATCATGTGTATTTAGTTAACTTTATTTATTTATTTATATTTTCCTTTAAATTCCATTTTTTATTTTTACAATAAATTAATCAATCTACTGTTGTTGTTACTACTGCTATTACTACTACTACTACTACCACTACTACTATTTTTCGATTTATTTATTTATCTAATTTTTCATTTCTAATATTAATTTTTTATTTGTTTTCATCACCAAAGTGTAATATTAACTAATTTATATACGATAAAGGGCATTACATTATAACCATAGTTAGAGAAACCATTGAAAAACCCTAGCTCAACGAAGGAGCTCCAACATGCAAGGATTACTCTAAAATTTCCTCCAAGGTTAGAAATATTTTATCTTCTTCTTCTTCACCAAATATGCCTTGGGTTTTATCACAAAACCCAATTCTTAAATATCTAAGGGATAAACCATAACACTAGACTTCAATATGCTCCAAGAACACCATGAATCCCTAGCGACTCCAAGAGAGAGAGAGAGAGAGAGAGAGAGAGAGAGAGAGAGAGTACAAAGGAAGGGCTGAGCAAGAGGACTAGTGCACTCCTCCTCTCAGTCACATATCTATAGAAGAGTGAATAAAAATGAATAGCAATATGATCTAAAAATGATCACTCCAGCATCTTCTTATTCACAAGAGTAAACCTTCATCATATGAGCAATCCCCAACAAAAACATCCTCCTACCATGTATAAATTGTCATGGGGTTTCCTCATGAACTATACTATCAAATCACTCTAAGAAGAGAAGTACAAAAAGAAGAGTATGATGAGGATGAATGAGAAGGATTGTTAGGAACCCGTGTCAACCATTCTCTTTACTTTGTTAGTATATTATTGTTGTATGCATATGATTTATAAGTCGCCCTATGAGTATATTGCATTATCCCACATTCATGGGGAGTAATAGTTATTTAGATTAGAATTAGTATATAAGTACGTGTTGAGGCCAATGAAGGAATCCACAAGTTATTTGTATTGATCTTGCTCAAAGGAGGTTTCCCCCTCGAAGTGGCATGCGATCAATAAAATTCCTTTTATGTTCTACTATTTCTGTTATATCATGCATTTTAATTACAGGAGGTTTCTCACATTTGGTATCAAAGAACTTTCTTTGGCACAAGTGAGAAATGTTTTCTTCTTTTTGGAAAAAAAAATAGGGAAAAATTTGGTGGCAAATTTCAAATAAATTTATGAAAATTTTTATGCAGATTCAAGAGAAACAAGTTCCAGATCTGAATTATGCTTGCAAAAATACACAGTTTCAAACAAAACATCATCTCATTTGGAGTTTGAAAAGTGGAGATATTGCTGATTTAAAATAATATTTTTTTTAGAATTTTAGCGACGACAACAAAAATTGCAGAGCGAATATCTTTTGATGAGGTGCCCAAATTTCTATTCAGATTGTGTAGGTATACAAAGAGTGGTTGTTCCAGTTCTATAAAAAGGTTATATAGATATCTTGAGCAATATTGATCAGGGTATGCTCATTTTAAAATTCCTGTCTCAAAACCCTAGCTATATTTACGGGTTTTTGGGATCCTAGGTAGAATTTCTACCAATATTTTCTGTTCGCAGTGGCTTTCTGGCACTCTGATTATTGTAGTACTTATTATTTTCATATGTATTTTTCCTTCCAATTTCAAGTTTGAATCATGGAATAACCTCCATTTGCTTAATTGTGGGATGTACCTAGGCATAACTCTAAAACTCATTGTGAGGAGTACCACAGGAACCCTGAAGTAGCTGGAAATTGAGAGGACCTGCTATCAAAAAGGGAAAAAAAACTACCTGATTGAGTAGTTCCCACTCATGAGGTAAACCAAGAGCTATTGTTTGTGGCAAAGCGGTTATCAATCTTACCTGAGCCGTGGAGTCAGGGGTACTTCTCCAATACGCAAGCCATTAAACAACATTTTTGGCCAAGTGAATCCCCTGAACCTTTAGGAATATGAACATAATTGGGGTCTATATCTATTTCTAGTTGATAAATAACATATTGCATCTCTCCAGAGCTATCACATATCAATTCCACTGAAAAAATTATAAATTTATGTTTTTTTGCCATATCTTCTTTCCTTTACCTCCGTTTGCATTGAAAATTCATTGGAAACCCTACAATTCCATTATGTATATTTCCTTCCTTGAGGACCCTATCCCAAAATACACTGTACGAAGCCATAAATCCCCATTTTCTGCTTCCTTGTCCCTCAGAAAGTGTCCAAAACCTTTGTCAAACCCCAAATTTTCCTTTTCTAAAAAGAATATTTTTTTTTGTTTTTCTACCCATTCCTAAAAAAATGAAAAAAAGAAAACAAAATTCATGGTTATGGTTGTCACCCGCACAGAAGCAAAAAAATAAATGGAATATGAACTTACCACCCTCAAGACCAAACTCCAAGATCTAGATGAAAAAATTCTCATCCTCCATCTTCAACATTTAGCCATGAACAATAGGCGACAACTAGAGTCTTCTACATACATTGGGTTTTCTTCTTCCAACAATTTTTGTGGGTCAAAGCTTGATTTTCCTCACTTCAATGGTGATGATCCAAGTGTATGGATATATAGGGAATACCAATATTTTAGTCTTCATAACACTTTTGATGTCCACAAATTATCACTTCCATCCTTTCATATGGAACATGAATCCCTTCAGTGGTTTCATTGGTACATCAAGGATCATGAAGAGACAAAATGGAAATATTTTTCCAACTCCTTTTGCAACGATTTGTCCCTAGTGCTTTTGATGACTTCACATGAGCACTCACTAAACTTCGCCAAACTAGCACTATGAGAGAGTATCAGATAGAATTTGAGAAAATGGCCAATCACACAAAAGGAATGTCTGATGCATTCTACAGGAGTTGTTTTATCAGTGGTCTAAAGGATGCAATCCAATCTGAGGATAAAATGTTATGTCCCAACACAATGATGGAATCCATAGGGTTAGCTAAGTTGGCGGAGGACACGATCATAATCCAACTGTGCTCCAAATCCAATTTTGATCCATTCAGAAATATGGTTTCCCAAAGACCTCCAACCATGCCAACTCCTAGAACCACTCTTATCAAGCATTTGTATGAATCCGAGATGTGGAAACGTAGAGAAAAATGGATTTGTTATAATTATGATGAGAAATTCACCCAGGGACATAGATGCGTTGTACAAAAACTATATCTCTTGGATGTGGATTCTTCGCCTGCATTAGGAGCATTTTGAGGTTTAAAATAAGCCTCATAAGGAAATACTAAAATAAGAGTTATAATAATAAAATAAAAGTTCTAAATTTTGGAGGGGAAAAATAAAAACTACATTTTCTTATCGTATTTTTGACATATCTCCTTATGGGTTCACCCAAATTTTGATTTTGGGGACTCGTTGGATGTAGAATTTAATTATGAATCCAACCCATACCCACACTGCATACTTCTGAGGTACTCACGAAAACCAAAAATTAAAATTTCAATAAAAAATTTATTTAATAATAAAATACGTTTTTTATTGAAATTTTCCTTTTTGGTTGTCGTGAGTACCTCAGAAGTATGCAGTGCGGGTATGAGATGGATGCGGAATTAAATTATGCATCCAAAAATATGTTTTTTTTATTGAAATTTTCATTTTTGGTTGTCATGAGTACCTCAGAAGTATGCAGTGTGGGTATGGGTTGGATGCGGAATTAAATTCCGTATCCAACAAGTCCCCAAAATCGAAATTTGGGTGAACCCATAAATATTAAAATACATTTTTTTATTGAAATTTTCATTTTTGGTTGTCATGAGTACCTCAGAAGTATGCAGTGTGGGTATACGAGTCCCTAAAATTGAAATTTGGGTGAACCCACAAGAGATATGTCAAAAATACAATAAGAAAAAATATTTTTTTCTTTTCCCTCCATTTTTTTTACAAATTTTACCCTTGTGGTTGGAATCATCATCTTGAATCCTATCGGTTCTTATAAAGTGATTTTTAACAGTACATTTTGTTTTTGTTTTGAGGCCCATTTTTTACCTCAAAACTCCCCTAATGCACCTAAAATTTGTGAAGATGCTCAGGATCTAGTAGATGATTATATCGACATTCAACAACCGCTTGTTGAACCTCCTTCTCAATATGGCCACCCAGAGGTATCTCTCCATGCATTAGCTGGAGTCACCACCCCACAAACCATGCGGGTCAAGGGTTTCTTCAAGAAGCTCTCTCTTACAATACTCATTGATTCTAGTAGCACTCAAAACTTCATTGACTCTTTGATCTCCAAACAAACTGATTGTTTTGTCTATCCTTGCTCCAACTTTGAAGTGATGATTGCCGATGGGGGCACCTTACCTTGCAAGGAGAAGTGTCACAATGTGTGTATCTCTATTGGATATCATAACTTGCACTCCAACATTTTTTCTTTTCCCTTAGGAGGATGTCATGTGGTTTTGGGTGCTCAATGGTTACACAGACTTGGACCCATCTTAAGGGTTTTTTTTTGAACTTTAAATGTGGTTTTAAATCAATGGAAAAAAACACACATTTAAGGGCTTACAACCAGGTTCCCTCACCATCATCATTTCACATCGCATGGAAAAGATCCTTAAGAATAATTCACATGGTGTCATAGCTAAAATCTATTCCATTAAGATGCAACCATCAATGGTCTCCACTAATCCCTAGGATCTACAAGAAATTTTGGGTAAGGAAAATATTATGGAGGATGCTCTTTCTTACACATTTGATGACCAACTTTCTCTTTCAACTATTTTTATGCCTATTAAAAATTGGTTGCAATCTGTTCAACAAGGATATGTCAATGACTCTTCAAAATCTGAAATCATCCAATAGTTGGCCAATAACCCCTCTGTTGTATCACATTACTCTTGGGGTAGTGCTTCTTTGAAATACAAGGGTCATCTCGTGCTTCCCTAGAGAACAAATATTCAACAGGATGTCTTCTATGAACTCCATGCTTCTCCATCGACAGGGCACTCTGGGTTCCTCAAAATGTATGCACATGAATGACATAACTTCTTTTGGAAGGGAATGAAAAGGGAAATTCAACAGAATGTGGTTTAATGTGATACTTTCCAGTGCCACAAGGGTGAAACGAAACTCCTTACAGGATTTCTTGAACCCTTTCCCATATGTACACGAATTTGGACATATATTTTGATGTATTTCATTGAAGGGATCCATAAATATAGAGAGAATATAGTAATACTAGTTGTGGTTGACCGCCTCTCCAAATATAGTAATTTTTGTGCCCTCATCCATCCATATACCACCTCCTTAGTTGGAAAATTTTTCATGGACTAGATTCTGTCTTCATGAAATCCCTCCTTGCATTGTCTCAGATCACGATGCAACTTTTATAAGTCATTTTTGGACAGAACTATTTCACCACACTGGCACCAAACTGAAGATGAGTTCAGGGTATCACCCACAAACCAATGGTCATACTAAAGTTATCAACACATGTTTGGAAACTTATCTTCGTTACTTCACCTCTGAACAACAACATCAGTGGGAAAAGTGGATCCCTCTCATTGAATGATGGTAAAATACCTCCTACCACACTACATTCTAAAATGAATCCATATGAAACAATCTACAGGAACCACCAGTGCCCCTTCCATACACCCCCAACAGTTCACAAGTTCAGGAAGTTGGCATAGTTCTCTGAAACCAAGATCATATTCTTCACAATTTATAGGACAATATTCAAATGGAAAGAAAATGAATGAAAAGTTAAGCCGATCAACACCATTTTGAGCACACTTTTCAAGTTGGTGATATGGTTTTTCGTCATCTACATCCTTACAAGAAATACTCCTTGCAACTCAAAGGGCATCATAAGCTGGCTCCAAAGTTCTGTGGGCCATATAAGGTTCTTCAAAAGATTGGGTTCATTGCTTATAAATTATAACTTCCTCCTTCTTCTCACGAACACCCAATATTTCACGTCTCTTTTCTTAAGACAGTTATTGGTACCAACATCAGAGCAAAAACTATTTTACCAGAATTGGATAATGAAGGATCCCTCATTTTGGAGCCAGAGGCCATCCTCAATAAGTGCACTCGTCAACTTCACTCTCAATCCATCACAGAGGTATTAATTCAGTGGCACGACATGCAAATAGAGGATGGTCCATGGGAACCACTCCTTCAGACTCAACAACAATTTCCACATCTAAATCTTTGAGGAAAAAGCTTTTCTAAGACTAGAGGGGATGTTAGGAACCCATTTCAACCCTTCTCTTTACTTTCTTAGTAGAATGTTGGATACATATGATTCGTAAGTCGTCCCATGTGTATATTGTATTATCTCACATTCATGGGGAGTAATCGTTGTTTAAATTAGACTTAGTGTATAAGTACGTGTTGATTCCAATGAAAGAATCCACGAGATATTTGTATTGAGCTTGCTCAAAGGAGGTTTCACCCTCAAAGTGGCCTGTGATCAATAAAATTCCTTGTATGTTTTGTTATTTTTGTTATATCGTGCATTTTCACTATAGGAGGTTTCTCACAAGGATTTTCTCGTTCCTCTATATGTATAAGAAGTAAGGGAGGCATGCTATAGCTGATTTTACCACACTTGGTTGTTCACACTTCTGTGGCATTCCCTGTCCCTCTGCAAAATCTTTGGACCCCATGGACTATTTTTGTACCTTTGATGTTTCCAAGATCATCCCTAAAAGCACTCATTATTTGTTGTATGCGACTTTTAATCCCTTTCTCGCGTATATATGTGGATATTACCCCTAAACCCACATACATCGGGATGTGTGCAAAAGGGAAAATATTTTTGGAGTTTTCCTTGATGTGGATCTGAGTCACTTGTCTCTTGGCCTTCCATATGCCTTGCGATCACTCGGATTTGACCTTCCATTACCCCATTAAAGCACAATATAAGGAGCCCTTTGGATACATGGAAGGGAGGAGGAATTAAAGAGCAAGAAAACTATAGTCCATTGTTGCCGTAGCTTGCTTATACTTGAGTCTGAATCCCTTTGTCCCTTGGAGCACTTTGTGTTCTTCCAAGCTTGCCTTTTTTTGTGTGCTTTATATTAATAGATGGAGGATTGAGGTGGTGGAGGCCTAGGTGGAGGACTCAGTTTCTCCGATTTGTAGACGTGTCGATAGAGGTTGTCACTCATGTAATATCTGATTTATATTAATAGAAATATCTTTTCCTGTCCAATGATGTGCATTTAAATGAATATTGAATCCATGGATGATTTTAATTATTTATAAATTATTGATTATATATTCTAGAGTAGGTCCAACACCATTATATAGCATGCTTGTCTTGTTTGCTGTTGTTGAGAGAGAAAATTGCTAACACAAGCGGGATTAAAAAAATCCTAACGGGAATCTACATAACCTGTCTAGAATAAGGTATGTTCAAGATCCTTTAGTGTTAGATGTTTCATTTCTCTTGCATATTGGAAAGGGATTGATTTCTGTGGTTTATCTGTCTGTTGTGGTACACCCCAAGCCATAGGAAGTTTTCTCTGTAACAAAAATGGCGACCATACTAGAGAGGTTCCTAGTCATTTCCTTTGGGGTTTTTTTCGGGATTCAATGTGCTTGAATTGCTCTGATTTATCTGTTTCTGAGTTGGGTCTGGGGGCATGTTTTCCTAGTAGCATCTTACAGGAGTAAATTTTGTCTCAGCTTGTCTGTTTTCCTTCCTTTTATCTCTTTTTTCTTCCTGTACACGGGTTTTTCTTTCACAGTCATGTGTACACATGGGTTTTCCTTGAATAATCACGCATGTACGTGGATTTACTGAGAATAGTCACATATACCCTGATTTTTTTCCTTTTTGGGAAGATTAAGTGTTGCTGGGTGAGTTTGGATGATTGTTGAAGGATTCTTCGATGCTTCTGGAGTCTGTATACATCCTTGTTTCTGACCAGAGACACCTTGTTAGTTTAAATTTTTAAAATGTTCTTGTCATTTAATTTTCTATTTTTTTGGGGGATTAGTGCATTAGGTCTCTTTTACCTTGGTGCTTTGCTTGATGGCTATTTGTTAGTGCTTTCAGAGTCTGAGGGTTGTAGAGTTATACTTTTGCTTTTTTATCTCATTTAATTCAAAAATACAAAAAAATTGCTTTGTGCATCATTATGCATTGTTTGCATTTTTCATTAGCATGGTACTTACATTAGTTTTGCTTGGAGAATATTAGTCAGATTTTCATATAGGAATGATTGCATATTCATTTGAAGGAAAATTTTTTCACTTCATGTAGTAGCATACCCTGTTCTTCATTTGACATAGTGCATTTTCATTGATTGATAGGTGTGCATTTTACTTCTTGATTGCGTCATAACATCATTAGTTGTACAACCATTTTCCCTTTGAGTAATAAGCCAATTAAGATCAACTCATAATAAAATGAATTACACTCTTTTCTTTTTTAGGGTGCACCAACAAGACTAGGTTTTAGGGTCTTGGAATAGTTCATTGGAAGTCAATTCTCCAAGACCACTAAACAAAACATTTAGGTGTCTGTCCAGGTGAGAGTGTGAAATCATTTATATAATTAGTGTTCTCAGGATACTCCTCTTACAAGGGATTTAAGCATGAGGCAATGTGAGCGGTTATGATTGGGACGACCCCTAGTTGTAACTAAGTAGCACCGGAGATATTTCCAGGATTCTACATATCTTGGGGCTCTTTCGAGAGTTTCGAACTTTGCTACCCTACCCATACAGTCAATCCCACTTGTGACTATCCACCTAAGCATTGATTATATTGAGGTGACCTTAGTTTCCTTACCTAGGTTATCGAGGGGGTACTTCGTAGAGGTGATTCTGCAGGTGTCCTGACGAGGTAGGGGTCGAACAGCACAGTCACTATATGCGTTGAAGCTGAGGGCCACTATAATTGGTTACGGACCTATGCTTGTTTTGTATGGGAGTCTCAAGTCTCTCCTAGGTGAGACATACCTGCTTCATTCGGGAGCTCACATATCCTACCCTTATTTGCTTGTGATTTAGCTTTACATTTTATAGGTGTATGCTCTGTGCACGCTAGTTTGCCTAGGGTTTGCGTAATTAGATTGAGTATTTTATTTTTTGATTCATTGTGGATTCAGGTGTGGAACCCCTCCGTTCTCACCATTTAGAAGAACTTCCACCTTCCACATATCCTCCTCCTTTGGGAGAGGAAACTAGATAGTCTGGGTGGACTACTTCCCACTTTGATTTGCACACCATGGGAGATCATGAGGATGAGATTCTAGAGATGTCCTCTCCACCTAATGATCTTGGGGAGAAATATCCTACTAGCACATATGATCCATCACACGAACAACCATCACGATCTGGTTATGATCCCTCATTCACAGGTCGCCGGTATTGGTTTCTAGGCGACGAGACTCATTATGAACCCACAAGAACTAGTCATGTTCGTTATCGAATGCCTGATATCACAACACTCAATCCGGCACATCATGTTGATTTGGAAATTGATCCTAGCACTACGCCTAGGGGCACTCCTATTCCTTTCCATGTGGAGAGATTTGGGAGTACTAGTCACATTACACCTTCCATCCCTATGGTGGAAGCATCTTCACATGTCTATCCTAGACCTAGTGTTAGTAATCCTATGCTGATACTAGAACCAAGACGAGTGAACATTGGGAACACCACTTACATTCCTTCACATGTCCCTTCATCCTCGAACCCTACTCCTTCGAATGCGTTTTTGATGACCCTTGCTCCCCCTAATTCACGTGGTCCTTCGGGCCGGAATATTGCTACTAGTCATGTTCATGCTGCGACTGCTCACATGGTAATATCTCAAAGTAAAGTACCTCCTGTTGTTTCAGGAGGTCATATCCCTATTTCTGGATTGTCTCATGTTCCATCTCATGGAGCTCCCCATATTTCTAACTATGGACCTTCTCATGGGACATCCCATGGAACACCTTATGGAGCTTCTTATGGAAAGCCTTCTGGATGACAGTATGGACAGAACTATCAACCCTATGGGTATGGGTGTCAAAAACCCACTTATTCTTCCAATTACGGCTTTGTAGCACCGCATAATCAAGGTACCCCACATCACAATGCCTCCTTGCAGCCCTATACAGGTCAAATGGGAGGAGGTTATTATGGCCAAGGCCATGGTATTTATAGTAATCAACCTTACTTGAACCAGAACTATCAGGGAGAGTGGCATATACTGGCTCAACCTAGGCTCCCTTTCCTTGCGAAAATAAAATTACCTCACTTGTTGAGACTGATGAATGATCCAGTATCTCATGACCCATCCTAGCCGACTGTCCCTAACAAGCTTCCTTCTAACATTCCCAAGTTCAAGGGTAAGGCTAGAGAAGATCCTAGTGAGCATGTCACCACTTTTCACCTTTGGTGCTCTTCCAATTCCTTACACAACGATTCAATCTGTTTGAGTCTATTTCAACACACCCTTACGGGGCCTGCGGAAAAATGGTATATAGAGTTACCAAGGGGGGCATACAGTTTATTTGATGACCTTTCCATGACTTTCCTCAACCACTTTTAGCTACCCATACATTACAACGTCGGTACATAACTCTTGTCAACCTTCCGGAAAGATAAAGCCTCACACATTTTGGATCACATTCAAGAGTGGCGTAGACGGAAGCGGTTGATTAAATCCTTTATACCACCATAATTTCTCCTTGAATGGTTCCTCAAATTGTTGTTACCTTACATCGCAAAGGATGTTTCTACATCCAGAGTTCAAAATGAGGAACAAGCAATCTTTAGGGCACAAGAGTTGGATTTGATCTACGCTCAATCCAGACTTTTGTATGAGATTATACATAATGCTCCGCGATCTAATTTCGATCCTAAGGTCAAGCTTGGACCACATACTGATGGAATTGTGGGATCTACAAGTACCAAACTTGTGGATTCGATTATGAAACAAGTGAGCCAATTGTCAATTAACCAGTCCATGTCAGGACAAGCCACGACTTCGTCTAAACCTACCCAATTGGCGAGTGTACTTTTCATGCAATCGTTGGACCCGAAGGGCAACCAGCATCCTAGAAGGAATAAGAAAAAAGGGAAAAATAACCATAAGGGTGGGAATAAGAATGAAAATGCTGATAATAATGGAAAGAATGCTTGTAATGCTGGGGGGGACAAGCAGACTAAACGTAAGGTGAAGTTTCCTTGTAAGTTGTGTAAGGACGACCACCTCACTTACTTGTGCCCTTGTACGGAAGATGCCTCGAGGTTCATAGCACAGGGCCCAACTGTGTTAACGAATCCTTTACCCAAAAATCAAAATATGAACTCAAGGACCATTGATCCTAACTGTGCATTGGGTGGAAATCAAAATGCTCCAGAAGCCAATAGTGGTTATGGATGCATCAACATGATGAGTGTTGCTAAGATTGTGACTCATACAAAAGATTATGGTTCGTCACAATCAGACCTTGGGAAAGAACCCTCTCCACCCGAGAACCCTTTGTGTATCAAAAAACCTATGGATAAACCTGAAGCTCCGCCTCGCATTCCTAAGGGAGTACTAAAGCATTCAAGGCACAATCCTAATGCCCAAGCCACCCATAACTATTTAGTTGTCAAGGATTTGCGCCAGACTCCTTGTGTGATGTCCACGCTTGAAGTGCTTCAGACTTGTCCTCCATAGAGGAAGGATTTGTTGTCTGCTCTTGGGGTTAGTGATGATAGCTCTTCTTTCATTATCAAATTTGAAACCATGGGGGTACAACCTCACTTTCCTTACTATGTGTCTCTTTTGATTCATGTAGAGTGTCTTAATAAGACCATCAAATGCACTATCATTAATGAAGGTGTTGCTGCTTTTGTGATGTCTTTGTCATGTTGGAAGGGATTAGGTTCTCCCGAGTTGTCTCAATCCGCTACCATGTTGACAGCTTTCGATGGTAGATCATTTCAGCTGCACAAAATTATTCCTTCTCTAAAAGTCCAATTTGGAGGGAAGACCGTTTTGATCGAGGTCGAGGTGGTTGATGCGCCCCTTGACTACAATATTTTACTGGGTCAAAATTGGGTGTATAGTATGCAAGCCATAGCTTTCTCCCTCTTTCGAGTGATATTATTTCTGTTTAATGGGAATATTGTTACGATTGATTAGACATCATTCCAAAATCCGTGTGTCAATGCATCATCAGGAGCTTCTATCCTGATTATTGATCACTCTCAGCCGGAAATTGGGAGTGTGGGCATGGGTATGTATCCTTCTTTTATGAAAACCTTTAGTTGTCCTGTGCCCATGCTTATGATTGGGTCTAGTTTTGTTGGGGCTTCGTCCTCGTTGAATTTGGTGTCTTTTCGCACTACCCATATGGAGGACCCTTGGATCCTTCCTTCACCGAGTTCTTCGGTTGAACCTATTGAAACAGACGTGCCATTGCCTATAATGATGATAGCATATCAAGCGAATCTTGATCAAGTTGTAGAGCCTAGTCCTTCCTCTTCGCGGACGGAGGAGGAGGACCCATATGTGCTGCCTGCATGCACAGTTGAGTCATATCACACACATGATTTCCTTGATGATGTTTTTCTGTCAGATGAAGCCATTATTGAGGCCATGTCTGGGGTTGAGCCACCTTGGGAAGAGTTGTATCATTGATCATATTTTCTTCCTGATCTCAACCATGTGGAGCATGATGAATTTAGGGAGATTCTTTGTGAGAATATTGGTAGGCCCATGGTTCCATTTAGCTCTCCTAGCCAGATGGCTGATGGGAACATGGCAAATTTATCACCAACTATTCCTATCAATATTTCTCGCGATCCTGGCAAGGTTGAGAATGTCTACATTGGGGTGGATTGTTCCCCCAATGAGATCAAGGAGTATACCATGCTGTTTAAATAGTTTCGTGACATATTTGCATGGTCATAGGATGATATTCCAGGAATCGACCCTCGTATTGTCGAGCATGAGATCAAAACATATCTAGATATGAAGCCAGTTTGACAACATTTACGTGCTGTGAATCCTAGAAAAGCACCCGCCATTAAGGTGGAGATAGAAAATTTTTTGAAAGCTGGTTTTATCTATCCCTTTCCCTTGATGGCGTGGGTTTCAAATCCCATTCTGGTAGATAATAAGCAGGGAGTGATCCATATATGCACTGATTTCCATGAATTAAATCGCGCATGTCCTAAGGATAATTTACCCACACCATTTATTGATCAGATTTTGGATGAGTGTGCCGGGAGTGAGGTAATTTCCTTTATGGACATTTTTTCTGGATATAATCACATTCAGATTAAGCTCGAGGATCAACATAAGACCACATTTATTTGTCCTTGGGGTACTTTTGCATATCTAAAGATTCCTTTCGACCTTAAAAACACTGGAGCTACATTTCAACAAGCTATGACCTTAATTTTTTACGATCTCAAAACTATTATCGAAGTATATTTGGATGATCTCACTACTCACTCTCGTCTAAGAGTGCGTCATCCATATCATTTGAGATTAGTATTCGAAAGATGTCGTCATTACCAGGTTCATTTAAATCCTCATAAGTGCATATTTTGCATGACTGTTGGTCGTTTGCTAGGGTTCATCGTGTCCAAGGAGGGTATAAGAGTCGATCCATTAAAGGTTGAGTCAATACTTCAATTGTCTCCCCTGCATAATATTAGACATCTTCAGTGTTTTCAAGGCATGGAAAACTTCTTGCAGAGATTTATGGTTAATTTTGCTAATTTGACTAAAGGCTTTATGCGTCTTTTGAAGAAGGACACTCCTTTTTACTGGGATGAGCAAGCCCAGGAGTCCTTTGATGCTCTTAAGCGAGCCTTAGCAATGGCCCCCGTGCTTAGTCCGCCTGACTATAGCCATGATTTCTTGATTTATGTGGCCATGTCCATGGAGATGGTTGGTATGGTTTTGGTTCAGGAGGATGAGGAGCTCCATGAGCATGCCATATATTATTTGAGCCGAAACCTTATAGAGGCATAACTTCACTATTACCATGTGGAGAAGCTAGCCTTGGCTACTGTTCATGCGGTTCATCGGTTGAGACACTACATTCTCCTTCGCCAAAAATTGGCCATAGCTCATATCAATCCATTTCAGTTCGTCCTTACTAGAAGGATTATTGGGGTAAAATACAATAAATGGATTGTCATTTTGCAAGAGTTTGATCTCAAGTTCGTTTCGACGAAATTGAAGAAATATTTGATCTTTGCGGAGCTCATATCTAATTTTCCAAGTTTGGAGGAGGAGGAAAATTATGAGGATACGTTTGTCGATGAGCATATTTTCCTTATCTCAACTTTGGACTCGTGGTATGGGGATATCATTGTATATTTGCAAACATTGAAGGTCCCTACTCACCTTTCATGGGATGAGCGATGACGATTATGTCATGTAGCTAAGAACTACCTTATAGTGGATAACACTTTGTACTGCCATGGGGTAGATTCCATTTTGCATCATTGTTTAACCCATGATGAGGCTAAGGTTGTGCTGAATGATTTCCATGGAGGGGCATGTGGTGGTCATTTATTTGGGCTTTCTACAGCCCAAAAAATATTGAGAGCAAGATATTTTTGGCCATCCATCTTCAAATATTGCGTTAATGCATTCAAGAAGTGCCACCCTTGCTAGGTGTTTGCACGCAATATGCGCTTGCATCCATCCCCGTTACATCCTATTGTCATCGTCGATCCCTTCACCAAGTGGGGGCTTGACTTTATGGATTGCAACCTAGCTTCGGCTGGGGGACATCATCACATTATTGTGGCTATCAATTATTTCACAAAATGGGTAGAGGCTATGCCCGTAATTAAATCCGACAGTGAGACAACCACACATTTCGTGTTCAACCAGATTATCACCTAGTTTGGCATTCCGAAAGAGATTGTCACTGACCATGGTAGGCACTTTCAGAATAAAATTATGGAAGATTTGGATTCCAAGTTAGGGTATAAGCAAGAACATTCATCTTCCTATTACCCTCAGGCGAATGGAAAAGTTGAAGTAGTGAATAAATCACTTAAGTCTATTTTCCAGCGAACCATCACACGGAGCAAGATCAATTGGCATATTATGTTGTATCCTGCTTTGTGGGTCTATAGAACCGCGGTTAATACTGCCACCAGTTTCTCTCCATATCAGCTTGTGCATGGGGTGGAGTCAGTTTTACCAATTGAATGCAAAATCCCTTCTTTGAAGCTAGTTGTAGAGCTTTTACTAGACACTTCCACATTGGAAGAACGTTTGGTCCACTTAGAGCAGCTTGATGAGCAGCGCCGAGATGCCTTAGTGGCTCTAGAGGTTAACAAGCATCATGTCAAGGTTCAGTATGATAATTTTGTTAGTCCAAGGAGATTTAATGAAGGTAACTTGGTCCTGTTGTGGGATCAAGCTAAGGAACCCTTGGGGGCAGGGAAATTTAATCCCATGTGGCATGGTCCTTACATGGTTAAATGGGTCTTAACGAAATGCACTTATGAGTTGGTTGATTATGAAGGGATGGCCTTGGAGGAGCCTAGAAATGGGCTCTATCTCAAAAATACTATGCATGATCTTCATCCAGGGTTGATTGTTGTATATTATTGTACAATTTTTTCATTGCATAGCTAGGTTTTCTTATGGTGATCGGGTTCGTTGATTAGCATTTGTCTCTTATGGTAGCTGTCGATGGAGTCTTCCATGTACATAGTATTCACTGATGGTGCTAGCCACCACACTCAAAACTCAGCTTCGGCTGCTTGGGTGATTTATGCTCCTACGGGTCAAGTATTGTCTTCATGAGGTGTATGTTTATGGCCTTCTTCGAACAATGTTGCTGAATATAGTGCCGTTATTGAGTTATTGTGTGATGCCATTTCACATGGTGTTCATTCTCTTGAGGTACGTCTTGATTCACAGTTAGTGGTTTCACAGCTTAATGGCTTGTATCGTATTAGGGATATAACATTATTACGAAGATTCTTACGTGTGAGATTGCTAGAACGACAATTTGAGAATATAACATACATTCATGTTCCAAGAGTTTTTAATCAAGTTGTTGACTCATATGATAACTATGTGTTAGATTTGCATTTGTTTCATAGACCATAAGCATATCACAAACATAGATTTTACACAAATGTAAATATAAATAAAATCAATCATCATAAAAGTTTTTCATTAATATCCAAAAAGTGATGTCATAATACATAAGTGTCATATACAAAATTGGGGCTTCCGAGCCACCAAAATATAATACATGGTCATACAAAAATGAATACACTCAGGTCTCTAAGACTGAGGAGGAGGGGGGTTCTGATCATGATATAGCACTACGACTCTAACTAGCCATCGAAAGAGTTAAACCCATGCTCGTGGTACACCAACCACCTGAAACTGCATGGCCTCAGGAAAAGTCCTCGACTTGTGCCATGGGTACCCTGTGTGTCAAGCGAATGAAGTTCATGTGGATGCTTTGGAGCATTCGCTCCGCATTCACACCCATGATATTGTCTCCTCTTTCCCTCTATCGATGATGAGGGAAGCCTTCTGGCCACTGTGGTCCTACATCTACATACACATGAAAGATTGTCACTATGTGTCATCACACCAAAAATATGTCTTTTGAGTCAATATATCAAAAAACACAAAAAAATTAAATAATTCAAAACTTAAAAAATGGGTTTGGGATTTGTTACCTATGTCGCCATAAGCTGCTCCTAGTGGTAGAAGAATATCCGGATCTCCATGGAAGTCTATCCCTGCATAGGGGTAGTCATCTATGGCGATGATCTATCTCTGCCACCATGGAAAGAAGTATGTTGGGTAGGGGTTAGCCACCCTACCTCTACTCAGTCTACACATAACATTTTCCCAATGTCATTGGGTTGGATCCCAAACTCCATGTAGAACAATGTCCACTCTAGGACTTAGCCCTGGTACCCACTCGAAGAAGAACGTGCTTAGTATGCTGTTGAACCCAAAGTTCTGCACCCTACCCATCTTGCAGTCACTGAGCTGCTTTTTCATGTTGCTCAATAGCATTGTGCTCCAGTCATACATTGTAGGTCTCATACACTCCACCGCATAAAACATCATTGGCCGCGAGGCCTGGTGGAGTGAAGCTAACCCTACAATCCTTCCCAATGCCAATAGTATGGCCTTCAGTCCCAGAATCTAGATATATTTTGTCGGGATTTGACTCCTAACATTTTTTGTCTCCAGAAAGCAGTACACAGCTATGTACTCGTCAATAGTCAACCCGCCTCCTAGCCCACGAGATCGGAGATTCACCATCTCTCCTCGTCAGGACAAACCAATGATAAATTATATGTCCTCAACCTCAATGCTAAGCAACATTCTGTCAATCTGAAATGTCTAAGATTCTGGATCCTAGTAATCCATTAGCAGCTGGAGTCACTCTTGGTCTAGCCCTTAGGCTACTAAGACACAAAAACTTGTATAAACTGCATGCCTATAATGCTTGTTGGGCCACAATATCACCTTGCACAACCTCCTCCACATCACCATGCTCTCTTTCCCTCCACTCTAACACCATCTTGCACAAAAAACCAAAAATTTGATCAGTTATTGCCTTTGAAAACCTTGTTTGCGGCCCTATATGTGACTGTTCTCAAAACAGCCGCGTATGTACATAGGTTTGGGTGCTTTTTCCACGTATGGCGAGCCCTATACACGGAAAAAACCCCGATTTCTGTGTGGATCGAAATGCACAATTATGGATGGTTTAAAAAATTAATTGGACCATGAAAATTCAAAAAAATTGCATGAGATAGGAAGAGGAAGGCATGAGAATCTACCTGGATCAAACAGGGAGAGATTTTGCCGAACGATGCTCCTGGAATTCGCTTCGGAAGTTTTGAGCTCAAATACACTATGTTGGTTAAAAATTTCAAATGATATGAAATTTTTTAAATTTTTTACTATTTATAGAGAATTTTTGAAATTTTTACCCAGTTTCTATAGTTTTTGACCATTTTGGACCATTTGAACTAATTTGATGATGTAGGAGTCCATTTGGAGTGTGGTTTGACCATGGATTTGATCTGCTTGTGCCTACTACAGGTATGATGTCTAAATTGGCATATAGGTTAGGTTTCACATCCGTTTTCATTTTGCATGACCTGATGACCATTTCATTTTAACCTTAGGTATGAACCCATTCCATCTTGTCACGAAACCTTCTTGGTGCTTTTAGAAGTGACATGTTGTGAATGGTAGAGCTTTACCATACATGGGTACCCTAGTTAGATCATGTTTTGCATTTGGTGCCCATGCCGACATTTTTCCTTTAGGGTGCAGGAGTCCTTTGTATAGTATTGCCATGACTTTGAGCAAGGGCTTCATACTCCTCTTGACCTTTATGCTGGACTTTTCCCTAGGACTCCCTTGTATATGTCAAGTTGTAATTGCATTATTAGGAGTTTTGCTTGCCTTATTGAGCCTTATGCCAGCTTCCCTAACTTTGATTATCAGCCATATAACCCGAGCTTGTCTCATGTCTAGCCAAGCAGAGCCTTTTCATATATCTTTTGCAGCTTGATTCCCTATTTTTTACCGGGAGGGGACTTTCCCCCAAGTGTCGTTATCCTGCACATGTTCCCTTGCATTGAGCATAGGTATGTTCCGCTACTTGGAACTAGTTTGTTTGCCCCTTGACATTCGTCTCCTCCTAGATTTGTAACTATAAAGAAATTTTATTCTTTTTCAAGCTTTTCAAAATATCTGAAAAAGTCCAAAAAAATAAAAAAACCAAAAGGCCAGACAGGGAAAGATGTTATCTTCGACAATAGTCGAGTCGTGTCACCTTCGAACAGAGCACTGTATATCACATCCGTTGGTTGGGTTAAGTAGTTTGACTTTAGGAGCTATACTCATATCTCTGAGTTTCCCTCCACTGACTGGTTAAGCTTCCAATCGCTATGGAGCCTTTGTCGATGCCTCATGCATCGCAGCGATGTCCCAGTTTTGTATATTGAGTCTATGCTGCCTACATTCAGTCACCATTCACCTTGATGCTCTTGTTCGAAGGAACTTGAAGCTTGAGTCGACCATTCCTCAGTTGTATTGACTTTGCATGTCAGCCATTCTTGGTACTATTACTGGTTCATGCACATCTTGTTCGAGTCCTTCCACATTATACAACATTACTGAGTACCTTGTGTTCATTGATGGGGGATGCCTTAATTCCCTCCTTCCAGCGGATTCCATCCCATCGACTTCAGATCATTTATTCTAGGATAGGATTCTAGATTCATTTGAGTGCCTTGAGACTTACAATAATCAGTGGTAGGTTCTTTTTCCATCGACATTTTTGGGAATACATCAATGTCCCTTGATCGATGGATTCTTCCAAGTGTTCGACCTCCACACATTTATTCACACTTTCTAGATTGCACTCTAGTACCTTGATTCCCATTTTCATTATCGGTGGGTGATCTCGTGTCTATTAATGGTATACATCAATGACTGGTAATCAGACGATGGACTACTATGTTCGAACTCGACACCTCTATTCACATAGTAGGACATGTACTTGTAGTGGTTTGTGTAGAATACTTTCTAGATTGGTGGCATTTCTTATATGCTACCTCCTTGATCGTGCGAGTGTGCATGAGATTTCAGCTCTCGTGACTTGATTCCAGTGTATGTCAGATATCTTCATCCATTATGGAGATCTTGATCCATGGTATATCTTCAGCTTTCATGGAGATCTTGGTCCTTTGTATATATTCATCATGAATATTGTGATCTATTGTATATTGTACGTGGCGATGACCACACATGTCATAGCTTGTATATCATTCCTATTCATGGCCATTGTACTCTTATGTATCTGGGACCGCTATATGTATTTGCAGTCATGTGCAGAGTTTGATTATTGTATTATACTATTGGATGGCTGGTTCTTCCACCTGGTTCTTCATCACTCCACTTCTGGGATGGATTTGTAATGTATTTCGGCCATCATGTTACCCCTCTGACCTTACACATTAGGGGGCATCTGTTATAGCTGATTTTACCACACATGGTTGATCACACTTTTATGGCCTTCCATGTACCTTTGTAGACTCTTTGGACCCCATGGAATATTTTTGTACCTTTGATGTTTCCAAGATCATACCTAAAAACACTCATTATTTTCTGTACGTGACTTTTAATCCCTTTCTCGCGTATATACGCAAATATTACCCCTAAACCTGCGTACATCGGGATGTGTGCAAAAGGCCAAATATTTGTGGAGTTTTCCTTGATGTGGATCCAAGTCACTTGTCTCTTGGCCTTCCATATGCCTCAATATCGCTCGGATTTGACCTTCCATTACCCCATTGAAGCACTATATAAGGAGCCCTTTGGATACATTGGAGGGAGGAGGAATTAAAGAGAAAGAGAACTATAGTCCATTGTTTCCGTATTTTTCTTATACTTGAGTCTGCATCCCTTTGTCCCTTGGAGAACTTTGTGTTCTTCCCAAGCTTGCCTTTGTTTGTGATATTGCTATCAAGAGATGGAGGATTGAGGTGGTGGAGGACTCAGTTTCTTCGGTTCGCAGACGTGCTGACAGAGGTTGTCACTCATGTAATCTCTGATTTATATTAATAGAAATATCTTTTCTTGTCCAATGATGTGCATTTAAATGAATATAGAATCCATGGATGCTTCTAATTGTTTATACATTATTGATTATATATGTTAGAGTAGGTCTAACACCATTATATAGCATGCTTGTCTTGTTTGCTATTGTTGAGAGAGAAAATTGCTAACACAAGAAGGATTGGACAAATCTCAACGGGGATCTACATCAACCATCCGAAATAAGGTATGTTTGAGATCCTTTAGTGTTAGATGTTTTATTTCTCTTGCGTATTGGGAAGGGATTGATTTCTGTGGTTTCTTTCTCTGTTGTGGTACACCCCACAAGGTCAACAATGAAATGTGGTCACAATAGCTTGTAAACAACCTACAATAAGCTCATGTAGACCTACAGAAGTGAAGTGTTCTATCCAAGGGTATACATTTGATGCTCCAAGGTGATGCCATACACAATACACTCTCCTATATGGTGTGGTTAGTCAAGCCGTGTCCACACCACTCCATCCCAAGACCACATGAACTCCATTGCTCCTCCTAATCCATGTACTCGACTGGTTCAATTTTCTCTATAAGAACACTATACATATTAGAAATGATCCCTGAGCCAACTACAAACCTTCATCCAATAATTTAATCTACCCAATGCCATCTAAGGTTTGAGTCCCTCTTCCAAGACGCACAATGTTCCTCCTAAGTAGGGTATTCTTCAAGCAAGTGGATCTCTCGATATGTCCATAATGAAGGGCTTTAACCATGCAAGCAAGGGAAATATAATTCCATAGGGAAGAATTCCAAGGAAACACCCACTCGATGTCAATAAATCATAGAGTATGTTTTCCACACTATGACATCCTACCACTGAATTCACTTGACATCAGTATTTGTGGCTTTGGTATTTGGTATTAATTCACAAATACTGAAGCACTCATAGAGTGTTGGTATTAATTCACTTGACATACTGGTTGGAGAAAATCACAGCTGGTCAACAAGAGTGTTCTTGAGAGGAACTTTTTGTATGTACACATGAGCGTGTTGTCAACTTCTTGTAGGTACCTCATGCTATCATCCAATTTTGAGCCACACCCGTCCACTACTACTACCACCCAGACTGAATGTGAGAGGCAATGACAACATGATGTTGAAAGGATATATTTCAACCGACAAACCAACATAAGGAAATACAGCACACACCTAAATCCATTGAAACAAAGAATATTGGATCGAACATTAAGTAAACTACATCCAACTGAGATGGTGATATTTATACATCATTGGACAGGTTGGAGCCATTACACCCACTCCAACGACCCATTCATTAACTACATTAATCATAAGTTAACAATGATAGTTACAGGGCCTAAAGGGTCCTTCCAATAGTACTCTTTGTATCTCCCTTGGGATCTTTAGGTTGGTTTTCATACTATTTAGATCTTCCTTGGGTAGTTTTAGGTTGCTTCTCATACTATTTGTGTTGAAATTTTCCATCATATCATCTAAAGGGACATGATCTAGAAAATTTCACATCTTCATGATATCGAGACAAATTAGCACTTCAGCTTCAAGTGGCCCATCTACTATCATATCATAGGACAATTTTTTTCCTTTCAAGGGCTCTTAGGATGGGGTCTCTCTCCACTTTCTTCTACTCTAGACTAGATATGATTGGCACTACACATGAGATATTCCTATAGACTTATATCTCACTCACTTTACCCACCCTAACCTAGATCATACCCAATTTGAACTATTACAACTCTCTTTTCAGTGTTTCTAATAGACAAAGGTACTAAGGGACATGCAAAAAGAAACACTACACTAGATGTCAAATTTGTGATACCCTGAGAGGCATTCCATGCTCTACCATAGAGACCCTCATAGACATGTCACCTTATATCCCAAGACAATTCATGCACATCAATAGTTAGGAATTATCCTCTAGATCTCAACACCCTAGAAACGAGATGCATCTCAGATCATATCTTCATCTTCTTCTAGTTACTCTTACTAGTCATTTGTCAAAAGCTTCTTCCCTATGACCTTGAATGTTAGGAAAGATTGCAACAAGTGATCCTAATCACCCTATAGGTAATCCATCCGCCATGATAGTGTTGATCTTTTTCTTTGTCTCTCTACTTTTTTTCCATGTACCTACACTATTGATTTGTTTCCCCACTCCATTCTCTTAGTCTTTAGACTTCAGATAATTTTTCACATTATCTATTTTTGATTATATCATAATTTTCTAGGAGAAGCCTTGTGCTCCACTTTTTATCTCACATTATTGTAAGCAACAATCTCATTGAATTGTTTGTGGTCAGTTTTTTGGCATTAATAAAATTATCTTATCTTATCTACTAGGAATGGACTCTATGTTAAATGCTTCAAACATAGAAATTAAGTTACACACCTCCTTTTGGTAGCTTTTCAAGTGAGGTGAATGATAGTGAAATGAATTTATTACCTACCTCATGATGATATTTGAATCACCAAATACCTATGCGAATTTTACATTCAAATTGATATCCTTCTGTTGCTACCGCAACGGTTCTCCCCGAATTTATTTTACTTAAATTTTTGGGCCCCTCCTCATTATTTTTGTATGGCTTGATCGTTGAACTTTTGAGCTCCTTGAGCGTGTTTTCTTTCGCTTCTCTGAAGGTGGAAGTTAGTAGTCTATGTGTGCTTTGTTCATCTTTGGTTTGAGTCGTGAATATGTGGTCTAAGAGAAGTAAATTCACTGTTCTTCGGCGCATCCTGTGTGAAGAAAAATGACTTTGGTTATGGCCGATCCTTAGCACTGCTCAAATACTTGAGTTTCCCTGTAAGCGAGCCTCTTTTACTGCTGGATCAGGGGCTGCGAAGTTTCAACCCTTCCGCCGTTGCGGCTTCGAGAATTTTCTTTCGCCCGATCTCCTAAACCGTCCGACGCCCGATGTATGTTAACTATAAATCGCGGTTCTGTAGTTTCTGCTTGCCCGCCGTTGCGGCCGAGAGGAGATAGTCAGTTTTCGATCCGAGTCTCTTCCGACATCCGACTTAGCTACCCATCCATTCCGCATGTCCTCTAGCTTTCCTCCTCCGCCGTTGCGGCTGCTAAAGTCTTCCAGCTTCCAAAGCTAAAACCTTCCGACATTCGACTTATGACACCTTCCGCCCGCGTTTTGCTTGGCTGCAACTTGAACTTCACTCGACCTTGCGGCTGGCTGTTTCCCCGGGTTCCCAAACTCGCTTCTCTCTGACTGCCGATTTGTTTTTTCCGCCGGCGACCATAGAATATTGCCAAGCCCGCATGTGGTTCGCTCAGTCATTTCCTTGCGGATTGGTTAATTGATGATATCGGTTGTTTAAGTCATGCTCTGAATTTGAATACAGGCAGTTACCAGGCGTCCGGTCAATCTGCCGCGACGGGAAGAAAGACTAACCCATTTGGGCAGAGGTATGACCGAAAAGAAGCAGATGGAGGGTGAAGTTCGGAGCTGTAAAGACGTGATCCCAGTAATAGATCAGTTACCAAGTTGTCATGATCACATGATGACAAAAGATTAGAATGTGAAGAGTTTGAGAAACCGAAAGGCCATGCATTTGGGAAACAAAACGCTTCGTAATTATAGTTTAAATAGAGGGACGAGGCACGGGGAAAGGGGATTTTTCCCTGGAAAACTTTGTATTTGTTTACTTGTAAGATGAACTACTTCATTTTGCATAGGAACTGCAATTTTTTTCCCGTCGGAGAGAGTGAAAAGTGAAATGTATCAATGCAAACCCAATGAATAATGTTGAAGAGGAACTATTTCGTTTTCAGCTGTGTTTCATTTACTGTAAGAGTATTCGATATTCTGAACCTATGTTCTTGCTAAATGTTCTTCAGTAATTTCTGGATATTTTTTGCTGTGAGTAATAGATGTTGTTATAAAATGATCGGCTATCTGGTTATTTGAATATCTGTAGGTGTTCATGTGCTTTAGAAGAAGTATCAACTACCTGTGATTCTTCTTTATGTATGTGAAAAGGTATTGCTCACCCAAAATGATAACCTTGCTCCCTAGGGATAGTGTAGATAGTTAGCTTATTCCTTTTGTATCTGGTTTGGTTGCTCGCGAGCGCAAGACAAGAGGTAAGAACCTGCGCATCACTTTGTGACCGCTCCCTGCAGCTTGATCACCTTGCATTTAGTTAGGCACTTGCATATCATTTCTTTAAGTCAAAATTCAAAAACTCGGTGGGCTGGGCCGCAACCGGTAAAGCCTTAGTTTTGTTCCTTGACCTACGATAGCCGGACCGCATACCGGACGGATTCCCTATTTCAAACAGTCAATGAGCTAGTTGGGAACGTTGATTGGGGAGAATCCCTTACTGTTTCCACCTGCGAATTTCCAGGACTCAACAGTTTTGGCGCTAGAAGGAGGGCCGCCAGTGCATGGATGGCCGAGGAAACCTGTTTTCCCGAGATTATTCCGCTGGTTACAGTTCTGAAAGTAGTGGACCACGTATTTCAATTCTGGAAGAAGAAAATAGAGAACATCTATATCCTGTTCGTAATGAAATCGTTAATGATCTGAGAAGACATACCCGTGCTTATGTAAAGAAGATTGGAGGGTTGCCTATTATCCACGAATTGCCTAGAAGAGAGTACAAGAAGAAAGACCGTCCTCTAATTGAAGATTCGGTGTTGGTTGGAGATTGGGAAGAACTTGTCGAAACTGCCATACAGGAGGTTGAATTGCCTTTGAACCAAGTAGGCCCAGACACTCCTTACAGTTCTCCTGTTCACACCCCGGTTGGTTCACGTCCTCACTCTCTTGTTGGTTCACCCCCTCGCTCTCTGCCTCAACTTATGGCCGGTGTTAACACAAATCCACCGAATCCACCAAATCCACCGCCAACTTGGAAAGCTAGATCACCTCTAAATCTAACCCCACCTTTGCATGACCTACCTCAAGCCTTTGAGAAGCTACTGCCCAAATTTGATCCAAATGAGAAAATCCTAGTGGATGACCACCTACAGAGTTTCTACTTGGCAATAGAAGGTCTGAGGGCTGGGGAACACGAAGATGTAGTGTGTAGACTGTTCCCGCACACCCTCAAAGGAGCTGCGGCCTCGTGGTATTTTGGATTTCCCGCTAAATCTATCCCAGACTGGGATACCTTCGAGAGAATGTTCAGGAGTAAGTACACAGTCCAAAAGACTCACGCTGCCCTCATGAAAGGACTGTGTGCGTTAAAGAAAGAGAAAAAAGAAAAAGTGCACAGCTTCACACAAAGGTTTGCAGCATATCTTAAAAATTTCTTTGAAACAGATAAGCCTTCAGACAAAGTACTAATCGAATACTATACTTCAGCTTTAGGTCCTGATTTAGCCATGTTTGCAAAAGGTAGGGCCAATCCTACCTTGACAGAGACCTATGAAGAGGCAGAAGTGGTGGAAGCAGAAAGAGAAAGTGTGGAGGACTATCCGGAACAATCAGGAGAGAAAGTTGCGGGAAGAAAAACCTTATTGTTCACTAAGCCTAAAGAAGAAAAGACACCAGACTATGAAAGCATGGCTAAAATGATGCAAAAGCTGTCCAATAAGATCATAGACTTAGAAAAGGAAAAAGAAGCACAAAAGTTCTTCAGGCCATATTATAAAAAAAGGGAGGATGGAAATCAGACCCAACCTCCTCCTCAAAAAACAGCCTCCATGAATCTGACAGAGATAGGGATGGAAAATTTCTGTACTTTTCATCAACAACCTCATTCCGAAAAGAACTGTCTACAATGGATAAATTCAATGACATTGGTCATGAATCAGATGTTGGATTCAAGATTAACGGAGGAAGATGAAGATGAAAAGAACGAAAATGCTGCTTCCACTTCTACAAAAGGGCAGGAGGACGAGACCATGGCATTATGGAATTCTGTCTCCTTACTCAATGCAGAGGAGGAAAATACCCAGGGACGCAAAGCTATCAGGGAGGATAATGTAACAACTAGGAGCAAAGGGGCGGTTAATGATGACAGTCTTCTACTCCCAAAGATTCGAAGGCTGCAAAGAAATATAAAAAAGAAATTTCAAGACGAATCATTGGCTGATCAGATTTCGGAATTTACCATTACCAGCCAGGATCCAAAGCAAAACAGAACGCCGCCTAAGCCAAATGATAAGAATGCAAGTGCTGATAAATCTCAGTCCACTAGACAACTAATCGAATATGACATTGTCAAAGATCTAAAGAAGATAAAGGCAAACGTCCCGCTGTTTGAAATGTGCAAAGTACCTCAACAGAAAGAAAAGTTATTGAAGGTGCTTGAAACGTCAGAAGAAAAGCTGCCTACCGACAATCAGCCTCGGGACGAAGAAGAGATTGGAGAAGCTAGCGTCGGAGGTAAGTCTAAAACCAAGCATCCACCTTTCCTCCTGACATTTGAAATTTTCAATCATAACGTACACAATTTCCTAGTGGACTCAGGGGCGTCAATTAATGTCATGCCCATATCAGTATGTAAGAAAATAAACGGACAACCTAAGCCATCCACATGGAGGGTGGTGCAATTGGATAGGACGGACGTTAGGGTAATTGGTGGAATGGAAGACGTCCTGATCCATCTGGAATCCAATGATAAGGTATGCCAAATTATTAACATCGTAGTGGCTGACATACCAGATGCTTACGGCCTGGTCCTGAGTAGAGATTGGTCAACCAAATTAAATGGGTATTTCGCCACAGATTGGTCACATCTTTGGTTGTCGCACAAAGGGAGTCCTAATCAGATCAAGGTTTTGAGAGAACCTCACATGAAGTACAATGTCACTCAATTGGATGAGAAGAATATACCAATCGAACCTGTATTGGGAAACTACTTTCTCGAGCTGGAACCAGGGAATTATCAAGCGGAAGAGGCCAGCAACGCATCTGACACCCAACCTGATCTCCTTCGTTTTTCTCAGGCTGACGAGTTTGACTGTAAAGTAGTAGATTTAGCAGTAGGAGTAGATTTTGTTTCAGTAGATAATGTGTTTTGGAATTTGTTTTTTGATGGCTCGAAAACGTTAGAAGGGTCAGGGGCCGGCTGCGTCCTCATTGATCCACAAAAAAATAAGCACTTCCTATCCTGTAGATTAGAGTTCGAATGTACTAACAATATGGCTGAATATGAAGCACTGCTGCAGGGACTCAAGAAGGCAATCGAGCTACAGGTTAGTAATTTAAAAGTTTTTGGGGATTCGGAAATAGTTGTAAAGCAAATAAGAAATCAAATACATTGTGTTTCCCCTCATTTGAAAGCTTACCAAAATGAGGTATGGGAGTTGCTTAAATGTTTTCATGCATTTAACATTATTTCAATCCCAAGAATAAAAAATGCAGCCGCTGATCTTCTAGCTACATCAGCCGCCAGGTTGGTTCCCACTAATAACAAATGTTCTATTGAACTGCTTTTCAGGCCATCAGTTCCTGACATGATCACCAACCTGCGAGTATTTGACGATGATCAGCAAATAATTGAATGCTTGACAAACGAGGAGGTTTTTAAAGGAGCCATTATCGACGATGATGAACATCAGGCTGAAATGAAATATGACAATTTCATTCCCAAAGGGGTCAGGACGTTAGAGAAGATGTTTGACCTGAATGAGAAATTTAGAAGACCCGCTAATGTGAAGATGCACATCTCAACTCTACAATTCGAGCTAATAAATTTAGGGACTGAAACGGAGCCTAAGTTCGTGAACCTCAGCAAGTGCTGTTCACCAGCGGAAAGAGACAAGTTCCTCAGTTTGTTCAAGCAGTACAAAGATGTTTTTGCATGGACGTATGCAGATTTAAAAACCTATGACACTAATATCATCAAACATATCATTCCTATTAAAGCAGGCGTCAAGCCATATCAGCAACCGCTAAGGAAGATGCACCCAAAGCTAGAACCACTAATCCAGAGCGAAGTGAAGAAATTGTTAGATGCTAGGATTATTTTTAAGGTCCGGCATTCAGAATGGGTGTCAAATTTGGTGCCGGTTAGAAAAAAGTCGGGAGAAATCAGACTGTGCGTGCACTTCAGAAACTTAAACCGTGCATCAGACAAAGACAATTATCCGGTACCTCCCATGGAGCAACTTCTACAGATGGTTTCTGGTTCTGAATTGTTTTCATTGTTAGACGGATTCTCTGGCTACAACCAAGTGTTAGTAGCTGAGGAATATAGATTGAAAACAACATTCAGAACTAAATGGGGAACTTTCACATATAGAAGAATGCCTTTTGGCCTAATTAATGCTGGCGCGATATTTCAGAGAGCTATGGACATAGATTTCCGAGGACTGATTGGGCGAAGTGTGGTGGTATACCTTGATGACATAACAATATTTTCAAAGAAAAGAGGGGAGCACACGTTCCACCTAAAGTAAATTTTCGAGCGCTGTCGGAAGTATGGCATTTCCCTAAATCCTAAGAAGTGCGTATTTGCGGTCACAGAAGGCAAGTTACTGGGACATATAGTGTCAAAAAGAGGCATATCTATAAACCCAGAAAGAATCAAAGCCATTGAAAAAATTCCCATGCCCCATAATAAAAAAGGAATGCAATCCTTCATGGGAACAATAAACTTCGTACGTAGATTTGTACCTGATTTTTCCCAGACTGTTAAACCATTACAGCAGATGGTTAAGCAAAATGCACAGTTTAAGTGGACTGAGACTGAAAAGAATGCTTTCAGTAAAATCAAGACCGCTGTTGCACATACGCCCTCTCTTAAAAGTCCAGAATTTGACAAGGACTTTATTATGTATACATTCGCTTCCGATGATTCATTAGCAGCGGTACTCACGCAAAAGGAAAAAGGGGGTGATGAATTCCCAATCTCTTTTATGAGCACTGGGCTACAAGGAGCTGAATTAAACTACCCAGCCATTGATAAGCAGGAATACGCAGTATTTAAGGCAGTAAAGCAATTCAGGCCTTATATACTAAAAAATCGTACCAAGGTAATAGTCCCTTACCCAGCTGTAAGATCCCTTCTCATTCAAAAAGAATTAGGAGAAAGAAGGGGCAACTGGGTAACAACGCTTCAAGAATACGATCTTGAATTCAAGCCAGCTACTATAGTAAAAGGTCAAGGGTTATGCAAACTGATGACTGGGAAGACAAACAATGAAGAACAAGCATGGGAAGATGAAGCTGATTTGCATGTAACGGATGTTTGCCCTTTATTCACAGCTCCTGAGTCGTGGTATAGAGATCTTGTGCATTACTTGCAGTCAGGGGTGTTACTGGAACATTGGAGTTCCAAACAAAGAAGAGCTCTGCGTTTGAAATCAGCTTCCTACCAAATCATAGAGGGCATATTGTTCAGAAAAAATTATGATGGGGTCCTCCTGAGATGCTTGGAGAAAGAAGATGCTGAGAAGGTGATGTCTGAGTTGCATGATGGCCCGGCTGGGGGACATTATTCAGGGGACACTACAGCCCACAAGGTTCTCAGAGCCGGTTACTACTGGCCAACACTCTTTAGGGATGCACACGCACACGTCAGAAAATGTGATACTTGCCAAAGATGTGGTGGAAGACAACCTAGAGCAGCAGCACCTCTAAAGCCAGTAATGATCACAGAGCCTTTCGAACAATGGGGAATAGACGTCATTGGAGAAATAAAGCCAAATTCTTCCCTGCTGCACAAGTATATTCTAACTGCAACTGATTATTTCACTCGCTGGGTCGAGGCTATCCCATTGCGCAAGATAAACGAGGATGAAGTCATCAGCTTCTTACAAGATCATATCATGACCAGGTTTGGAGTTCCAGTTTCGTTAGTTTTTGATAATGCTAAATACTTTTCATCCATTAAATTGACTGCTTTTGCTCATGAGAAAGGGATAAAATTACATTATTCTGCTAACTACTATCCGCAAGGGAATGGCTTGGTTGAATCCTCCAATAAAAACCTCATTAGAATCCTGAAGAAGACTATCATAGAAAACCAGCGAAGTTGGCACTCAGCCTTACCCAACGCCCTGTGGGCTGACAGAGTCACTCCCAAGTCTGCCGTAGGAGTGTCACCCTATACCCTCGTGTACAGAAAGGAAGCCATCCTGCCTCCCAATATTCTGCTACCTTCTTCCATACTAGCTCAAGAGTCTAGGGGGTCGGATGATGAGGTTCTGCAAATAAGAATATATAATCTCCTAAAAGCAGAAGAAGCCAGATCCAAAGCTAGAGAACGCTTCAGACAACAGCAGGAGGTATTCAAAAGATGGTTTGACAAACATAAAGCTGGAAAAAAGGACTTTGAAGTAGGAGACTTGGTCCTCAAGTGGGACCACCCCCATGATGAAAAAGGAAAGCATACCAAATTCCAGCAGTTATGGGTAGGCCCCTTTCAAATTGTAGCCAAACTTGGCCCTGCTACTTATAAGTTGCAAGATTTACAGGGATGGGAAGAGAACTTGCCAGTAAATGGTTTGGTTCTCAAGCCTTACTTTTCTTGAAGTTTTTCTTTGATAGTTTCTGCCTTGTATATAAATAAGCTGTGTAGTTGTTTTCGAGTCACGCTTTCTTTTAATTTAATTCTTAGTCTTGATTTTCAATAAGGGAACAAACTTGTGGTTGCCTGAAGGATACTAAGGTCTTTTGGGAATAGCAAATATGTTGAGTATCAGCCTGTGTATTGCTTAAAGAATTCTTCTAGCCTAACGGTTTTTTCGAATAAAATATGGTGTGCATTGAAGTCCTGCTTAACCCCTGTGAATTAAACCGGATTCAGAGAGTCTGGAGTACTATGTCGGGGCCCCATCCACATCACATTTAAAATGTTCTAAGGAGCGACAGTAAAGGACCCTTGGGAGGAAGCAAGGTGAACTATGTATTAAATATAAATGATCCCATGCCAAGAAACAAATTCCCAAAGGCAGCTAAAGAGTCAAACTTCTGGAAAATACCATAAATCAAAGCAAGTGCTAAAGCATAAACACTAAATTGCCAAAAGATCCTCTCCGTCCGTGAGCTGGGACTTAAAGTACACCACTCACACAAAGGGGCACTATGGGATAGAGGATCCTGAATTAAAATTCAGTAAGAAAGGCGCACAGAAGGACTCAGATGAAAGGACAAAAGTCCAAAGGCACAAAAGCGTTAAAATGGCATGGGAATGAGGAACAAACGAATGCTGTTGTTTGCTATGTACTGCAACCCTGTGGTGTCCACACTGTTAGCTACCTGAAAACAGAGGTAATAATGAAACTCATACTCTGACCTCGGCATAGTTATTTGGACTTGAGGGTCTCGGTTTTCCTTTTCCCCAAAGGACTGGCATCAATGATTAAAATACACACTTCGGTGATATGAGAAATCTAGATAGCTGGAAGAATTCGATGGATGCATTTGTTACGGAACAGTCTGCTACTAAAAGACAATAATCACCCAGAGATCTAGGTTCCCCAGGTAATCACCAATTGTTGCTACCGCAACGGTTCTCCCCGAATTTATTTTACTTAAATTTCTGGGCCCCTCCTCATTATTTTTGTATGGCTTGATCGTTGAACTTTTGAGCTCCTTGAGCGTGTTTTCTTTTGCTTCTCTGAAGGTGGAAGTCAGTAGTCTATGTGTGCTTTGTTCATCTTTGGTTTGAGTCATGAATATGTGGTCTAAGAGAAGTAAATTCACTGTTCTTCGGCGCATCCTGTGTGAAGAAAAACGACTTTGGTTATGGCCGATCCTTAGCACTGCTCAAATACTTGAGTTTCCCTGTAAGTGAGCCTCTTTTACTACTGGATCGGGGGCTGCGAAGTTTCAACCCTTCCACCGTTGCGGCTCCGAGACTTTTCTTTCGCCCGATCTCCTAAACCGTCTGACGCCCGATGTATGTTAACTATAAATCGCGGTTCCGTAGTTTCTGATTGCCCGCTGTTGCGGCCGGGAGGAGATAGTTAGTTTTCGATCCGAGTCTCTTCCGACATCCGACTTAGTTGCCCGTCCATTCCACATGTCCTCTAGATTTCCTCCTCCGTCGTTGCGGCTACTAAAGTCTTCCGGCTTCCGAAGCTAAAACCTTCCGACATCCGACTTATGACACCTTTCGCCCGCGTTTTGCTTGGCTACGACTTGAACTTCACCTAACCTTGCGGCTGGTTGTTTCCCTGGGTTCCCGAACTCGCTTCTCTCTGACTGCCGATTTGTTTTTTCCGCCGGCGACCATAGCATATTTCCAGGCCCACATGTGGTTCGCTCGGTCATTTCCTTGCGGATTGGTTAATTGATGATATCGGTTGTTTAAGTCATGCTCTGAATTTGAATACAGGCAGTTACCAGGCGACCGGTCAATCTGCCGTGACGGGAAGAAAGACTAACCCATTTGGGCAAAGGTATGATCGAAAAGAAGCAGATGGAGGGCGAAGTCCGGAGCTGTAAAGGCGTGATCCCAGTAACGGATCAGTTACCAAGTTGTCATGATCACATGATGACAAAAGATCAGAATGTGAAGATTTTGAGAAACCGAAAGGCCATGCGTTTGGGAAACAAAACGCTCCGTAATTATAGTTTAAATAGAGGGACGAGGCACGGGGAAAGGGGCTTTTTCCCTGGAAAACTTTGTATTTGTTTACTTGTAAGATGAACTACTTCGTTTTGCATAGGAACTGCAATTTTTTTCCTGTCGGAGAGAGTGAAAAGTGAAATGTATCAATGCAAACCCAATGAATAATGTTGAAGAGGAACTATTTCGTTTTCAGCTGTGTTTCATTTATTGTAAGAGTATTCGATATTCTGAACCTATGTTCTTGCTAAATGTTCTGCAGTAATTTCTGGATATTTTTCGCTGTGAGTAATAGATGTTGTTATAAAATGATCGGCTATCTGGTTATTTGAATATCTGTAGGTGTTCATGTGCTTTAGAAGAAGTATCAGCTACCTGTGATTCTTCTTTATGTATGTGAAAAGGTATTGCTCACCCAAAATGATAACCTTGCTCCCTAGGGATAGTGTAGATAGTTAGCTTATTCCTTTTGTATCTGGTTTGGTTGCTTGCGAGTGCAAGACGAGAGGTAAGAACCTGCGCATCACTTTGTGACCGCTCCCTGCAGCTTGATCACCCTGCATTTAGTTAGGAACTTGCATATCATTTCTTTAAGTCAAAATGCAAAAACTTGGTGGGTCGGGCTGCAACCGGTAAAGCCTTAGTTTTGTTCCTTGACCTACGGTAGCCGGACCGCATACCGGACGAATTCCCTATTTCAAACAGTCAACGGGCTAGTTGGGAATGTTGATTGGGGAGAATCCCTTACTGTTGCCGCCTGCGAATTTCCAGGCCTCAACACCTTCTTGAGTCCTAGGACCAAGGCCTCATATTCAACATTATTATTGGTAAATTTGAATTTGAGCCTACAAAAAACTAAGGTGCATCTTCCTCTTGGATCAATAAGAAATCCTCCGATGCCTACATCTTTTTGTGACTTAGGGTCATAAAAAAATACCATATGTTAGTTATTAAATCTATGCTATATTGCTAGCATTATCTAGTTATACTATAGTATAAGGGGAACACAACTTTGAGTAGAGTGAAAGGAGATCATATTATTTATTATATGAAGAGGGTGAAACAAACAAATTGTTTCTAGAACCAAATTCTATAAATAAAATAGTTTCATTCTTCCTCTTGAGTTCTGTAATAGTATACTTCATATGTCTTTCCTGATCTACCCTTCTCTAGTTGGAATTTCCATTCCAAGGTAGGCATAGATGAGACCAATCAATCATGAAGTATCCTTGCAATTTATGTGACCAATCTTTACTCAATGAAATATCACAAGCCTTAGGAATATCAACCACAACTATGTCAATGATTTGATTTACATAAGGATTATACATAATTCTAATCAAAAGAATTTTCAACTCACCCATTACCATTACATTTGACCTGTCGAGCTGGATTGTATATACAGTAGAATTGGTAGGATTTACATTCAGTTTCCAGCACACCAAGTAAAATATGGCAGTCAACGATGTCCCTGAAACAACCAAACAATTAGTAAGTTTATGATTAAAAATGTTCAAAGTCAAAAGGAAAGGAAGGGATTGAGACTTAGACTTCTTTTTAATGGAAACATTCATTACTTATTTCATTTTCATGGAAGTTGGGTCATTCAATGTCCTAAACAACAATTCCCTCTATTAACCAATTCTTAATAATTCGTGTGTGGAAACATTTTATTTTATCTTCTTCATATTGTTAACAATGTTTTCATTTCCATTTTTGAAGTTGATTAACCATTTCTTGAAGGCATTGATGACATGGCACTAGTCGTTGTATTCATCACAATGAGAGAAGGAGGATTAATTGATGAAACATTTTTCTTACTTCTAAGTGAATAATCTCTTTTGTTGTATGCATAATGTGAACTTATTCTACAACTTCCTCTTCATCATCCACAAAATTAGGAAACACATTCCATAAAACCATAGTGGATTTTTCCACTTCAACTACTTTAGTTGCAACCTCTTGTTGTACACCTTCATTGAAGATATGATCAATGAAATTGATTAAATGTCGACATGTATTCTTTGAATTATTTTCTTGGTGTGTGCTATAAAAGTGGTCCATAGCTACATCATATATTCTTACAAGGATATGCATTGTAGATGCTTCTAATGGTTTTGATGCAACAATTGTTTTTTTTTAAAAGAGGCTTACAAGAATTTTTCCCATAACTTCCTCTCTTGATTTCTTCTTCAAATCTATAATATCTTTTAACATCCTCTAAAAACTAGTTGTAGGCCTTCCATGTCCATGGTTTCAGTATTGGGATTTGTCAACGTCAATGATTTATGTGCAACACAAGGACTCTTCTTCTCTTGGAAACCAAGGTTTTCCTTAAAACTTTTCATTTCCTTTTCTACTTTGTGAAATTGTTGAAAGGTAGTTGCTATGGTATATTTTCCTACTATATGGACAAACATGGAAATGGATAATGGAATAGAAAATGAATAAAACTATAACAATAAGTCTTTGAAATGGATATGAAACTGATTGAAATATTGTTCAAAATGGTGATGAATATTTGGTTTAAATATTTAATTCTCTCCTTAGAATCCATCTTCATTCTTGACAATTGTAAGAATAGAACTATAAGAGTCCTTTCATAATGGAACTTACTTATAAATGCAGTTTCAAAATCCTTCCAACTAGTAATTGGAACAAATGCTAAGTTAAAATACCATGTAGAAGCTTTATTCTCAAATATGGAAGGAGAAAAGCGACATATTGAGGATAACTTATAAATCAATGAGATTAACATCCAACTTGTTAGTAAAGAATATTATAAGTTTAATTTTTCTAAAAAATGGATTAGCCCACAAGCCACACTATTCATCCCTAAAATCACAAAGAAAGATTATGAATGGAAAGAATACTCCACAAAAATTCTTGTATAAAACATTGACTAACACTATGACTCTTTTCAAAATATGAATATAGCTTACAATGACTCATGAAGGACCTTTTGCAAGAGGGAAAATGTGTTCTTAATAGAAATTCCTAAGTACTCTTCACCTTCTACCTACTTGGCTCTTGACCTTCCAATGTATTTCTTTTGGCCTTCCTATCCTACTTGGCCAACCCACTATGATAATTTTTTTTCCTTATCCCAAATATGATTATTTGACATATTTAGAATAATAATATAAAAATACATATTCTCCATTTAGGTTTTCTTTCACTCAATTTGTCTTCTAGTGCTTGCAAACTTGGTGATGGATTGGGCACTAATTTTCCTCATACAATACAATTGGTGTTTTTCACATGTAAGCATCCTCTCCTCTTCCTTTGGAACTAGTACATTCTTGGAGATCATCTTTTTCTTTTTTTTCGGGATGGATCTAGCTTGGCCTTTCTTCCCCACTTTGTTTGTCTAACTTTGTCTTTGTATAACTTTTCCTTTGATGTCTTCTCTTCCATGTGCATATATGTGTTCCTCTTGTCTCAATTCTGTACTATAGGCCTCTTCATTAAGCTTGTTTCCTTCAAACACGTGGGAAAAATCTAGAAGTAATAATCCTTGGCACACAAATTTGAGGGTTTGCCAATTAATAACAATTTTGGTTTGGTGAGCTCTCTTTCTCCTCTTGTTAAAAATCTGCATAATAACATAAGGAAAATCTATTAAACATTAAATGTACATGTTTTAAAGATTCCCTTACTTCATTACTAACATGATCTCTCATCTCTCAAACATAAGTATAGGGGCTTGGTGAGACTTTTAAATAATTTTAAGCATGTAAGCCATATAATTATCAACAACTTTTGCCACTCGAAACATGTAAGAGAAACCAATAGTTTGAGTGATGTCTTTTCACACTAGAATTTTGTTCTATGCATTTTTGTTAACTCTTCTAAAACATAGTTGTACATAAGCAAGCAAAAACATGTCATTGATTCACTTGCATTTAAAAGAACCTTAAAGATATTTATTTAGTCTATCAGAACTTTCAACACAAAATCATTAATCATTCAAATGTGAAATTCTTGAAAGTCCGGGCATAATACACATGATATTTTGGGGTAGTTATGGAAAAGTATTTCTGAAATCTCTTAAAAGCTTAAGCACCTTCAAGTCGGAGTCATGGAGATGGTAAATGAACAAGGCATGAATTATTTCCTTGGTGTTGCATTGTTACTTAATCCTTTCCTTTAAACTCCATGAACGGAATTCGTAAGCACAAAGTAAGCTTGCATGTTACTCGTCTATTTTGATCCATCGTTTTCTTTGTGCCTTCATGATATGAAAGTGGCTCCACTAAGGCAAACACTTTCAAGGCTATTACTCCTTCAATATTGTTATAAATTCCGCACATAACTCTGTCATGAGATCAATATTTCACATGCAAGGAACAATCCATACATGATCTAAAACTAGAGAATCATCTTCAAGCGCAAGATCTAGGAAATGACGAAGGAATGGAAGGATGGCTATCAAACCACAAAAGAATGCAAGCAGAAAACTAAAGAGCTAAAAATGAAAGCATGAAAATGGGAATGGTATTGAACTCATCAAGAAATTTCTACCATCTTGCAAAGACAAGATTGAAAATTCTCTTGCTCTAGCTTATGGCTATCAAAACCCATTTGGCTAGTCAAATGGATTATAAATGCATTACATTCATCTCCAGTTCAATTTTTACATTCTCTGTCAACCCTTCGGCACTCAAAGCAATGGGAAATAAATTTCTTCAAGCAATATGCAACTTCGAGCATCAACAAGCTCTACATTTTGACTCCATGGTTGAAAACACACTCCATGAAGGGTTTCTTACTCTCGTTTTCACAACGAATTGCCATCATCCATTAAAGATCTGAAACATTTCAATGGTAATCCACAAGCTTCCAAATCGATTTCTGGAAGAAGTACGTTGTTCCTCATGGCATTCAATGGTTGGAAACTCTATTTTCTTGCTGCAATGGTTCTAGATGAGCTTAGGCCTACAAAAATCAATGAGAAATGGTGAGAACAACCAGCAAGGATAAATAATAAAGATGCAATAGAAAAATTAAGAAGTAAATGTAGCATGTTTCCTTTTAAGGCTCAATCAATGCTTCATCTTGCAACTAGAAGGCAATCCAATTGTCAATTAAAATTGTTGGGTTTGCTTTCCAATGCCCAAATCGCTAAGGATTTGTGAGAAACAAATCTTCTAAATTTGTGAGAAACAAGGTTTCATCCCTTCATGGGGTGGCAGATGGAGTGGCCATGTGAGAAGAAAAAATATGCAACTATAATCTCTCACAAAGTATTTTTTTTGTAAATTACTTGTTAGAAATTTGAAAACTTTAGTGGAATCACCGGATGAAAATGTTAAATATCTAATCTAAAGATTTCATTAAACAAGAAAAAACAAAGGCGGGTGATAAAAATATTTTATCGCCAACTATGGTGTCAAAATGTTAACTTTAGATTTGCATGTGAATGAGAGAAAATTCTCAATTCATTGAGAGCAACCTTGGAGGCAAGTCAATGAGTTGTGTGTAAGTGTCACCACAACCCTCAACTCCTTTTGTTTAGGTTGAATCCTAAACAAAAGCCGAGGGAGGTAGAGCCTAAAAAATCTGAGGATGGTCACTTTGGAAAAAATGACTTAGGAGTTAATAAAAGAAACTAGCAAATTAATCTAGAAGTATATCTACGTGTTTCCATAAAGATAGGTAACACTTTTGGCAAGAAAAGTACACGAGTATGGGAAAATGAGCTCTACCAAGCTTTTGTTAAGACCTCAACCGATTTTTTAAAAGATCAATCGAGGGCTTAACCACATTCTTAATCGAGCTATTTATAAAAATTTGATCGAGGCTTAAGAAAATGCTTGATCAAGCTCGTATAACTATTATAAAAAATAAAAAGCAACAATTCATGGGTTATTTCACCACAACTGTTGTAGGAGCTCGACCGAGGTTCATAGATTTGCAGCCACATTCCAACCAATGATGACCACCCCAACGTGCCACCACCTCTTGCTAGGAGTCAAATGACCTCTATGTAGAGAGGTAGGCAACTCAAAACCAAAAAATTCCAATTCTGTACATGCATTGATTTTGATTTCTTAGTAATCATAATGCAAATTTTGTAAAATTCATCTTTTTCGTTGTGTTTTAGTAATTTACATTAAATATAAAAAAAATTCAATTTAAAATTTTTAATTTGGTTTCATGTTCCATTTTGTCAATTGCATGAAAAAACAAAAAAACAAAATATTATTATTTAGAACTAGTTCAATGTTCAATGAATTGTATCCAAAACCTCAAATCAATGACAACCAAAACCTTAAACTGACAACCATCCTAAATCGACAATGTGTAGAATTAGTTTGATGTTCAATGATTTGCAACCAAAACCTTAAATCAATGGCAACCATAAACCCTTAAGCTAAAAACCACCTTGAATCGACAATGTTTATGCTGCTGGGTTTATTTTCAAGT
Organism: Pseudotsuga menziesii; assembly: GCA_001517045.1. NCBI lineage: Eukaryota > Viridiplantae > Streptophyta > Pinopsida > Pinales > Pinaceae > Pseudotsuga > Pseudotsuga menziesii. The sequence continues at coordinate 374,075 of LPNX010756015.1, read as the reverse complement.
GTGTATCAACAAGCATAAATATTGCTAGGTTTTTTTCGATCCTCTAATAATGCACGGAGGGCTGCAAAAAATCCGTAACTTACACTTATACAGATAAGCGAATGCAAAGGCTTGGATAATCACAAGATACCATCCCTTATTTATGAGGAATGTCAAATTGTAGAGATATAATAACTACTAATGTGTTATTCTATAAACAATATCCTAAGCAATAGTGTGAAACAATTCAAACAAAAATGATCTCTCTCCAAAATCCCACTATCCTAGATTTTAGTTGGGGATCACTTTCATGTTTAGAAATACATTATTTTTTCATTTTACATGGTCTCTTATGTAGTTTAATTTGTTATTTGTTAAAATAAAAATAAAAAACTTATTGTCCTAAAATTTCCTTTAACACATGGTTTTAATGATTAAAAATTAAACATGTATATATGTTAAGTTTATGTTTACATATATTATAATTTGTGATTTTTATTTTTATTTTTTTAATTATATTTATATATTAAGTATAAAAAAAATTCAAAAAAAATTGCTTATTCAACTATTACATCTTATTTAAGGTTTTAAAACAATATGTTTTATATAAAATATATAATAAAGTTAATTTTTAATTTAAAATATATTAATTTGAAATAAATAAAATTTCAAACTATAATAGTTTTAAATATGATACTATAAGACATGAGTCCATCGAGGTATATATATATATATATATAATCACATCAATATTATTTAATAACATTTTAAAATTTATGTTTATGTTAAAATAGTTATTACGACAAAAGCATAGAGAATCAATATTAATAAACTTGATCCATTTTATTATATAGTTTTATCCGGTAAGTCTTTAAATCATGATTACATATTTAAAAGTAATTTTATATTATGTAAAAAGTATATGATAATAATAAAATTCAAATTATATATACTTTTATATTATGTAAAAAGTATATGATAATAATAAAATTCAAATTATATAAAAAGTTATATAGTGAGAGAGTTTAAGAGTGAGTTAGTTTAGGTTGTTGGGATGAATTATTGTTAATTTTACTATTCAAATTCAATCTCTGTAAGTGACATGTTGAGCTATTAAATGGGTACATTTGATGCTTTTGATGATACATCTTTCTAGCGACAATATCCATCCTTCCTATATTTCTTCCACACACATATATATGAGTTTTAAAATAATATTGAATTATATCATATAAAATAAATAAATAAACAAAATATAGACAAATGTCGGATATGCTCTTGTCTTATAATATAAAAATTGAGCAACAAAGAATAGTGATCCCTAGCTAAGGTAACTATGTCCCATTACCAATTCTCATGGATAAAAACAAAAATAAAACAAGTATATCTTCTTACAACATAAAACATTCATCTATATTTATTGTTACCGTGAATGTTTTAGAGTTTTGACTTGGATTAAGATGGATATATACTTGTGCTAACAAATGCATACTTTTAATCTTATATGTTTATAGGTATATCTTCATAAATGTTTTGGTGATGCACATTAGCTTAGAGATGTTTTTGTGAAGGACAAAAACATCATTACAAGTGAAGGAAACTTCGTGTTAAAATGTAGAAATTAACATATTTATATTAAATGTACAACCATGACTAAAAAGTGGAATTATGTGCTTTAACTTGTAGTATGAACTTGGTGTTGAAAGGTGTTGTCATCTACATGTGAGAGAACTAAGTCACAATAATCATGCTTGATAGTTCTTACCCATCATAACAAATATAGAAAGGCGTAAAGCAATTAACATAGGAGCGATCATCTTATTTGATTTCTAGAATTAGATCCCACAATCCAACCAATAATCATAACAATGAACAACCACAAGAAACAACATGAACAAGAAAAAAGTAATGATTATGCCTATCACGAGGAATAATTAACCAAATTGTCAATTAATATTGAAGTGCTAGATAAAACTTATAATTTATACATCAAACAAACCCCAAACCAAGTGATGGTCCAAAACTAGTAGCTTAAAAGGGTCATACAAAAATACAAATAATCATTAAATCAATAATTGAACTCTCAAGATACTAAATGCAAAAAACATAAGAAATGAAGGATACAAACAATTGTGCAATTATAAACATGGACCCTATTATTTTAGGGTATTGTTGCCCTTCAATGTGGTTATATGCATGTCAATGTAATCATGAATGTAAATTTCTCTAGCGATCAAGTTTGGATTGTCTTAAGTAAATGCTTTATACATTTTTGTGTAGTCATATGAGTTGAATTTTCCAAGTGAATATTTAATTTGGAGCTACTTATAATAATCGTATGTTTTAGTTGTCGTCATTAAATATGGGTAAGATGGTGTTCTAGTGGACATTTATAAAGTGCACTAGTGTATATGTTTTATGGTTTCATATTTATAGGACATAGGATGGGAATGCTAATATTAGTTGTGAGTGGATGTTTCACTATTTCAAATAAGAAAAACATTCAAATTAATTATTTCCATGTCGTAATTGTCTATCTAGTAGGCCATTGTTTATGGATGATGCAGTGTAACAATATCAACATTAACAACAAATAGGCTAGAGATAACAACCAAATTTCAAATATACTTCAACGAGTTTACACAAATTTTGCCACAAACTAATCTCATTCAATATGGATTTCCCACTAAATTCCTATATAATGGACGAGTTTCCCCACTTTTCTTTCTAAAAGTGTTGCATTAAATATGGTTGACCAGTAAATTCAATATAGAATGAATGAGTTATCAAAATACTTATGTTGAATCTAGTGTTTATCTATTACTTATTCGTATATAGAATATATTGTAGCATCACATGCACTTCATCCTTGATTTTTATTTATATTCAAATAGAACTAAGTACTATTTTGTTTTTCTAACATCGAAGAGTACAGGGTTTGTATATCAACTTTTAGTTTCTCAAATTCCTAGTGTGTGATTCCAACTAACAGTGCATACATTCCCAATTGAAAGGCAAAGATATTTATTTTCCTCCCCTGGATAGTCTAAAGATGGAATAAATGACCCCTTATTTTACTTACTGGTCATTGTCATTGATCTTAGTATGTTGGTATTTGAGGATTCACTAAGCTATTAAAATTGTGTGAACTCTAGAATTATATTCATCATCGGTGTCATCATATTTATTAACATAATCATCCTCATCATCATCCTCATCCTCATCATCATCATCATCATCATTGTCCTCACCATCGTTGGATCTTCATCATCAGTATCATCATCATCATAATAATGATATAGACACATCATCACCACTGTCATGATCATTGAAATAATAACCATAATACTCATTGTTTTCACCATCATCATCATCATAATTAACATTCTCATTATCATGATCCTCATGACAACATTGTCATATAGCGACATGATTTTAAACATTCTCTAGGACCATCCTCATCATCATCATCACCATCATCAAATTATCATTATCATTTTCGTTTTTGTCATTGCATACAAAGGGTGACATATATGATTTATCTTCATTATTTTACGCAGATCGTTCTCTAGAGCGGGGTTCTTCCCTCTTCTAGTCACATTATTCAACACAATCCAGTGATGTGGAACCCCCCATGTCGTGAGAGGTCTCGCATGTGAACTATTTAAGTATAATTTTGTTTTTATTGAGTTAGATATAGAAGCAAATTATTGTGTGTACATGTAATTATTAATTAATGTTTGTTTCTACTTTCCTAGGCACCATGCTTTCCAAGTCATCCAATGATCATGTATCCAACAGTAGCATGGCCAATGCCTTGCATGATGGCCATGATATATTAACATCCTTAGACCATGATGAGGAGGTTCCTCAACGTGTAGGTACATTAAATTCATATTTATTTCATTTTCAATTATCAATATCTTTATTTTGTATCACTATATGTATATTTAATTATCACTATCTTTAATTTGTTACACACATACTTGACTGATATATTATTTTTATTTGACTATCAAGTGTTGATCCTTCTTCTCTAGCGCTTGTTCCTTGGGAGGATGAGATCACACAGATCATGATCGAGGATATCACATCTCAACATGATTGATTGTGCACACACTTAGAATCCATGCCACATTGATTGTGCACACACTTAGGATCCATGCCCCCTGATTGTGCATCTAATTGATTGTAGAGGGGGCCACTTACCTCCTAAATGTCATCATGTAATTATATAGTTTAAAGGATAAATGGATATTAACAAATGAGTAGTTGGAGCGGGTACAACCACTCCAACCTATCTCTCAATGTATAAATAATTACCAAAGATAATACAACAATGGATTGGACGTCCCTTCCCAATGCTTGTCTTTGATGGTTGTGTATGAGCTTAATGCATGCTTGAATGATGTGAAAGCCTAGCTTTCAACATCTCGCATCGTTGCTGCTTTCATGCGGTCTGGGTGACAACAGCACCGCATGGAAGCTGGTTCGAACCTGAAGGAGATCGTGAGGATGTGAAGAAAATCTTAACAATGCTCATGTGCTCTTGGATCTAAGAAAAAAAAAATTTAATAAGCACGCCCATGCTCATGGAATCTCGAGACTCTAGTCGACATAATGTGCAGCAATATTATTTCTGTGCCTACCGATATTATTGTGGTCAACTTCATCAGTATGAAGAAACTGACTATTCCAAGATCAAAGGAATGGTCAAATCCAACTATGGAGGCTCCTCTTTGGGCGCGACTTCAAGCTACAGTTGTTGAGGAGGAAACGAATTTTGGAAGTTTCATCATATCTACCGCTAGCCATGGAATCCGGTCGACCAATCCTCATAGATGGAGAGCCAGACCGCTGTATTATTTATATAGACACATATATGGTGCCATTCTCGCCTCGCCTAAACTGCTCACTAGTGAGCCAATACTATTACAATATAGTCATGATGTAAGTCCAATGCGTACCAAGGCACTACTTATGGAAACTGTTGGTTACTTCTATAGATCTCGGCGTTAATTGACAGGATGCATATCTAGATTAGGGTTCAGGTGAAAGGAGAGGAGAATCTTTGGTAAAATCTTGGTAGAGAGCCAACCTCCAAACGACGCGCAAAAGTTCGAGCAGCAATTCGATTTGTTGAACATAACAATCGACACGAATAAGTCTGGTAAATTCTGCCTTTATATAGCACACAAAAAGAGAGCCAACTATCCAAGGAGAGTTGAACAAAACTAGCGTTGGTTGAATCTTGAAGACTGGGCCGACTGAAACCTGTGCGCGCTTCTCCTTGAATTTCAGTTATGTTCATCGCTTCCATCGACTGCATACAATTAATTAAGTTTGTCTATCGATTACTGTGGTCGACTAAGAAGTTGTTGGATGGCCGCTAGTGTGTAAATTAATCGAGTATGAATGCTCCATTATATATTCCTGGTAAAACCATGTGATACCTAGAGGCCACCGACTAGAAGATTAGTGAAACGGTGGAAGAGATGATCACCATCTGCTCAGTCGAATGCTCTTTGCAGTTTTACAGTCGACCTCGACTGTAACCGGATGTCCATACCGACTGCCATGGAAAACCTTGCAGACCTTGCTGTAGCAGACCCTTCCTGAGATAGAAATCGTTGGCGAAGAGTATACTGGATGATGCCATGAGGACTGATCACCGCCCGGCATTTTAAATATGTTAACTTTGTGACTGTTGTATCAAGTTCACCGTTAAAAGCACGAAGACTCCTCCACCTTCATTAAGTCGTGTTTGAAGTAATTGATCTTTGCCTCCACATTTTAGATTCAAAATGAATTAAATATTAAAAAAGTGTCGATTGAAATATGGTCCATATCATATTTGGTCTTGGTTGGGCACACATATTGGTCAATGTATTTGAGTTTCTAAAATGTGGTTGGGTAGTCAAGTGGTCGATGAGTGCTTTGCAAATGAAGCCAACACTTTACTTTGTCTATCATATAGCTCTCCAACTGGAACGTTTTCGTCGACCCATTGATTAAGCTAAAGTTAGTCGATGTTAATATATTGGGTCCTCCATTTTTTGGAGTCAATGTAAAAATTTTGTATCATGGTCGGTCAACGAGTATGGTCGAGTATTAATTTGGTTGATGTCAAGTATGATCGACTCCTTATGAGTATGAACTCTTTAATTAGTCGATTCTTTAAATTATGGTCGGACATTAAATATGGTAAATTTATGTAACTAAAGTCGATTGAGTCATTATGTCAAAGTGACTCTCTTAAAATTTTGAGTCGAGGTGTGAGTCTCAATAGAGGCAGGCGATCCCCTCTAGTGTATGTAAATTAAGTTGGTTTCTTACCAACCATTGTGCATTGAGTTTAAATGTTTTGTGTTGATCGAGTCGAGAAGGTTAAACGTGGGTCTTTCTTAAAGGCAGGCAATCTCCTCACTTATGTAATGAACAGTATCTAGTTGACTATTATAAGATAAGTCCAAGTCATTCTAAAGTAGTCGATCAAGACCATGCACATGAGCAGGAAACATATAATTTTGCAGGAAATTCAAACTCTCACGATAGAAGAAGATGACGACGATGGCATTCAAGCAAATATCATTCACCTACACAGCAAAGCGCTTCAATGAGACATGATGACAATATACCCCTCATTATCAAAATGCTAAAACTGTTCCTGGTTTGTGACCTCGGAAAGCCAGAAGACAGAGAAAGGGCATAGAAAGTCGAAGAGCCAGAAGGCCCCGAATGCCTGAATTGATGGAGATGCCGATCAGATGAGCCAGGGTGAGGCTTTAAACCAAAAGACCTCGTTGTGGAAGAAGATGATTGCCCGCCATGGTGAGAGGATGAGACTTCGATGGACTACTGCCAGATTGAAGATGGAGGCTGAAGAGTAACTAGTCACAGTAGAAACTTGTACACGTGTGTTTTCCTATCAAGCTGGCAGCTGTTGCGGCTGAGTTACCTATGCAGATCGGTATGCATGGTTGATGCATAGGGAGGACTACTTCAGCAGTAGCAGAGACCCAGGATGTTGATGCATATTTCTTTGTTCTCTTCGGGACGAAGAAACGTTTTGATTGTGGGGGAGATGTATAGGGGGCCACTTACCTCCTAAATGTCAACATGTAATTATATAGTTTAAAGGATAAATGGATATTAACAAATGAGTAGTTGGAGCGAGTACAACCACTCCAACCTATCTCTCAATGTATAAATAATTACCAAAGATAATACAACAGTGGATTGGACGTCCCTTCCCAATGCTTGTCTTTGATGGTTGTGTATGAGCTTAATACATGCTTGAATGATGTGAAAGCCTAGATTTCAACACTGATCCATGATAATGATTATATATGCAGTCGATGGGTTGTTGGATGTCCACTATAAGGAAGGACTACTTAGTGACGTATGGGAGAATGATTTCTAGAGGAGGAGGGACTACATATTAAGTATAGACAGATGGGAGACCATGAAATTCATGACAAAAGGAAAGGATGTCAAGGGCACATTGTTTGACATCCCTCATGATCGTGCTCTTGGAAAACCACTTAGACTATGAGAGTTTAGGATTGAGGATGCGGTTCCACATGTTTATGATAGATTTATTGGAGCATGGGGCATGTTCCCCCACCATGATCAAGTCTCATTATACTTTTCAAAACATTTATATGCAGAAGTTTTGTTAGAAATGTGTCTTGATTACATTGAAGAAAACCACTTCCAAGATCAATTTTTGACCCTTGGTTTTCTATAGAATCCTCCTTCTCATTGTTTTCCCGGATTATATGCACAAAATTGTAAATCTATTCCTTCAATGGAATGTTTTATTCTTCTTGCTACCCCTTTTCAGCTAATATTTCCATTCCTATATCCACTCCTAATTTTTTGAATTACTTGACGAGAGTCTAATATTATGACTAATTTTCCTATGTTCAAAGTGGTTAATCGCTCAATCCCATACATCAGAGCTAACCATTCTACTTCATTATTCATTTTTTATCCTATCCCCCAAGGAAAGGATTCTACAATTTTTCCTCCTCGGTCATAAATTACCCCACCTGCACCTACCTCCCCTGGGTTAGCTTTAGGCACCATCGAAGAAGAAATAATGATATTTTAGGTTCTCCAACCACTTTTGGAACTCTGTTTTGTTAAATCTGATTTTCCATTCCTCATTCCCTTTTGATATTCTTTTCGATTGAAGAGAGCTCTACCTAATGAACTCTTTGCACCATCTAACCTTAGTTCTGGATAATGGTTCTAAACTAGTATATTTTATGTCTTTAGTTTCTAAACTCTCTGTGATCAAATTTATGGCTTTAAACACTTCTCTGGAAGAATTAGCAGATCTTCCCTCAAATATTAGATGATTCCTAGCTAGCCATATCTTCCAACAGATATTTCTTGGCATCACTTCCCATATTTTTTGAAGAGTTGGTTTTCTTATCAAGTTCCCTAGATAATACTTCTTCTAGTTTTCCACCATGTCCTTTACTTTCCTTGGTATCCTTATGACAACCCCCAATTGTTCCATTACTTTGCCCCATACCATTTTAGCATAACAACAATTACAAAAAAGGCGGTTTGCATCCTCTTGTTCTAATTTGCGTAAAGCAAACTAATTTGGACCTTGAATTCCTCTTTTCCTTAAATTATCAGTTGTTAGGAGTTTTTTATGCGCAATAAACAAATAGAAGTGAGTTATCTTCAGGATTCCTAATGAGTTCCATACCTTTTCCATTGTCTCGAATCTTGATATGGCTTTGTTTCTTCCATAATTTTGTATCCCTCTTTGACCAAGTACTCTCCCACTTTTCCCCGTCCTCTTCGATCCATTTCTCTCTAGTGGATTGGGGATTTCCCATGGGCATTCCTTTGGAACACACTATAATTCTACTCTAGCCGCTTTTGCGGGTTTAAATATTTTCATCCTATCCATTCTCCAGAGTTTTCCAACTTTGAAATATTTCCAAGGTTGATCAAATTTTCATCTTGCAACCAAAGGCGAAGTCCTTCCATTCCTATAATTGAGTCTAGTTTGGGGTGAAATAGAATGCAATCCTCCCATATATTTATTCTCTTCCCATTCCCAGGGATGCATTAAATCTTCTCATTTATTATGTCTACTGATGATTTGCATAACTCCCAAATTCTAGTCCCTTTCCTGCCCATACGTGCTCCACACTTATCAGCCTCTACTTCCTTATATATTTTTCCTTACTACTTTTTTCCACCACTCATTTATTCCCACAATCATTCTCCAAACCATCTCTTCTCCCATTTCTATGTTCATCTACCGCACTTCCCTAATTCCAATCCCTCCATTTAACTTTGGTCGCTTAACTATCTTCCAATTTATTAGATGGAACTTCTTCCCTTGAGTTTTTCCTCCCTGTCAGAGGAATCTCCTAATCTTCACACATATTCTATTCATTACTATTTTTGGAGACAAAAGAATTGTGCTATTAAAAATGGGAATAGATGAGAGAATGAATTTGATAAAAGTTACTTTCCCTGCAATATTAAGCCATATTATTCCCCATGACTTGATTCCATTCTTAATTTTCTGAAGAATTGGGTTCCACATTTTGGAGCTTGCATTTTTCTTTATCATTGGAACACCAAGATATCTAAACGATTTAATTCCACCTCTTCCTTGGAACTCAAAACCATAGAAATATCCCTCAGTTATTTAGGGTTGATGTTCCATCCATACAAACAACTTTTCTCTAAAATTTCTTTACCCCCCCCGAAGCTGAAAGAAAAAGTTCCAGGTTGTATTTAAAGCACTTAGAAAGGTTGATAGATGTGCATCCTAAAAGGATGGCATCATTAGAAAATTGGGCATGGTTAATTGGCTCTACTCCTCTAGCGATCAACAAACCTGGGATTGAACCCTCCCACATTGACCTATTCAACCTTCCACTCAAGGAGTCCACCACCAAAATAAAGAGGGAGGGAAATAGTGGGAATCCTTATCGAATCCCCCTGGAAATTTTGAAAAAGTATGTAGGTATTACATTAACCAAGGGTGAAATCCAAGGCCTAATTATGCATACTTTTATCCAATTTATGAATTTTCAGAGAATCCAGATTTCCCTAGAACCATAAAAATAAACTCATTTCTAATCTTATAGAAGGAATTTTCAAGATCCAGTTTTATAGCCATACCTCATTCTTTTCTTTTTTGACTAGAGTGGATAACTTCCTGAACCATAAGGATATTGTCCAAAATTTTCCTTCCTGCAATGAACCCTCCTTGGTTTCCTTAGATTAGCTTTGGTATGAACTTATTGTATGAATAGTTACACAGAGAAATTGGTTAAAACCGTTTGATGGTTGCAGGATTCCTCTCTTTGGGAATCATGGCTATCGATTCATTGTTTTTGTTGTGTTTTATTTCATATAATAAGTCGATGAATTGTGATATTGTTTTATCTTTTTGTACTAGCTGTATTAGCTCTTTTACTGTGTCCTGTTGATTATCATCTTCTTCTTCCTGTCAAGCAAATTCTCTAAATATATTTGTTGCATCTTTATATATTTGTTTTTCTTTAACTGGATCAGGGTAGACATTTTTTTCTTTTATTTTGCTGATTCGTGGGTTATCGCTTCCTGTTTTTGTCCCTTGTCAAGTTACAATATGTAAATTCTTTGTATTGATAATATCATGTTTTTGCACACACGACAAGACATTAACATTCTAAGTTTTTATTTATCTTTTCAAGCATAATAGGGCAATCCTCTAATGAGTGATCCCCTATACCACAATTAGTACATAATTTTAGGTTAGTCATGTCCTTGTATGGACAGTCTACATGTCGGTGTCCCTCCTTATAACATGTGAAACATTGGATGGGCCGACGTGGTCGGTTGTCTCGATTCCCAGAGAATCGACCTTGACCTCCATAGCCTCCACGTCGATTGTCATACCGGCGCTCGTATCTTCGACCTTCGTATCTTTGATTGCTCTGATCGTTTGGCACGTTGTTTTGCTCATTATTCTATGCAACTGCATTGGTATGATAGACTGCATGATAATTCTATCGATTCTTGAGATTCAAATGGTAGTTGGCAGTGTTATGATTTTTAGTTTCACAGATTGCACACCATGATGCTTTGTCATTCTTCATATTGAATGGGCAATCTTTTGTCGAGTGGTCTCCATGCTCTTGGCAAATGTCGCAAAAACATTTTGTTTGCACAAATCGGACGTCCTGTCGATAGTTGTCTTTTGAATGTCCGACCGTCGAGCACTTCATGCACCAGATATCCTGACTTTTGAGGTTTAATTATTTTAATGACTTATTTACGATCTCAAGTTGTTCTTCTAGTCTCTAATCGGTGGAGTATGCTGGTATGTCCTCATCCATTTCTACTTGGAGATCTTTTGTAAGCGCATCTTCATAAGTCTTGAATGTCTCCAGATTTATGTGTCGACGAATTTTATGTGATAAACCTGCAAGAAACCACTGGATTAATAATTGTTCTTCAATAACATAGTCCAATTGGCTAAGAAGGTCTTTCCATCGTTTATCGTAATCGCAGACAGTTTCTCCTGGCTTCTGCGATGTTGTCTTTAGCTTCTTTGCTGCCAGATGTTTTGCATCTAGAGTCTTAAAAAATGAGAGGAATTGGGCTTTGACTTCGGCTTTGGTTGCTCGGGGGGGTTCTTTCAGAAAAGGTCATATACCAAATTAATGCCCTTTTCCTCAAGGCACCAGCGTACTGCACCATATGCCTATCTTCATCCGTAACTTGGTTAGCCTCCCAAGTCGACTCACAGACGAACCAGTGTCGTCTGGCGTCCTTATCACCCTCATATAGAGGGATGTGTGCTGACCCATGACCCATGTCGGAATCACTGTCACTGTCTTCTTTAGGAGGTCGTAGCGGTGGAGGTGGTGGTGGGGGAAGTGGGGTTATTTGCTTATTCCTCTCTGTGGAACTATCGTCGACGGAACTCTCGTTTTCGTCGGTTGTTTTAATTGTCGTTTCTTCTTTGAACAGTAGTCAGTTATTGTCGACTTCTTCTGTTGATGTCCAACTGCAATTGTTCATCCGTAGTTCTGAATGTTCTGTGTTCTCCAAAGTGGTATTTGGCAGGGGGCTACTCCTTCATGTGTCGGGTAAAGTAAGTGGATACTTCGGTTGGAGGGTACCGCTTGAAGCGTAACCCAATTTCCTTTTTCTGGTCGACGGATAATTAAATGTCTACCAGTGTATGTCTCATCGTCTAGTCGACTCCATATACCAAAGTCACCAGCTCCTACTCTGAGGTCCTCTTCGACAATGGCTTGTATCCGGGTACTCGGATTCGTCGAAGATAGAGGTTTTACCTCCTGGGGAACTTCTAATTGGAGAGCTTCTCACTACTCTATCCACAATTCTTCTTCCATAGGGGATGCTTCCTCTTCCATGCCTTATTCTTGTCGGTCATGACCCAACTCCGGCGGATCTCTTTCCTGGTCGATCACCCTAGTACGCATTCCTCTCTGCAGCGCTAAGGCTATTTCTCTTCTTTCTTCCCTTCTTTGTAGCCTCTTCTCCCTCTCTATTTTCTTAAAGTCCATCGTACCTTTGTGTGACACTGTCCTCTTAATTTCCTTTTTAGGATGACTTCTCATTACTGTTGATTGGTATCTTCCTTAGTCGACTAGAATCCACTCCACTTTATCCCGACATATGACCAGCTACCCCCCCATAGCCTACCCGACACTTTAGAAAGCCCGGATAGTTCTGTCTACTTGCTTAGGAAGTATTCCCACTCCCTTTCGCCAATGAATTTTCCCACCTCTTTTGTTTTTCCGCCCAGTTAGGGTTTAATGGCGATCCGCGAAGTGATGGACGAGGTTCGACAATGTGACCCACTCCTTTCTCGATCAGGAACTTAGACAGCAAGGTCGGTAAGGAACACAAAAATTGCTCGATGAGGTCTGTGTAGAATTTCTTTTTGATGGTTTCCACCGAAGTCCTTTCTTCTACTGCTTGCTCCTCGCAGAATTCGCAAGCGATATTTTCGAACCACTCCGACAAGTTTGCTCTTCCCCCTCGAATCAATTTTTCTAGTAACTATTGATCTTTAGTTCCTTCCAGCTTTTTCATCCAGGAGTTTCTTCAGCAGCTGGGGCACTGATTCTACAAATTTCTCATGTGTCTCCATAAAGAATTTTTTCGTTGCTTGTGCGGTCGTCAATCTGTTTCTACGTGCTTAATTCTGCAAATAATTTGCTACTTTACGCTCCACCAATCCTTAATCTCCTGTTCTGATATTGCTTGCATACATCTCATACATGTACTACCAGCAACGAAACCAATGTTGTAATCTCACAGACCACATAAGGTTACCAATAATACATACTAAAACATACATACATAACAGAGACAAGAGATAAGAACAAGTAGTTAGAATAACAGATTATATTAACATGAGAGGGTCCATACAATATAGAGAACTGAACCGATTTCTCATTTGGCTCAACATCCTAATATATATGAATTACAAATAGTTACAAATAACTACATGTCGGTTCACTCAACTGACACGACCTTAGGTGGCCGACCTAATCTCTAACTAGTCGACTGACCGACTTAGTCGGCTGATCGACTAAATCGGCTATCCTTCAAGTCGGCTTACCGACTTGCTCCTCCAACAGTTGACCATGATGTTGGGCATTTAGTTAGGTTCATGGTGGTATGTTACCATTTTAAAACCTTATGTACAAGGCATACACTCTACATCGATGGATTTACTGAGGAATATGCCATCTATGAATGTTTGGAAAAATCCAATAGGTTTCTCCACGAATTTTTCCTTGGAAAAAAGTAGGGGTCATTTAGAGGTTATTAAGGGTTAATTATTGGTAAGCATGTATTATTTAGGGGTAATTAGTGGTCAAGTAGGGGTCATTTCAGTGCAATGAGTGATAATTGGGGGTAATTAGTAGTCTAGGGGTCATTTCGATGTAATGAGTGATAATTGGGGGTAATTAGCAGTCAATATGAGGTTAATTAGGGGTCAATTATACAATAATTAGTGGTAAATTTTAGTAGTTTTTGAGAGGATGGATATTGAGAACATACCTAAAAATATATATTTAGGGGCGGTCCTTCTAACCCCCCCACAAAAGGCATGAGAATTGAATTTTTGGCAACAATGCTTAAAAAACCACCTCCAAAAGTAATATTCTCTAATTTTTATGGGGGTTTTCAAAAAACCTCCTTGAAATATATATTTAAGAGTAGCCTTTCTAACCCCCCCCCCCCCAAATGTCATGAGAATTTAACAATTGGAGGCAGGTTTTTAAAAACCATCGTAGTTCAATTCATAAGACTTCTAGAGGGATCATTTTTTTTTTTAAAACGCCTTCAAAATTTCTTTAAGGGGGGGGGGGGGGGGGCTTTAAAACACCCCTCCAAAAGTCATGAGAATTGAACTTTTGGGGCGGTTTCAAAATAGCCGCCCCCAAAATTCTAATTCTCATGGAATTTTTTTTTAGAGGGTGGGGGTGGAAGGTTTTCTAAGAACCTCCTTATAAAAAACACCTTTAGGGGGGGTTCTTTCTAACCCCCCCCTACCAAAAGGAAAGAAAAAAAGACTTGAGAATTGGAATTTTTAGGGGGTTTTCTTAGAACCACCCCCAAATACTTAAAAACACTTTTGGGGGGCAGGGAGAGGGTTAGCAAAACCGCCCCCAAAAGGTAATTTTGTTGTAGTGTCATGACATCTCACTATACCTTCTCATGAATTGTCTCCTCTTAATTGAAAAGATCAATAGTAAAAGTGGAAGATATCATTGCAATATAATTAGGAAAATTTTTATCTTGATGTGTTGCTCAAAAATAAGTCACGGGCTCTCCCACTTACTCTTATTCCTAATTTATTGTGTGGATAAATCATTTGGGATCCCTAATTGAACTAAAAGGAAAAATGGTTTACGTATCAGCAGGGTATTGTAATTTTTCTCTAGAGGTTTAAGAGGGGTATTGTAAAATTTTAAACAATACGGTGAAAAATTAAATATATCTCCAAAGATTTAAAATGAGTGTTAAAACGTTTAAACACACCTCTTTATTGAATCAATTCATTCGTCCTTTAAAGTATTCATATGAATGACGAACGAGTGGGAAAGAGACCTCAACTTAACATTATTGAATCAATTTATTACTATATAATCAATGTATTATTATTTACTCCTAGGTATTCAAATGCATGATGGATTTGAGGAAATAAAGACATCAACTTAACCTAGGAAACATTAAGGAAGTGTTAGTTTTTCATCATATAAGCTAGCATTATGATCTTAGGATCTTTTCACTGAGAGAATAACAAGAACAACAATAAAATATAAGCACATCACAAGAGACAAGAGACACAAAGAGTTTTCCTCGGGGAAACCGTAAAGGAGAAAACCCCGCAACTTCCTCAGAGATAGAATCAGCACCAAAACAGTAAAACCGGAAAACAGTAAGATGATCTCCACACAGCAGCAGTCTCTCTCTCTCTCACTGAGAGAGCTTCTCCTCTCACTCATGCGTCCCAATGAGTGAGTGTGAGTGTCGCAAGTGAGATAAATAGAGAGGCTCACTCTCTATTTATAATCTTTCGTTCATTTGAAGTGCACTCCAACATGTCGACCTCACTTAACAATTACTTACTAGAGCCAACATCTCTAGGAGTGTCTAATAACCCTAGTGGCCCACCACTTGTGGGGACTTTTCCTCCTCCGACCAATAGGAGGGTAACACAATGGTGGGGACTATTGCCCTGACTTACAATGACTCACCTAGGGTCGACTTCACTAGGATAGTCTAATAACCCAAGGGCCTCACAACTATGGGGACTTTAACCCTTGACCAATAGGAGGGTTAACCACAATGACTTGACATGACTTTCTCATTATAGAAACTTCCCGAAATAAACATCGGGGTATGACATGACTCAAATACATTACAATACATCCTGAAATGAACATCGGGTTACAATAGATAAGAAACACAAGTGAAGAGAATCCGAAGTTACAATTACATCAACACTCCCTCTTAACTAGGAAGGTATTCTCTCGACACAATTTATCAGCACAAGTCTTCTTCTCTGTATCATCTGGGTCATCATCAGGTCTTTGTCATCTTCAAAGTCATCTTCATCTGTAAGTCATCTTCATTTGGATCTAGATCATCACTCGATCTGGATCATCATCACTGGATCTGGATCATCACTTGATCTGGATTATCAATGTTGGATCATCATCACTCGATCTGGATCATCACTGGCTATCATCATTGGATCTGGATCATCACTCAATCTGGATCATCATCACTGGTGTTATCTCATGATTCTTCTCGTCACAGGAAGTTCTACAGAGCCAACCCTTTTACATGCTGGTTGTAGGCCTAGCCTCCATGTAGGTATTTTCCAGCATTTATATCTGATCAACACATGATACAAAGAATGGCTCATCATTTCTATCTGATCAACACATGATGCGAAGATAGATACTGCACTTACATCTGACCTACTCGTCAGAAAGGCACGCCCAACACTTACATCTGACCTACTCGTCAGAAAGGCACGCCCAGCACTCACATCTGACCTACTCGTCAGAAAGGCCCAGCACTTACATCTGATCAACACATGATGCGAAGAATGGCTCAACATCTCTATCTGATCAAGACATGATGCGAAGATAGATACTGCACTTACATCTGATCAACACATGATACGAAGAATGGCACTGCACTTACATCTGATCAACACATGATGCGAAGAATGGCACAGCACTTACATCTAATCAACACATGATGCGAAGAATGGCTCAGCACTTATATCTGATCAACACATGATGCAAAGAATGGCTCTGCACTTACATCCATCCAGGAGGGAACACATCCTACTCACAATGATGGAAGGGCTTTCACTCATATCTGATATTGCAGGAACCAATCCTACAGTCATATTAGAATGGCCCCCAGTCCTCCTCGACTGAGCTACCTGGTAACTGACCAGGGGCCTCCATTCTCCTAAAGAATGGCAGTTTCCCTTACATTCGACCTGCTCGTCGGAATGGCCAACACTCACATCCGACATGGAAGGAACTTAATCCTTTAGCCATGACAGAATGGTTCAACCCTTACATCTGATCAAGTGGGAACACATCCCTCTATCACATCAGAATGGCTACTCAGTTTTTACACTGAGTGTTCCTAGTAACTGACCAGGTGCCTCCATTCCTAGAATGGCAATTGCCCTTACATTTGTCCTACTCGACAGAATGGCCAGCACTCATATCGAACATGGAAGGGAGCAACCCTATCACCATGATAGAATGGCTCAGCCCTTATATCTGACCTACTCATCAGAATGGCTATGGATCTCAGCACTCATATCTGACATGGAAGGAACTGAATCCTCTCACCATGACAGAACAGCTCAGCCCTTACATCTAACCTGCTCGTCAGAATGGCTATGGATCTCATCACTTTCCCTTGGGGGAAACCTCGATCTGAAGAACACCAAGCTTCTCCCTGAAGTACTCGAACTTCAGCCTAGCCAATGGCTTTGTCAATACATCAGCTATTTGTTCCTCCATCGCAACATATTGGAGCTTCACTGCTCCTCTCTGCACCATATCCCTGATATAGTGGTACTTGATCTCGATATGCTTCGACTTGTCATGCAACACTCGATTCTCTAACAACTTCACACAACTCTGGTTTTCACAATGTATACAAGTAGCATCCAACTGGAGATCAAATATATCAAACAGTAGCTTCCACAGCCATACTACCTCACAACTAGCTGAACAAGCTGCGACATACTCTGCTTCAGATGTACTCAGTGCCACACAGGATTGCTTCCTGCTAAACCAAGAGATCACACCTAATCCCATACTGAAGCAACATCCTGAAGTACTCTTCCTGTCGATGGCACTACCTGCCCAATCTGAATCAACATAACCCTCCAGGTTAATCTTTTGATTCACATCATACTTGAGCCAATAATCAACTGTACCCCTCAAGTACCTCAGAATATGCTTTGCAACAATCAAACGAACACTTCTCGGATCTGTCAAGAACTGGCTCAAGGTGTTCATGGCAAAGCAAATCTCTGGTCTCGTGTTCGTCAGGTACATCAATGACCCAATCATCTGACGATACATCATAGCATTAACCGTATCTAATGAAGCATCGCTTAATAGCTTCGGGTTCGATGCCATAGGTGTGGCCATAGTCTTGCAATCCATCATCCCAAACCTCTTCAGAATCTCTACCACATACTTCCCTTGTCCAAGGAAGATTCCATCTGTACTCTGCCACACCTCCATACCTAGAACAATAGTGCATCGACACATAGCAAGAGCATCACTAGTCTTTCGTCTTCAACCTTGAAGCAAAAGGTTGGAATCTGCTTTACTCTCAGTAAAGCCTAGAGTCATCAGTAATCTATCCATCTTGTTGTACCATGTCGATCCTCAGGATATTCTGTAGTCACTCCCTCTGAAGCAGAGCATCATACTCCCTCTGTCTTCCGTACTCTATGCACTGAAATATTCTATACCGGAGTGACAAGTAGTATCCATCTAGGATCATTGTATACCAAGATCCTCTATTTTGAATTTTTTTCAAAAGTTCTTCGCACATCCATCTATGAGCTTGTCATCATTTATCAACCTTGTAGCAAAGGTTAAGATATTCATCAAACTCATCATGTATGTGTTATCCCATGGGTGTCTTCTGAACTCGTACAAGGCCTTCTTTCATTTGCACACATGATTATGCATGTCATGTGACTTCACTTCCAGTGGCTGCAAATATCTCTTCTTAGTTTATGTCTTCTTTTCATGAGAAGCCTCCTGCTATGAATCTTTCTTTGTATCCCACGATGTTTCCATCTACTGCATGATGGAACTACGAACTTCTCTTCAGGTCTTGATACTGCATCCTAGACATCATTCTTCTTGAGCTGGTCTTCCATTTTTTTTACTTGGTTACTTCTTCATGGCTGGAAGGTTCTATATCAATGATGTCGCTGTATTCGTCATATTATTCTTTGCCTTTGAACTGTCGTCACTTGTTCTTTGGAACAAGTCTCATTCTTCTTTGCTTGTAGGCGATTATGTATGCGATCTTTCCTACAAGTCAAATGCATTTATATGGTTAGAAACATTTCATAAGGAATATTCATATTGGCAAATTATTATTCATAAATATATGATCATGCAACTACTTTAGCCAATACAACATTCATCCATATATCACTGAAACTTTCTAGATGCCTTCCATCTCTACCAGGACAACATTGAGATTGTGCACTAATCCAATATGTCAGCAAAGAGATTTCATTCTAGATAAGTAGCAATGGAGAGTTGTAAAGCACCATGAGCTACTTACCCATCAAATGTATATTAGTAGTATACTGTCATTAATGCAAACATCCTATCATGCATAATACATCAACTAAATATATAACAAAACAATATTATGAAATGACAATTGCATACTTATCTTTATTTGTTTCGTGGGTAGACTCCTTCTTGAGCCTTCAGCTTCATCGTCTTCTTCATTCATGATAGCATTGTTTCTTATCCAAATGCTATGGAGGATAAGAGGTGCTTCAAGAGTTCAGATCTTCATATTCCTCGTCGCTTGAGGGATCTTCTTTAGATGGTAAGAGCTTGATATTCAGTTGCTCCCATCTTCTCTTCTCTTCTTATGAGTCGAGCTTCTTCTTCTTCCCAAAGTTTACTGAAAGTAATCACTTTCTTCTGGCACACATTCCTCGAATGAATGAATCCCATGATCCTGGGAGGCCATTCAAGGTGGCCATCACCACTTTTGCATTCTTCACTTCTTCTTTTACCGCTTCAAGTTGTTCTTTGATTTGAGAGACTCTTATGACTGCATGGTCTCTGCATTCTGGATCTTCACATTCTTCAGCTGGTTTCTTAAGGTCATATTCCGATCTATGTTCTTCCCTTCAAATAGCTTGGTCAAGGAATCAAACATCTTTGGTGTCTTTAAGGAAGACACTTGTAGTACAAGTTGATCCATGAGTGAATCAACCATGATCTTCTTGGCCTTGACCAAGTTCTTCTTGTGTAAGGCTTCTAGCCTCATCTCCCTCTGGAACTGTAACCTCTCTACTCATGTAGGTGTCCAATCCATTTTCTTCAGAGAGATCATATACTTACAGGCTTGGAATTTGTCAACTTTCCCAAGCTTGTCATCAAGTTCATGTGATAGATCACTCTGAAATGAGAATCTCAAATGAAAATAGCAAAGGATTAGATCTTATCGATTTGAGGTGTCTGTCCTGGTTCCAGAGCTCGCTGATCTAGGGTTTGTCACAGAAACCCTAATTTTCAAAACTTAGAATCTTTTAGATCTGATTGGATAGACAGATAGATCTCTTCAAATGGAGCTGTCCAATGTACTCCTTTTCGAAAAACAGTGGAGGGAAGCTCCCGGAACAGGAAGCCCTAATTTTCCAATTTCTTTTGCAGAAATGCCTGTTACTGTTTCTGTGATATCTCCGAAATTTCTGTGATATCTCCGAAATTTCTGCTCCTCTGTGTCTGAAATTTTGTACTGAGGTAACCTCGCATGTCCCTGATCCAACACAATAGGTTTCATCAGAATTGGTTTCACCATTTGGGATTTATGATCATTTTCCCAAGGTGACCTGTTACAGGACTGTTCAGAACAATGAATTTGTACGGCATGCCACGTGTCACTGGTTGATCCTCTGAGTCTGATATTTCTAGCACCGAAAGTACAGCCCGTGCCCTTTCTGGAACATCTTCAAGAATTCCATTTGGACCTCTGTAGCCCAAGATATTGCAATTCTCCCCAGGTGTCCTGTTTAGGGATGAATTCTGGAAGAGACTGGAACCCTAACTTAGAGGGATCATATCTCCCAGAATATAGCGAATCTGACACTGAATTTTGGACATAGTGTACATCAGGCTTTTATCTTCGGCCCCTGCAATTTTTAGCTTCTAAAACTTCGCCAACCTCGGAATATAGCGAATGTACCAAAACTTATCAGTTTTAGTATTTAGGGTTTTTCCTAGCTCGGGGTCAAACTAGGGTTTGACTTTCCCGAAGATTCACCCAACCAAATTTCTTGATCTAGGTCTCTAAACTTCGGTTTTGATGAGGAGAACAATCCTATGCTGGTCTCACTCAAAAATTCCTCTTCTGTAGAAAGCCTTAATTTCTGCATCGAAAATTGAAAATGCTCGGAATCGAATTCTACTTCCACAGAAAGATGCGCCCTTCAATGGAGAGTCATCCTAGCATACGTTTGCTAAGGGATTGTGGAGAGAGACCCAAAAAGTAAGAATCCCTAGCTTCTGTATCTGCACAATGTCTTCTTCTCAGGTTAGCTCTGATACCATGTTAGTTTTTCATTATATAAGCTAGCATTATTATCTTAGGATCTTTTCACTGAGAGAATAACAAGCACAACAATAAAACATAAGCACATCACAAGAGACAAGAGACACAAAGAGTTTTCCTCGAGGAAACCATAAAGGAGAAAACCCCACAACTTCCTCAAAGATAGAATCAGCACCAAAACAGTAAAACCGAAAAACAGTAGGATGATCTCCACACAGTAGCAGTCTCTCTCTCTCACACTGAGAGAGCTTCTCCTCTCACTCATGCGCCCCAATGAGTGAGTATGAGTGTCGCAAGTGAGATAAATAGAGAGGCTCGCTCTCTATTTATATTCTTTCGTTCACTTGAAGTGCACTCCCACATGTCGGCTTAACAATTACTTACTAGAGCCGACATCTCTAGGAGTGTCTAATAACCCTAGTGCCCCACCACGTGTGGGGGCTTTGCCTCCTCTGACCAATAGGAGGGTAACACAATGGTGGGGACTATTGCCCCGACTTACAATGACTCAGCTAGGGTCGAATTCACTAGGATAGTCTAATAATCCAAGGGCCCCACAACTATGGGGACTTTAACCCTTGACCAATAGGAGGGTTACCCACAATGACTTGGCATGACTTTCTCATTATAGAAACTTCCCGGAATAAACATCAAGGTATGACATGACTCAAATACATTACAATACATCTCGGAATGAACATCGGGTTACAATAGATACGAAATACAAGTGAATACATTCCGAAGTTACAATCACATCAACAAGAAGAATATGATAATGTTGAACTCATTCAAAATATGAGTGAATGAATTGGAACTCTCTCAAAAGATTACTAATGTAATGCATGCTCTTAAACTAGGCAACATCAAGTAAAAATATGGTAATGATAAGCTCAATGAAAGGATAGTTAAATAGATGTTTACTGAGCAACAAAGTAAAAATGTAACACATTCTCTTTGTGAGTAAAATATTTTATACTAAAACCAATCTCTCCCTCAACATCTCAAACTTCCTCTTTAGCTAGAAGCTTCATGAGAATATCAACAAAATATGAATATGAAGGAATATATTATAATACTATTTCTCTCCTCTAAACTCTTATCTCTAATGAAATGGTATCAAATCTCAATGTGCATGGAGATCATGAAATATTGGATTCTCAAAGAGATTGACGCAACTTTGATTATCACATAAAACCATTGTGTGCTCCAACATTTGACTAGCCAATGCTTCAAACAGTTTGCACACCAAATAGGCTCACAACTAGCAAAATGTGCTATTATGCACTCTTCTTCTGTTGAACCAAGTGCCATTGCTTCCTACTTCCTAATAACCAGGATATCATTCTTGAACCCAAATTGAAGCAAATGCCAAAAGTTCTCTTCATGACCCTTGTATCTCTCACCCAATCAAAATCAACAACAATGCAACATCAACGCATCATCTCCTACACACATATGATCCCTTCAACTAATGGAGCACACTTTGCAACAACCTAGTGAATCCACTTTGTCTCATCCATAAACTCTCGTAATGTGTTCACAACAAAAAAATATCAGCTTTGGTATTTACCAAATACACGAGTGAACCTATCAAGTATTTGTACAATAATGAATGCATCAACCAATTATGAATCCATATATGCTAATAACTTTAGATTGGGTATCATTGGAATATCCAAGAGTTACAATCCATCATTTAAAAAATAATTAGAATCTCCACATTCTTAACCTGTCTGAGGAACACCTCTCTTAGACTTTAACAAACCTTCACACATGAACTAGTGCATAAATGTCCTTTCTCAAAAGGTCTTGATAGAGTCTTCTTACACCATGCTATAAGATTTTCTGAACAACCAGTCTAAACTAGGTCATCCACATATAAATTTAACATAAGCATATTAGATTTATAAAACTAATAATACAAGTTAGAATCTACAATATTCTTAGTGAAATACTCATCAATCCATGACTATCAAGAACATGACACTTGCTTCAACCATAAAGATAATTCTTTGACTTGCATGGTATCCTACCCATGCAACTCAAAACCTCTTCATTGATTAGCATATTCTTCGCCCTTAATCAAAACATTAAGTAGTGTTTCCTTAACATCCATTCGATATAATAACTACACACTCTCCAAACAGTAAATATAATGAAGTAATAACTCTAATGGAAGTCTACATGGTGACTAGAACAAAGGTAGCCATAGTATACTCCTTTCTAGGATAATCCTCTCACAAATAAGCTCACCTTATACTTATCGATATTTCCATCAACTGCATGCTTCACCTTATACAACTACCATAAAATCAATCATTGACTTCCACATTGGTTTTGATACTATCTACCAACCATCATTCATCAAGGTGGAACTGTACTACCTTTCCATGACATCTCACTATACCTTCTCACCCACCACCTCCTCATACTTGAAAATACAAACATCAATTGGAAGACATCATTGCAACATAATCAAAGAAACTTCTTACGATGATGACTTCCCAGAAAGAAGTCTTAGCCTCTCTTACTTGCTCATATTCCTCATGTGTTGCTTGAGTAAGCCATTTGGGCCTCCTGACTAAACTAGAAGGGAAAATGGTTTTTGTATTGACACCAATATTTAAATAATTAAAATCTAATTTATTTCAAATCTATGGATTATTCTTTTGGGTAACAACCTTCTCTACCACCTTATCCTTTAATAGACTCGCTCCACAGACTCATAAGACCTTACATTCTCACCAAACTTGAAATCTCAACTTACAACTATATTTTGTTGGGACAATTAATATACCATGGAAGTCTCAATTAATCCCAAAAAATACCCTTCAAACTATAGGTTTCTAGCTTAGTTCTTCTCTCAAGATTATGAATATACATCGAATAACCAATAACACAAAAATTGACACCAATGGGTTCTCATCTATAAAATCTTCTATAATGCCTTATATTTCAATATCATATAAGTACATTTGTTCATAATGTACCCTAGCATGTAGCTTGCCTCTATCCAAATACATGGAAAAATATAGCCATGTATCATTACTTTGAAATACTTTATGATGACCCTATTTTTCCACTTTGCAACCACATTATGTTTTGGGTTGTAAGGCACTATCAACCCCCCTTTGATACATGCTTCTTTGTGAAATGTCTAACCCCTTAGAGATATACTCTCCATTATCTTATCTCAACACTTTAATATTTTTGCTTGATTTTCTACAAGAGCTTTAAATTCTTAAAGCTTCTTGAAGATCTCATCATTGGCCTTTATAGAATGGATCGAGGTCTTCCGAAATGAATAATTAATAAATGAAACATACTAATTGTTAGATGATAGTGATGTTAAAGTCATGGGTCCACATACCTCTAAATGTATTAGGCCAATAATCTCTCTTGATATATGTTCACTGGTTGGGAAATAAGTCTTGGTATGCTTACCAAGTGCATAATATTTGGACGTCTCTATTTTCTCAATATTGAAGTCCAATGTTCCTGCACCATATCCTTTAAATAAGAAACATTCTATAGTGCAAGAGAACCAGCTTCGTGTGCCAAAGATTTCACAAGTTATCAAAATCATGCACTAAGTCTCTCACTGAATCGATCAACAACTTGTACAGACCACCTTCCTAAACACCTCTAGCCAAAAATCAGCAAAGATCCCAACATTTGTTTCAAATATTGGCATGTTGATCGTCAAACTCAATGACAAGTTCTATGTGTTATCATTGAAATCGAAAGTAGATTCTTATTCAAACCAAGAACATATACCGCACTATTAAAATCAAGAACATCACCTAAGGGCATCTAGAATGAGATGGATCCCACTCCACATACTAAATACATGTCATCATCTCCAAGTTCAACTTGTCCCCATTATTAACTCCAAAATTCTAGAATGAGATAGATCCTCCTCTTGATATTGGATACATGTCATAATCATCAAGCTCCATATGTATCCCTATCACCTACTATAGAAGTCTATTGAAATCCTTCTTGTTGAAGACTATATGTCTAAATGCTCTACTATCCACATACCATCTGACATCGTTGCAAGCTCCTAGTATTTTGGTTTTCCCTTCTACTTATTCTCACAACATTAAGAAGAATAATGACTAAACTTTTAACACTTGAAACACATGACACAATTGTCTTTCTTACTCTAATTAAAGGAAATAGAAACCTCTTTCTTTCCTATCTAGCCATTTTGGGGTCTTCCTCTAACAAACAGATACTAAGAAGACAAAAACCCATTAAAAGCTATGGATACAACCTCTTCACTCTTGACCTTTTCTCCAACCATTGCAAGTTGATCACAGAGTTCAATACTTTTCATCAAATAACTAGGTACAATGTTTGTCTTGCTAATTTGGGTGGCTCCTAGTATTATGGTTTTCCCTTCCACTTATTCTCACAACATTAAGAAGAATAATGACTGAACTTTTAACACTTGAAACACTTGACACGATTGTCTTTCTTACTCTAATTAAAGGAACTAGAATCCTCTTTCTTTCCTATCTAGCCCTTTTGGGGTCTTCCTCTCTAACAAACGGATACTAAGAAGACAAACACCCATTCAAAGCTATGGGTACAACCTCTTCACTCTTGACCTTTTCTCCAACTATTGCAAGTTGATCACAGCGTTCAAATAACTAGCTACAATGTTTGTCTTCCTCATTTGAGTGGCTCTAATCTTACTCCCTCAAAGCATATTTCAATTGATATTATAACTTTAATATAAGGTGACTAAAATAAAAAACATATCCTTATAGGTTTCCTTTTTAAAAATGTGCGGGATCAAGTGATCCTTTACCAAGTCAAGGACGACTCACGTTGCCTTCAACATCATCTTATTATATTCTCCCAACAAAGCAACAACTATCAGAAGTTGTATAACCTACTTGTCCACAAGATGCTAAAGCTCATCTTCCTCCAAAAGCATATGCACCCAACACTTCAACAAAATGAAGTTGTAAGGGCATTCCAATCGTTGTTCATATATGAAGTTGTAAGGGCTACTACTAAAAATTACTAGAGACAACATATCAACAACCCACCATAGGTTCTCAATGTTTTTCTCAAGCATAGATATTAGGAATCCCACCTCTGAAACCCTCCAACAACTCCATATACCAAGTAGAAGTGCTACTATCCAACATAGATTCCTATAAGGTCTGTAAAAATGTGCGTTAATACCATGTTAAAATTTCAAATATCAATACATAATAAACAAACCTACTAACTATTAAACTTAAAAAGTTGAAAAACTTAACTTATAGTATACTAACTCTAAAAACACACAAACTAATTTAAAAGTATAATTAATAACAAAATGCAACACTCAAAAATCATCTATGTTTTTCTTTATCAACTTAGTGAAGATAATGAATAACAAAGGGGACCCTCCTTGGTATATAGTAGGCTCGAAATTTGCCAGCACTAACTCAACCTACACTAAGCCTGGATAGAAGCACCCAACATGCAATGTGCAAGGCATGTGTTGGGGAACCTAAATCACCATGCAAAAACTAGAATATGTAACCTTATGTAGTTCTCCCTCACCCTCCTTTAGGGATTGTCACCTCTCATGTCTAAATCTAGAAATTTCTAATTCTAACAAAGTCAAATTAAATTCAGAAAAGGTGAGTTCACAATTTGAATTTTTAACTATTAAAAGTAGAAAAAATCTAAATTTAAAGCATGCAAGATGGAAGCAAATATGTTCCTCTCTCTCTCCTTTAAATTATGACTCACCTCCCACAACAAACTAATGGAGTGCCATTAATCTGTTGTCCCTTTGTTGTGCAACAAAATGATTGAGGATGGACAAATGGAGTTATTGTATCGATAAGCAATAAATGCGCCATCAATGCTAGTGTAAGAACATTGATTGAGCAACAAGGTGACAATCAACATTTATACCTTGGTTGCTAGATGTATTTATGTTTATAGATAACCCAGAACAACCATAAATAGACTTAAGAGGTGATCCATGAGAGATAACCCAAATATATAACTATTTGGGAATAGATGGAACACATGCGGTAGGAAAGTCTACAAAAATGGTGGAATACATTTTTCCTATTACAAATAGATGTAGGGAAACAAAGATTTTCCATTGGAAAATGCCATGCTCTCTCTTCCAAGTACTCATGACCCCAGAAATCCTTTTTGGATCTAAGGATGGGACCAAACATATAGAAACAAATGGAACCAAGTCAATCAATTAGTGCACCATCACTAGTGGAAGAATGGCGATTAAGCAACAAGGTGAAAAGCTAATAGCTATAATTTGGTTTCTGGATGTATCTATGTTTATAGACAACAGATAAAAAAACTCGACTTAAGAGGCAAAACACTAGAGATAACAAAATACTATAAATATGGGATTAGATTTCAATGAGAAGCTAAGGTGAAACACATGTGATAGGAAAACACTACAAAGAGGGTGGAAAATATTTTTCTTGTTACAAATAGATGCACTATATCAAAGGTTTTCCGCTAGATAATGTTGCACTCTCTTTTCCAAATGCTCATAAGCCCAATAATCTTTTTTGGATATGAAGGATGGGACCTAACATATCTAAAAGCTAAAGAAACCAAATCAAGCTAATGCAAATACACATAAAAACAAGCTATCTAACCATAAAAAGTCACCACCCATAATAAGATACCCCTTGCTAAAACAAGTTTATATTGAATAAAAGTAAAGTAACCAACAAATAAAAGAAAAGACATTGCAATGTCACGTACAACAAAGCTACAAGGATGGAATTAAGGAATATGATAAAAAGAAAACAGTACTATATAAATAAATTCAATAGAAAAGCATCGCAAGTTTCAAGATGTGTCGCAAGAATAGAAATGCCATCGCAAACTATATGTATGTCACAAAATGAACTTCTGCTGCAAGTGATAGTTGGAGGGCAGTTAAGTTAGGGTAACGAGAGCTTTCGGCGGCGTGCCTTTTGGTCGCATCTTTCATTAATGCATAATAATTAAATGTTGTCATGATTAGTGAACTAATGGTTTGATTGGCGATTTATTGGAATGATGGAAAAGATTGCCCCATGTGAAAGAATTTTCTGCCACCTTTTCGATTTATTGTAGACTCGTGTGAGCAAATGACTTCCCACATGTGTAAACCTATTTTCATCTTCATGCGGAAGCTTGTTCATTCATTTGTATCCATATCAGTAATTTCTTGAGTCGAACCATTCCTCTGTGACCCCTTTAAGGACGAAGTTGTTTGGTTGATTATTGTAATCCCTATATCGAGCACTAGCATTGTTCAAGAATCTGGCATAGAGGTTACTTCTCCTGCGCCCATTGTTGAAGAACCTCCAGAAGTTATGTCACAAACGGAGCCGGTTATGCCACAAAGAAAAGAAGCTCATTGGCCGCAAAATTGTTCCTCAATAGAGATTAAAGATACCCACGATACCGAAGCATCAAGATCAAGGTCGACGACTCTGTTACCTAAATACATTCCTCCGAGGATAGATGAGGCTCCTCACATAACTATTAGCAAGAATTCCAAGTATCCATTGGTCAATCCAACCATCCGGAAAGGTGTTCATGTTACGGTAGACATTCTGTCAAATCTGAAGAAGATGTGATTCGTAGACCACAATCTGCAGAATTTTCCTGAACTCTCCAGGTCGCAGTTTATGACCTCTATGCAAGAAATTGAGAATGGACCAATTCACCTTGTTCCAATGGAGTGGGCAAGAGGACCGGCGAAGTCGAGCATGCTATCATTGATGCACATGCCCCCTTTTGGTCGCACGACGGAAGTTAATACGGGAGTGAAGAAATTACCAATTTGTAATCATGGAGTTTTCCTTTGGCTGGATTGATGAATTTCAGTGGACGTCGACCTAATAGCTTCAATCACTGGACTCCCTCTTGTACGAGTGGACCAGCACCGTTCTTCGTTGGAAAGGAGAGGGACTCGGGCCTAGTCACCCAAATAAAGGAGAAATATGTCCTATCCAGATATAAGAGAAGCTTCTCCATTTCCTTCATCAATGATAATGTTGTTTGGTTCGCAACAAAAGTATTATCGAGCAAGTTGCTCAGGAAGATGCGACCGAACCAGTGTACTGTCGAAACATTGTTGTAAAAAAACAGTCTTGTGGGTGTCCAGATGAACTAGTTGACCTACCTGCTAAATGAATTGTTATAAGATGCCACCGACGCTCAGGAGAAAAGGACTCATTTTACCTATTTGTGGTTGTTAATTTTGATATCATTTGTCGCATGGGTCGAGCTTCCGAACTACCAAGGGGTGGACGTTTCGGTGTTATGTTGAGGGGCGCGATACCAGAACCTTTTGTATGAGAAGAATAATTTGTGTCAACGAAAGTACAATAATATTGAGTTTTACATACATGGTAATGCACTGAGGTATCACATTGGAAATCAAGCAAGGATTGATGTAAATACTGTCTAGCGATTGCTCAATATTATCATATTTTCGGTCAAGGCTCACCACATCTATCTATAGCCTCAACAAGACCCTGAAAACCAATGGTTGGCCACTAAGTTTCAGCTAACAGAGAAAGACATTGAGACAATCGTTTGGGACTATCCTGAAGAGTGGAGACGACCCGTCGCAAATGATCAATTATCTGCTGAGACTGAAACACGACAAAATGGAACGTCGGGAAATCAGGGAGGATATCAACAAGGAGAAGAAAGCTTGCAGAGCTCTCCCTATGAAAGTAAAGAAGAATCTAGCGTGACCCTCATGGATCCGGAATTGGGTGATAAGCGCAAAAGATCCGAAGAATCAAAGAAGAGTCATAAAAAGAGGAAGGCCGATAAAACATTTGGAACTGTTGGCCTTACCAAGGATGAATACAAACTCATTTCTGACTGAATGGAGGAGTTTCCAATGAGACTTGTAAGAGGATTTATGAGAGGAATACTAACTTGGTAGGAAGCATTACGGACTTATTGCAGACTCTCTATGTTGCAGTAAAAGAAGTTAGAGTAGCGATAGCGTGGGAACCATTCTAGACCGAGTCGCAGGAAGAAGCCGGTCCTTCCGAGGATCGACCTGTCGAGGTACTAACACCACAACAACACATAAGGATTCAAGTGTCTCCTAAGGCACTTGATTTGGGCACGCCAAAGCATAATTCCATAATCAAAGACATTGGTCATGTAAGTACTGATTTTTTCTGTAATCCTACATATTTACTACATATGATTTAGAAGCCTACAATAGATGCGTTGAAGGCAAGAGAGCATGCGGTATTTGAGCAACTCAAACATTCAAAGAATATCGTCTCATCGCTTAAGACCAAAGTAAAAGAGGCAGACAAAAAATCACAGAGATGGAAGGAGGACAGGAAAAGATTGGAGCAAGTTGTCGGGCTTTCCTGACATAGATTCTCTAAAGAGGGAATTACGATCGAAATGCTCCCAGAGGCCAAAGTTTTTCGGCTTGGGGAGGTAATTGTCGACCTCCGCCAACGAATTGCAATTAAAGAAAACTCTAACTCAAAGTACACCACCTGAGGTACTGGAAGCGCGACAGAAGGAAATAACTGAAAATGTGCAAAATATTTAGGAGGCTGAAGCACTTTGCGCCAAAGCATATGCACAGGTTTCTCAATCATGGGAAGCCTTGATGGATGATGCAGAGTTGGAGCAAGTTACAGAGAATCTTCATACCTTAGAAGCGAATCTGAATGGGTTAAGAAATGAACTGAAGAAATTGTCATCGGTTGAAAAGATGAGCAAGGTTGTTGATTTCAAAACATTACAGCAACATGTCGCTAAACTGCAGACACAACAGCAAAGGAAAACAAAACATGTTGCAAAGATCCAAGATGAAGTAGAGCAAGTTACAAGAACCATCCACCCAGTTTATGAGCGGGTGCGACAGGTGTTGGGAGCGACAAGAGTTGAAACTTCAAAACATATCAGTTCTGAACTTGTTGAACGAACGCAGAGGAAAAAGAAGATGTGCATAGAGAAGCAAAAGAGGTAATGAAGATCTATCGAGAGTTTCAGAGCAAAATCAATACGACATAAGCTTCTAGATAAAGTGGCTCGGGACAAGCCACAGGTGAGTGTTGGGAGCCTGTTGGCCCTAGGAAAATGCATACCATTTTTGGTCGAAAAAATGAAAAATCAAGTCGCGAGGCAAGCAAGGTCACGACAGAAAAGGAGAGGAGTAAGTAGAATACAGGAATCTGACATGTTTTGAGAAAACAATAAATGTAAGAGTAAGTTAAGTTAGAGTAATAGTCTATCTTTGGGAATGGGCATGATTGTAAATTGGGTTGTTAGCGCCTTTATTAATGTAACGAGATTCAATGGGGTAGTTAGAAAAACCAGTCGACTGTCAGTTGAGAACTAGTTGATTGTTGAAATAAGAATTGTAAAAGGTATATAGGATCAATCCAAGCTGTGTGCGGACGATCGCAAAATCTTGAGGAGATCAAGAGTTTATGAAAACTCAAACTCTTGATGCATGATCGATGATCGTTGATAACTAAATCCTTATGAGATTGACAAAGAGGTCGACTGAAAGAAGAAATAAAGCATGAGAGCATGGGAAATACAGAGAAAATCATCCATTGTAAAGAAGATTCTGAGAGAAGTCTGCAAGCTGAGTGCGTAGACCAAAAGCGTTCCAATATTACTCATGCCAAATGAAAAGCAGTTTTGTGGTTTTTTCCATATGGGTTTCCACATTAAATATATGTGCCTTTAATGTCTGTGGATATTACCTTTAAGGCTTTATGGGTTTGTCGCACTTTTACTGATATCATGTTGTGGAATTCCAATAATAATGATTGGAAGATGCATTAATCTATATATCTTACATGTTGTGAATGTTCCAACGGATCGAATTGATTTATTGTTGCATATGTGTCGTCGGTAATCCATCCCTTCGTTCGATTGCGCTGTTTCTTGATGTTGTCATGAAGAAATCCTCTTCCATAACTATAGAAACTGGGTTTTGGCAGTCCCCATATATATCTTGGGTGAGACTGCACCTTTGCAGGTGTTGCCGACGGGAGCCGATATTTTGGGCTTTGTTGGATAAATTTGGGAAATATAAACCCCAATCAATGGAAAAGACTCCAACATTTACCAAGTCAAGGAGGACTCATGATGCCTTCAACATGATCTTATTATATTCTCTCAACAAAGCAACTATTGTCGAAAGTTGTATAACCTACTTGCCCACACGATGCTAAAGCTCGTCTTCCTCTAAAAGCATATGCATCCAACACTTCCGTAGAATGAAGTTGTAAGGACCTTCCAATCGATGTTCATATATAACATTAAAGGCGATGGTGATGTTACTCCTACTACACATTTCTAGAGACAACATATCAACAACCCACCATAGGTTCTCAATGTTTTTCTCAACCATAGATATTAGGAATCCCATCTCTGAAACCCTCCAACAACTCCATAGTACAAGGTCTGTAAAAATGTGCTCTAATACCATGTTAAAATTTCAAATTCCGGTACATAATAAAAAAACCTACAAACTATTAAACCTAAAAATGAAAACTATTAAACTTAAAAAGTTGAAAAACTTAACTTACAATATACTAACTCTAAAAACACATAAGCATAATTAATAACAAAATGCAGCACTCAAAAAATCATCTATGCTTTTTCTTTATTAACTTGGTGAAGAGAATGAATAACAAAGGGGACCCTCCCTGGTATATAGAAGGCTTGAAATATGCATGCAATAACTCAACTCGCACTTAGCATAGATAGAAGCACCCAACATGAAATGTGCAAGGCATGTGTTGGGGAACCTAAATAATTGTGCAAAAACTAGAATAGGTAACCTTATGTAGTGCTCCCTCACCCTCCTTTAGGGATTGTCACCTCTCATGTCTAAATCTAGAAAATTATAATTCTAACAAAGTCAAATTAAATTCAGAAGCCCTTAAAAAAAAAGTTCACAATTTGAATTTAAACTTTTGAGAATAGAAAAAATCTAAGCTTAATGCATGCAAGATGGAAGCACACATGTGCCTCTCTCTCTCGTTTAAACTCTGACTCACCTCCCACAACAAACTAGTGTTATACCATTAATTTGGTGTCCCTTTTTTGTGCAAGAAAATGATTTGAGGATGGAAAAATGGATTCATTGTATCAATAAGCAATCAATACACCATCATTGCTAGTGTAAGAACAATGACTGAGCAACAAGGCGAAAATTAACATTTATACCTTGGTTGCTACATGTATTTATGTTTATAGATAACCCAAAACAACCATAAATAGACTTAAGAGGTGAGCCACAAGAGATAACCCAAATATATAACTATTTGGGACTAGAAGGAACACATAAGAAGCCAAGGTGGAACACATGCAGTAGGAAAGACTACAAAAATGGTGGAATACATTTTTCCTATTACAAGTAGATGTAGGGAAACAAAGATTTTCCATTGGCAAATGCCATGCTCTCTCTTCCAAATACTCATGACCCCAAAAATCTGTTTTGGATGTAAGGATGGGGCCAAACATATAGAAACAACTAGAACCAAGTCAATCAAAGTCAATCAATTAGTGCGCCATCACAAATAGTGGAAGAATGGTGATTAAGCAACAAGGTGAAAATATGATAGCTATACTTTGGTTGCTAGATGTATCTATGTATATAGATAACAAAAAACAAATAACTCAACTTAAGAAGCAAAACACTAGGGATAACAAATTACTATAATTATTTGGGACAAGATTTCAATGATAAGCTAAGGTAAAACACATGTGATACAAAAACACCACAAAGAGGGTGTAAAGCATTTTTCTTGTTACAAATAAATGCACTATATCAAAAGTTTTCCGCTAGATGATGTTGCACTCTCTTTTCCAAATGCTCGTAACCTTAATAATCTTTTTTGAATATGAAGGATGGGACCAAACATATCTAAAAGCTAATGAAACCAAATCAAGCTAATGCATATCATGGGGACTTCACTTAGTGAACCTCTCATATAGCACGTGCAATCGTGGGATATTAAATAATACCCTTAATTTCGAGAGATATTGACCCAAACTCTTTTTGTTGAAACCCCCTCCCAATACTTAAAACCTCCTCCCCACCCCTTTTTAACCTCAATCCTTATAAACCATCGTACCCACCCCCACCTTAAACCCCTCACCCCCCCAATACCTGCAATATATTGGTTTGATTTTTGATAATTTTAAAACCCACAATATGAACTAACGTGATAGGATATTGGTTAACAAGTGAAGCCCCTGTGATGCATATACACATAATAGCAAGCTATCTAAACATAAAAAAATCACCACCCATAATAAGATACCCCTTGCTAAAACAAGTTTATATTGAATAAAAGTAAAGTAGTCAACACATAAAAGGAAAGACATTGCAATGTCACATACAAGTAAGCTACAAGGATGTAATTAAAGAACTGTGCTAAAAGAAAACGATACTAAATAATAAAATTCAATAGATAAGCATATCAAAGAACATAACTTAAAATTTAACATACCATGGCATCAAAAGAGGGAATAATATATAAATAAATTCAATAGATGACCATATCAAAGCACATAACTTAAAATTTAACATACCATAGCATCAAAAGAGGGAATAACATATCTAAAAACCTACTCACTAAGGGTGAGATGTAAAATAAGATGAGTGGGAGGAAAAGCTCTCTCGAACATAAAATGGAGAGGTAGAAACTATGTAATCCTTTCTCCTACACATTGTATCAAAGGATTTAGTGAGGCACAATAAGGTTGGAAGAGAAAATTATACAAGGAAGAGGTATAAAGTTAAAAGAACAGTCAACAAAACAAAAAACAAAGGACCCTTGATGCAAAACAGAGAACCCTTCATATAGGGTTAACAAGACAAAGTCCTTTCAATTTAAGTTCTCCCATTACACCACTAACTCTAGTTATTAAAATTTCTTATTTTAATCTCTTAAAAATTATAAGCTAAATATATATTTGATCTTAGAGTGTGTTATCCAAACTCTAGTAGAATTTTGGACAAATGGATAGTTTCAAAATAGGGCGAATTTTGAACATTGTTCTACCATGCATGTAGCTTAGATCATGGAACAACTTTGATAATACCTAAATTTTCTAAGTTTTACTTAAATTGTAACCTCCTTTTGTTACTAGATTAACTTACTCAAGATCCTTTATATTTATAAACTTAAATATCAAGCTTCAACCAACCTAATGCACTTTCCAAATTTACAATTGGTTATGGTTATTCAAACTTACTAGTGGGCACTTTACAATAAGAGATCCCCATTTGTATTTAGGATATTTAACATTACATCTATATAAATTTAGCAGTTCAAAATTTAAATATCAAGCTTCAACCAACCTAATGCACTTTCCAAATTTCCAACTGTTTATAGTTATTCAAACTTACTTGTGGGCACTTTACATTTTACAATAAGAGATCCCCATTTGTATTTAGGATATTTAACATTACATTCTATATAAATTTAGCATTTATATAGCAATTCAAAGTATAAACTTACTTGTGGACACTTTACAATAAAAGATCCCCAAGTAAATTTATTAGCTTCAAAATTTCTTCTTTAATAATCATAAAAGCAAGGAAACAAGGTACTTTTGAAATAATTCCTCTCTACTCTTTTAATATGTACAAGATACAGCCAAGAAGGCTTAACCCCTTTGCCCACTACTCTTTTAATATGTACAAGATACAGCCAAGAAGACTTGGCCCCTCACCAGTGCTAACAGTGACAAGCTTAATATGTACAAGAAGAACAAAGAAGGTAAAACCCTCACAAGCACTGACAGGGCAAGCAAAGACAGAACTTAATAATTGCAGAAAGAAATTTTACCACATAAAACTTCACAATAGCCAAAGTAGCCAATTATAACTACAATTACAATTACATCCAAAGTAGCCAATTATAACTACAATTACAATTACATATACTTGTAAAGATTTCCATTTGTCAGTAAGGAAAGAAAGATCTGAAATACTATCCCGCATACAGAACATTCATACAGCCGAAATCTGAAAGCAAAATCAGCTTTTAATAACGA
Organism: Pseudotsuga menziesii; assembly: GCA_001517045.1. Taxonomy (NCBI): domain Eukaryota; kingdom Viridiplantae; phylum Streptophyta; class Pinopsida; order Pinales; family Pinaceae; genus Pseudotsuga; species Pseudotsuga menziesii. The sequence goes on along the minus strand of LPNX010756015.1, from coordinate 337,631 downwards.
TGTTTTTGCCACAGAGGGTGCAAGTGTGCTTACGGCGTTTCTTAAAATAGACAGGCATATAGCAGAATCTCCATTCGCTCTGCACATCGGATGCGCTGATGGCTCCCCCGCAGTGAGGGCAGGCGCCCGGAACCAGCTGTGTGTTCAGAATCTTCCGATTCTCGTCGCATACACACACCAAACACATCCTCTTCTTCCTTTTTTACTTCACAAAAAGGCCCTAATTCCTGCAATTGCAAACCTCAATTTAAGCCAAAATCGCAACGAATTTCTCACACAAATATATCGCAATATAACTCTCAGAGCAAATATATAGCAATGTACGGCGGTGAAAGAATGCGGATTCGAGACGGCTCCAAGCCACGTGTCGCGTATTCTTAGGATGATAGGTATTTTGGTTTTTATCCAATATTAATCCCCCAATATATTTACAGATAAATTATTGTTTAGGTGGAAAAAGAAGGAGAAGACTTCTAGTAATCTAGAAGTAGCATTAGTGTGGCGTGGGATCGAGGCTGAATCTTAATAAAAGATATATAATTGGAATATGGGAGGTAATTTTGGTGACTATTATTAGTATAGATTCATTTAAAAGAGGATTTATCAAGCATTGAGAAGGATCAAATTTCTCAAGGTGCAAACTAATTTTTAAAGTGAAAATATTAGGAAATGTGTAATCCAATGTTTATGGTTTTAGCTTATCTAATTTATGTTGTTTTATATATATTTAATTCTAAATAATTTAAATTTAATTTAACCCAACATGTTCTTTTTAATAATATTTTTTATTATTTTTTAATAAATGACACATGTCAACTCTAAGATGAGCACAAAAGGAGTTACACATCTCTCCCCTATTGGGTTGTAGAATGCACGTCTTCGGTGCAACAAAGGATATTAACTTTATTGTTGATAGTATCTCTATTCACAATTTTTTTTGGTCATGGACTAAGACTTAAAATTGTTTTTAATTTGCTAAGAGATCATTTTTATTGGACATAAGGAAATAGGTTAAATACCTAATGTCTACTAGCAACTAGTAGGAGTGAAACTCTGTTGCCTTACAAATCATAAGCAAGTCATTTAAAGTGGTTTGGCTTTTTTTGAATAATGATGATGAGTCAACCCGTATTCATGGATATTAACTAACGATGGTTGTCCTTATTGTCAATTTACATCTAAGTTATGATAGGTTTTGACACCTTCGAAAAAAGTAATTTCACAAGTGAGAGTCTACTTATTTATCATCACAAAATTGCTTTTCGAAAATGAAAATTTACAAATTTACAAATTGGTAAGTAATGGAGGGATTTTCAACCTCTATTTTTTATTGGTCAATTCAATATTGTAATTTCTCCAATCGAAATCTCTAATTCCAAAATTTATGTAGTGGTTGTGATGAATATGTACCAAAAATGCCAAAACATGACCTCTAATTTACTACAAGATTAAATCATTTTAATACCAAGGGATGATGAATGCTTATGGATAATCTGACAAAATGTTTCCCAAAATTGAGAGGATGTTGGTTAAATGTTAGGTGAAAATATCTACAATGATATCTTGGCTTTAGCTTAAGAAGGGGCATGCAAATCTTTATGAAAACCCTTTCCAAGAGCACTACCATCATGGAGGTGGATAGTTTTTATGTGGCTGACAATATGAAGGGTAAAATCAAGGATAGGGAGGGGATCTCCCATGATGAACATGTTAAGATGCTAAAATTGTGAGTCTATTGCTCTTGATGATGGACCCGCTTGTGGGTTTGAAATGTTGAGTATTTTCAACTCTTCTACCGCAAATCTCCTATTTTTAAATATTTTAAGAGTTGTTATGTCAAAACAAAAGGATCACTGAAAGAATGACAAGCAAAGTAGTACAAAGAGAACAAAAAGATTTATCTTGGGAAACCCTCGTGGGGGGGAAAACCCAACAAAACTTCCTTAATATAGACTTCAACCAAGAACAGTGTAAGACCCCAGAAATAAGACTAGATGCTTCTGCACTCTCAGATGCACTGCTTCTTCTCTTTCTAGAGAACTTGCTTGAATGCTAAGTGTGTCCAAATGAGTGAGGCACCTCACCTATTTATATACATCAGTTGAGAATCCTAATAACCCAATAGGGTTGACTTCTTCTCTCAACCAGGGTCGACTTTCCTTGGGAGACTCAAAATAACATTTTAATAATACTTTTGTAGGTACTATTGACCCAACTTACAACAGAGGTTTTACCTCAATACATCCCCGATCAGAGGAACAACATCTCCGAAAGGAATAATAACAATAAAAGTACAAAATAAAATATCTTCAGCAGTTACATTTCTTTAACACTCCCTCTTAACAAGGAAGGTATTCTATAAAAACAACAATTGTACAATTGATTGGTGAGTCTATATGTCATAGGAAGTTTTCAATAATTACACCAGCATCATCATCATTCGTGGAACATCATCATCGTGGAACATCATCGTGACCATCATCATCGTCAGTATACAAGTACTGGAGCATCATCACCTACAATCTCATCAGTATGTGAATATTGGAACATCACCTGCAACATCATCAATATATATATACTGGAACAACATCATTATCAATAACATAATCTATAACATCATCAATATAAATACTGGGACATCATCATCCGCAAATGAATGCAGGACCATCATCATCCGCAAATGAATGTTGGACCACCATCAGCATGAGAATGTTGGAGCACCATCGTCCGCAAATGAATGTTGGACCCTCGCCATCCACAAATGAATGTTGGACCATCCTCAGAATAAGAATGCTAGGACATCACCGTCCACAAATGAATATTGGACCCTCATCGTCTACAAATGAATGTTGGACCATCCTCAACATAAGAATTCTAGGACATCATCATCTGCAAATGAATGTTGGACCCTCATTGTCCACAAATGAATGTTGGACCATCCTCGGCATAAGAATTCTAAGACATCATCGTCCGCAAATGAATGTTGGACCCTCATCATCCACAAATCAACGATGGACCATCCTCAACATAAGAATGCTAGGACATCATCGTTCGCAAATGAATGTTGGACCATCCTCAGCATAAGAATGTTAAGACATCATCATCCGCAAATGAATGTTGGACCCTCATCGTTCGCAAATGAATGTTGGACCATCCTCAACATAATAATGCTAGGACATCATCGTCTGCAAATGAGTGTTGAACCCTCATCATCCGCAAATGAATGTTGGACCATCCTTAGCATAAGAATGCTAGGACATGGTGGACATCTATGGGATCTCTACATTAGGCACTCCGATAAACCTAACCAGCCTTGTTTGCATTGCCATACCAATCCTACCACTCTCTATAGGAAACCACACCATCAAGAACAACGTCATCATCACTCCCTCTTTCGAGGGAGGTCTTTTCGGACTACACCAAGCATGTATCGAAAGTATTCAAACTTTATGCAAGACAGAGGCTTAATCAACACATCAACAACTTGTTCCTATGTAGGAACATAATGGATCTTCATAGCTCCTCTCTACACCATATCCTAGATGTATTTGTACTTGATTTCTATATGTTTTGACTTGTCGTGAAACACCAGGTTCTCTTTTAGCTTGATACAACTCTTGTTACTACAATAAATATCAGTCACATCCATCTCGATATCAAGCAATCCTACCAATAACATGTGAAGCCATATTGCTTCACTATAGGTTGAACATGCTGCAATGTATTCGGCCTCATTTGTACTGAGAGAAATGCTAGTCTACTTTCTACTAAGCCACGAGATCACACCTAATCCTAAATTGAAACCACATCCTGAAGTGCTCTTTCTATCTTTGGCACTTCCTGCCCAATCTGAATCAGTATAGCCATATACTTTGAACTCACTATCGGCTATATATCTGAGGCCACAATCCAATGTACCTTTTAGGTACCTCATGACATGTTTTGTTGCAACCAAGTGAACATGTTTGGGCTCCACCATATACTGACTCAAGGTGTTTACAACAAAACATATATGTGGTCATGTATTTGTCAAATACATCAGTTATCCAATAATCTGCATATATAGTTTGACATATACTCTCTCTGAAGAATCATCATTCAGGAGCTTTAAATTCGTCACCATCGGAGTGTTCATTGCCTTGTAATCCAACATCCCAGAACTATTTAGGATTTCAACTGCATATTTTCCTTGATTTAGGAAAATATCATCTGACAACTGCCATACTTCGAGACCTAAGAAGTAATGCATCATACCAAGGTCTTTCATATCGAATTTTGTCACAAGCTTCTTCTTACATTCGTTGATGAGCTTCTCTTCTCCTGTCAAAAATAGATCATCCACATACAATAATTTCATAATTATGTCATCTACAACCTTATAGTAAAGGTTGGAATAAGCTTTACTTTTGGTAAATCCCAAGCTCATCAGGAAGCCATTAATTCTTCCATGCCATGCTCTAGGTGCTTGCTTCAACCCATATAATGTTTTCTTCAATCTGCATACATGTGTTTCAAAACCCAGTGATTGTTTAATGTACACTTTCTCTTCTAACACACCATTTAGGAAATTCATTTTTACGTCCATTTGGTGTAACTTCCATTTCATCTTAGCTTCCAAGAAAAGGATTGTTCTAATTGAAGTGTATCTTGCTACTGGAGAAAATTTCTCTTCATAATCAATCCCTTCCTTTTGAGAGAATCCTCATGCAACAAATCTTGCCTTAAATTTTTCAATACTACCATCTCCTAAATGATTTGTCACTGTGAAAAAACCACTTCAAAGAGACCACTAATTTATCCTTTGGTCTTAGCACTACACCCCAAACATCATTATTTATGATAGACAGGTATTCTTCGATCATGGCATCCATCCATTCCTTCTTCTTTGATGCTTCTTCAAAACATGTAGGTTCTTCATCAACAAGGTTGCACATCAAGGCCACATAGTTAGAGTAGAGTCTTTGTCTTTTTCTTCCTTCTGGTGCACCATATATTTCCACTTCTTGAATTATATCATGATCCCAAGCTGGTCTTCTCTTGGTTGAAATCACCGCATGGGGTGTCTCCATAGGTATTTGGGGTTCTTCCATGTCATGATATTCTGGTATGTGAACTTCTTCAACATATCTAACCGGTAGTATTCTAGTCTCTACAATTTCAGGAGACTCATGCTTGTCTTCATGATCCTCATTTGCATAGTTCTTTCTTTATTTGTTGAAAGCTACATCCTCATCAAATGTGACATCTCTATTGATCTTGATTTGACGAAAAATTGGGATTCATATTATGTAAGCTTTCAACTGGCCATTGTAATAAACAAATATCCCCTTCTTTCCTAAAGGTTCCAACTTTGATCTTTTCTCCTTGGGAACATGTAAGTAGACAGGACAACCAAATATTTTCAGGTGGCTAACTTCAGGCTTCTCACCGGTAAACATTTCTTCTGTAGTTTTGTTCCCAAGAGCACTGTGGAATATTCTATTCACATAAATTGTAGTCATTGCTGCTTCAACCCATAAGTGCATAGGTAGATCTTGATCATTGATCATAGATTTAGCAACTTCCTTGATAGATTTTTTATTCCTTTATGCCACTCCATTCTATTGGGAATTATAGGGTGTAGTAAGCTCCCTCTTAATCCCAGCTTCTTTACAGAAGTCCTTGAATTCATTTTAAGTGAATTATCCTCTGTTATCTTATCTCAAGGTATTGATCTTCTTTTTAGAGAGATTCTCAACAAGAGCCTTGAACTCTTTGAACTTTTCAAATACCTCATCTTTACTCTTCAACGAGTAAATCCAAGTCTTACGAGCATAGTCATAAATAAAAGAGACATAATAAACATGCATTCTTAAGGAAGTAGATGACATCGGCATACATGATTAAGGAAGTAGATGACATCGATACACACACATTTGAGTGAACAATATCCAATATCCCCTTTACTTTACTATTACTATTTGGAAATGGGTTCTTGGTATTCTTTCCTTGATCACATCATTTGCATACTCCTTCATGATCAATCCAGGTCTTTGGTAAACATGTTACTACCTTGGTCACAATTGGAAATGATTTGTAGTTCATCTGAGAAAATATTATATGCCATAGTTCACATGGACTGATGGTAGTGGTTGTAAAATCTAAATTTGTGTGCCCCTTCAATTTGTAGAATCGTCCTTCTTCAACTCCAATTACAACTGCATCATCTATTGTCTTTCCTTTTGACCACATGAGAACTTCACCATCTACAAAATCGACTCTGAAACCTTTCTTATCTAAGGATGAGATATAAAAGAGATTCTTCTCTAAACTTCTAACATATCAAACTTATTTCATCTTCATGGACTTTCCGGATTTTAGCTTGTAAGAGGCTTCTCCCATTCCTTTGATGGGATATTGATAATCATCTCCAAGTTCCACTTTCTGTGGAGAGTGTTTCTAGGTAATACATGAGAGAGAGTCTTTGTAACCTATCATGTGTTTGGAAGCACCACTATCTATGAGCAAAGTGTCACTTCCATGTGAGACTGATCCTATGAGAGCTTAAAATAATACATATTCTTCACTAGAGTCTTTATTTTCTCTAGCCTTCTCATCATTTGATTCATTCTCTTCAACTGCATGGAAACAAAAAATTTGGTTCCTCTTCTTGAACTGATCTTTCTTAAGTGGACAATTTTTGGGAATGTGTCCCAACTTGTGACATGTGAAACATTCGAAAGCTAAGAAATCCTTTCTATCTTTCTTACCTGTTTTAAATTCTTGAGGTCTTCTAGGAGGTGATCACCAATCCTTTCTTTTATTTCTTCCTTTCTTTACATGAGCAGAGCTTGATCTTCATTATCATTTATATTTTCTTATCTATTTGTTATCCTTTCTTCTTCTTGTACACAATATTCCCATAGTTTTTTGAACTTGGTCAACTTTCTTCTAACACATATTCCTCTAAGGAAGGAATCCCATTCCCTTGGGAGACCATTCAAGATGGTCATTACAACTTTTTCTTCTTCCACCATGTCATCAATTGATTCCAATTTTTCTTTAATCGGAGATACTCTTGAGAAGTATGACTACATGGTTTCTTCCTTTTGCATCTTCACACCCTTGAGTTGATTTCTCAAGGTCATTCTTCTATTGATGTTATTTCCTTCAAACATACTGGTCATTGTATCGAACGTTTCCTTTGGATTATTCTTTGAATATAATTGAGGGATGAAATGATCCTTGATAGAATCTTCTATAATCCTCTTATCCTTGACCATATCCTTCTCGTGATTTTATTTTGCTTCATCTCCTTCTGGTTCCTTGACTTAATATTTGATGTAGCCTTCTAGGTCATGTTATTCAAGGATGAGCATGACTCTATACTTCCATGCTCTGAAATTCTCTACTCCTTCAATATTTTCACCAAGCTTGGTACTATTTGTCATCTTTAAAGAATGAAAACCTTAGATGTAAATACAGGAGGTAGAACTTACCAATTTGAAGACTGCTTTTGAAACATGCTTCAGGATGACCTGGGGTTTGATAGGAAAACCCTAATTTTCCAACTGTGGTCACCTACAAACCTGATTGGAGGAAAATATGTTCCTCCCCAAGGCGAGTTGGTTAATGTCTTCCCTTTTCCAAATATGTGGATAGAACCTTGAAAATTTTGATACCTTAGTTTCTCCTAGCAACAATGGTAGGTCAACAAATGAAAATCCACATAATTGAAAACTGCTTCAATAGAAAGATGCACCCCTAAGGCGAGTTGAATGGTTCTTATTTTCTAGATGATCTATGGAGGGAGTTGTCTGGAATAGTGATCCCTAGCTTGTTGAACTGCTAGATAAGTTGTTCGATAATGTCTTCTTTCTGTTTGGCTCTAATACCATGTTAAGATTTTAAGAGTTGTAAATGCCAAAACAAAAGGATCATTGAAAGAATGACAAGAATAGTAGTGCAAAGAGAACAAAAATATTTATACTAGGAAACCCTCATGGGGGAGAAACCCCAACAAAACTTCCCCGATATAGAATTCAACCAAGTACAATGTAAGGCTCCAAAAATAAGATTAGTTGCTTCCTCTCTCTCAAACGGACTGCTTCTTCTCTCTCTAGTGAAATTGCTTAAGTGTTGAGTGTGTCCAAATTAGGTGGGCACCTCACCTATTTATATACATCAATTGAGAATCCTAATAACTCAACAGGGTTGACTTCTCCTCTCAACTAGGGCTGAATTTCCTTGGGAGACTCAAAATAACATTTTAATAATGTTTTTGTGGGTGTTTTTTACCCAAATTACGACGAATGTTTTACCTCAATATTTTTACATGAAAAATTACATAAATGAAATCCCCGATCGGAGGAACAACACCTCCGAAAGGAGGAATAACAAAAAAAAGTAAAAATAGAATATCTTCTGTAGTTACATTTCTTTAACAGAATATAGGTTATAGCAATTGAAAAATGGTATTGACCATGTTTATTATCTAATACAAAAGGAGTCAAATTTTCCACTTAGTGCTTCATCTCAATGGAGGTTTCAAGAACAAAGGGAGAACATCCTCTTCTATAACCCCAATACTTTCCCATATAAGTGGTTAGCAAAGGTAAATCAACTTCGTTCAAGGACACTCTTCTTTAATCAGAGAGTGGTGTTAAGTTTTCTACTGAGTCGAACCTAACTAATTCATCTTTGGTTAACAAAAATATCTCTTTTTCATCCTTCATGGTGGATACGATAGTGGAAATTATGACTATGAAGCTTGATCCTACATGAATTAAAGGGAATGAGGAACATTACCTAAACCATGGGATGATATGGATGGGATGATAAAATGATGGCATCGTTATTTTACAGACCTCAAAACTGAGGTTACTAAAAACCAACAGGCCTTAATTTTCTTAAACAAAGTTGGAGAACTGTCTAACCCTCTTTCCGCACACCCCCTTCCACTATAGGATTTTTGCACTCACCTTTCTTCTCATGCGAAAATCAGAAATCGGAAACCTCACTTCTCCGGATTTCGAACTTCAACTTCTCGCACTTCCACACTTTTCTACTTCCACTTTTCTAGCACTTCTACCCTTCCTCACTTCCACACTTCCGCACTTCACTTTTCCGGGTTCCGGACTTCGGAATCGGAAAACCCAACTTCCAGCCTTAGTCCTTTCATGTTCTCCTACTTTCCGCATTCCGACTTCGGAAATAAAAAATATAAATTTTCTTATTCTCGAACTTCTGGACTTCTTCCTTTCCTCTCCTACAAGTATCTTTCCAAACCGTTGACCTACTGGGGGGTGGATCATGATCATCGATCTGTATTTTGATGTGGATCACGACCTAAATCTGTGGATCTACGTCTCTTGGCTGCAGAACTTAAATACAACTGTTGATTTCTTAATTTTTCTTCAGATTAGCATGAAATCACTGAATTTGATCCTGAGTAAATCAAATTTCTATGCGGAAATGAATCTCAAACTTAGGGAATTGTTGAATAACATATCAGATTTAAAACACGTGCACAGAGAATTAAAATCATGCTCCCTAGTTATTGGAAAGAAGACGTTAAATAAGAAAATATGCACAGAGTATGAAAACTATGTTCTTCATTCAATCCACCAGTCGTAGAACACACTCTCTCTATTCTACACTCCACACCCTCTCTTCAATATAAACAAGCTTCTTCGATCTATCCTCAACCCTCTATGAGCTATCCTAAGCTCTATGAGCTAAACTAAGCTCTTGTGAGCTAACAAGCTATGTAAGCTAACTAAGCTATCTAAGAAAATATCTCAAACTGATTTAAATACAAGAGGATTATGTTTCTAGATCCTATAACAAAGGAGTACAGTCCTTATTGATATCTGCTAACCCTATGACTCACTAATAGATTGTTGAATTCATTCAACTAAACAACAAACTTAATCCTAGCAATTACATGTGGAAAATGATCTAGATTCCTTATCCATTTTTATTTAGCTTTTATAAAATAAAGAAAATTACAAATGTACGAGACCCTAGTTCTCCTTAAGAGTTCCCTTGACATTGTGAATTCATGAAAGACTTTTCCCTCTTGAGACTATGCTCCTACATCAGACTCCCCATCTTGAAATTCTTCATGGGCTCTTGTCCATGAGCTTCCTCTCTGCTGTTTTTATGTAGGATTTTAGCAAATACCCAAAGTGTAAATTTGGGAAGTGTTCTCATTTTGAACATTCCCTTCAGCCATGTCTTCAAAATTTGTGTTTGCAACTGGTCCTTTGGTTCCTCCAGTATATGTTCAGAGTTCTTTGAATATTCAAGTTTCGCTTTCCTTTGGCATGCAAACAAGTTGTCAATTGTTTCTCCTTCATCTACAAATAGATTAATCAAATTTCCTATCACATAAGCAAATAGAAAATATATTAACATAAATACATCTTTCATCCAAGAATTATGTGCATGAATTTCTCAGCTCTCCTCTCCTTCACCTATTTCTGTCACATCAACATCCTTAGTAATTTCATTAGTCATATACCTCTCACCACCCTTTATGACTTCACATTGTGCTTCCTCCATTAATGCCATGCTTGCATTTGGCATTTATTGTTGGTCCGTTCTTTCCTTCAGCCAATCACTGCACACCTTGTTATTCATTTTAATTTCAAAATCATTTACTTGTGAAATTAATTTTACCCCATGTTCATCTTTCCAATCATTCACAATCCTCTTGTCAGTCATCATCAACAGTTGACTACTAACTTCCTCTTGCTTACCTATGAATGGATGAAGACTATGTTTCTTTCCATTCATTTCAAAGGAATAGACATTCCTCTTACCCTCATGCATTGCTTCTCTCTCAAACTTCTAAGGCCTTCCTAATAAAACATGACAAGCATCCATTTCTATGATGTCACATTTTACCTCATCCTGATAATTTCCAATCTGAAACTTTACTTGGCATTGTTCACTCATAAGAACTTGATGATCATTCTGCAACCATGCAACTCTATATGGTTTGGATGTACTGTCCTTTTTAAATTCAACTTGTCCACCATTTCTGTAGACACCAAATTATCATTACTTCCACTATCAATAATTAACTTGTAGCACTTACCTTCAGCTTTGCAAACTTTCTTAAATAGACTCCTCCTTTGATCTGACTCATCAATTACCTTATTCAACAACAAGGCTTCACCTTGTTCATGGTAATTCACATCCACCTCTAATTCATTTGGAGCTTCAGGTTCATCTTGCACTATTTGTGCTCCTCTCTGTCTTGCAACATTCTCAGGACAATCCCATGACATATGGCCAAGATGCCCACATGTGTAACATATTACTTGTCCACCTCTTCCTCTTCCTCTTCCTCTTCCTCTTGAATCATTTCTTCCACCTCTGTTATCATCAGTTCTTTCAGACTATATTTGTTGATTTTAACTCCTAGCTTCACCTTTCTGTTGGTGTTCCCTTCCTCCATATCCTTTTGCTTTCTAACTCCATTTTCTCATCAGCTTCTCCTCATCCCTCAAAGCAACTTGATATGCTCCCTCAACAGATCTCAATGAAAACAAACCCAATTCATCTTCTATATCAAATATTAAACCATTAATATATTTAGCTACCCTCTCAGGTGTGCCTTCCATATGTCCAGATCTGATATTTACCTTATAAAATTCCTTAGTATACTCCCTAACTGTCATTGACTTTTGTTTAAGATTTTGCATTTTCCTAAACAAAATCAGCTTATAATCCTTGGAAGAAATTTACCTTTGAATTTAGCTATCATTCTGTTCCAGCTATTGATCCTGGCTTTGTTTTTCAATATCATTTCCTCTTGTACAACATCCCACCACAAGGATGCATGCCCTCTTAACCTTGTGACAACAAATATAACTTACCTGTCCTCCTTCACTTCAGCATAGTCGAAGTGTTTGTTCATAGCATTGATCTAATCAATTAACTCTTATGTATCCAAGATCCCACTGTATAATGGCACATCAACTCTTGAACTAGAACTTGCACCAAAAATAGACCGAACCATTCTTAACTCGGGAGTTTCATCAGTTTTTTCCTCCTCCTCTTCAGGTATCTCTTCATGACTTGTGTCTTTAGTGTGCTCATGATGTATTCTAGTTTATAAGTCTTCTAGACTTGTTCTCGGAGTTCTTATATCCTCTCTCAATTCTTCATTAAAAACAGGTCTTCCTTTCCTATCCCGACCTCTTCCAACTCTAACCTCCATCTCCTAACACAACAATTCACTACTATATACAGTTTCCCTGTCAATAGTGACTTGCTCTGGATCTGTTAGTAATACATGAGTAAAAATAACCTTTTCTTTCATACATAAAAATTACTCCAAGCTCATAACTAACAATTCACAATCTCTCAGAAACAAGAACTATTTTCACCACACTCTCATACCTTCACACAGACTTTCTTTTTTGCTCTAATACCACTCTGATGGCACCATTCTTTTACAGACCTAAAAACCAAGGTTACTGAAAACTAACAGGCCTTAATTTTCTTAAACAACTTGGAGAACTGTCTAACCTTCTTTCCGCACACTCCCTTTCACTGTAGGATTTCTGCACTCACCTTTTCCACATGTGGAAATCGGAAACCTCACTTCTTTGACTTTTGAACATCAACTTCTCGCACTTTCGTACCTTTCTATTTCTGCTTTTCCGCACTTTTTCCCTTCCGCACTTTTGCACTTCCACACTTCTGCACTTCACTTCTCTAGCTTCCAGACTTCGAAATTGGAAAACCCAACTTCCAACCTTAGTCCTTTCCTGTTCTCCTGCTTTCCACTTTTCGACTTCGGAAATAAAAAATATAACTTTTCTTATTCTTGAACTTTTCGAATTCTTCCTTTCTTCTCCCACAAGTATCTTCCTGAACCATCGATCAACTGCGGGGTGGATCGTGACTGTCAATCTGCATTTTGATGCGGATCACAGCCTAACTCTACGGATCTGCGTCTCTTAGCTGCGGAACTTAACTACAACCGTTGATTTTCTAGTTTTTCTTCAGATTAGCATGAAATCACTGAATTTGATCCTTGGTAGATCAAATTTCTATGCAGAAATGAATCTCAAACTTAGGGAATTGTTCAATAACATATCGGAGTAAAAACATGTGCACAAATAATTAAAACCATGCTTCCTAGTTATTGGATAGAAGATTTAAAATGAGAAAATATGCGCAGAGTATGAAAACTATGTTCTTCATTCAATCCACCAGTCGTAGAACACGCTCTCTATGTTCTACATTCCACACACTCTATGCAAGCTAAACAAGCTTCTTCGAGCTATCCTCAACCCTCTATGAGCTATCCTAAGCTCGGTGAGCTAAACTAAGCTTCTGCGAGCTAACAAGCTCTATAAGCTAACTAAGTTGTCTAAGAAAATAACTCAAACTGATTTAAATACAAGAGGTTAATGTTTCCAGATCCTATAACAAAGGAGTACATTCCTTATTGATCTCTGAGAACCCTATGACTCACTAATAGATTGTTGAATTCATTCAACTAAACAACTAACTTGATCCTAACTATTACATGTGGAAAATGATCTAGATTCCTTATCCATTTTTATTCATCTTTTACAAAATAAAGCAAATTACAAATGTACGAGACCCCAGGTCTCCTAAGAGTTCCCTTGACCTTGTGAAGCCATGAATGACTTCTCCCTCTTAAGACTATGCTCCTGCATCATAAAATCATTTCACAATTCTCTTATGGAAAACCTTCCTTTGCATATGTGATCAACCTTTTAATTCATATGTTGATTCTAATCTCCATGGAATTTTAATGCCGAACAAACTTTGCTTTCAATCCCTCCTATTTTTTTTATTACATTATTGTAGTTCAAATAACATATTTCCATATATATTTCTCTAGTTGGATGAAACATTTTGTGGATATTGGAATTCAAGTTAATGGTCTTTTATACATTTGGTGTTACACTGCTTCTCACATTGCACAATGAGGTTGAAGAGGTTGATTGTTTCAATTTTGTGCAAGGTCCCTTTAATTTTATACAAGCGAATGTAGTTTATCTTTGGGTAGTCTTGACTCTTAACATATCCTAATTTAATGCAAGGATATGAATGCATGGGTGGGAAATGTATTGAAATTCATCATGAAGCAAAGCTAAAATTAACAAATAAAAATTGAGATAGAAAGAACATTTTTCATAAAGGAATGAACAAAAGTATTTCATTTAAATATGCCTCGATGGTCCAACAACATAAATGCACCTATGTACACAAGATACATTGAAGATGCATTTTTTGAAAAAGTCTAATAAATTAAATTCTAGATAAAGGATCTCAAACAAAGAAACAACAAAAGAAAATGCTCAAACCTTATAGTTTTGTTTAGTCTAGTCACTGGATGAAGCACCCAAATCACTCAAGAATGCAATATGAAATGAGAATGTGAAGGAAATTCAATGATTTATGGCTTTAGGGTTGCCTCAAAAGACTTGTTGACCTTTTTACCCTTTATTAAACCCTAAATGTGCATCTTTTTCCAAATTGTCAGTGTGTGAGCCATTTTTCTTCCTCACAGAAGTCAAACTCATGAGTTTCTGGCAAGTCTAGAAAGTTAAACAAGTTTCATCTATCAAGTGAGTTTGATGCCAGGTACTTGTTTCATATTTGACTCACCAAGACTTGTGAGTCTCTATGGGGTCTCACCATAGTTCTCTATACTAAACATTCATATATAAATTCACCAAGTCTATACCTTTTGGGAAACATATCCTGCCTACTAATTATCTTTGCTTAGTACATACTACAAATAGAAACAAAAATATTTAGATTTAATTGTGATGAAGTATTCATCTCTATAAAAAGGGAAAATTGCAGTACAATTAGTAGAAAATTACACAATATTAGTGAACTGCATAAATAATTAGAAGGCTCTCCTTCGTTTCATGAATTGAGGACATGAACCTAAATATTATATTAGCTTAAAGGGAAGTTGTGATAAAAAGAAGAAGACTAAGGTGAGGAGAACATTTCAATTTTTATCCAAAATTTGGTGAAAGATAACTTCTTGTTGCATTTTGTAGTCTTCTTCCATGGGGATTCCTTTGGGGTTACAATTCTCCATAATTTGGCACAAATAGGACATGATGAAGTCTATCAAGATGTCATGATCCTATTAACAAATAATTAGTGTTTGCAACTTCATTGGTTATCTCCCCCCTTGGGGTGTAGACCAACTAGAAATTGCAAGTTGTAAATACTACGGAGCTCATAGGTTCAAACCTCAACTTACATGTGACCCATGGTTGGGGGATATGTGGGTTCATCGAAAGGTTTAGTGATAGTGGACGAGATTCGTCCCCGTATCACACGAGCATGATATTTTCTCAACTCTACTATAATCATCCACCATTTTAGTCAATTGTCGCTAGCTCATTCGATTAAGGTGTGGGTCTTGTTATCAGGGAGACCCAGGTTCAATTCCCCTTAGGGGTGAGCTAGTTGGGAGGAGACACCCAAAATCCAACCAGTTGATGGTTGGTGTGGCCCGGTTTGGGTGCGATTCGTGGGTGATTTTGATTGCTTGGATTCCCTTGGGTCATGGTTTCTTAGAACAAAGGCCACTCCCACAAGTAAAGGAGATTCTAGCAAAGAAAAAAAAATTCATTGATCATCTTGATGGTGTGTCTCTCTTATAATATTGCTCCAACTTTATTGTTTTGGTATTTTCATTTTCTTTTATTCATGAACTACTTTTAATCATTATGATGAGTATACTATTTTTCATTTTAGTAATACAAGGAAAAATGTTTCTTGTGATTAGTTTTCTTTCTTGTTAAAACAATGAATGTTAAATATGCAGCAAAAGGCCATTCCCCACATAATTGGAGGACAATTACACAAGTTCTTATGATAGGGGATTATATATTCTTTGCCTCAAATCCCCCAAGGTCTATTGATATCTCTTATTCCATACTAGGAATTTGTTATGGAGTGAATCTCTCTATTATGGTGCATACGAATTCTAAGATTTTCAAATTGACGCACTTCCACAAGATTTACAATTTCCTAAAATTAGGGAATCCACTAGAATATTTACTCTCTTTTTTGTTCTCCTGGTTGGATACATATATAATCAAGAAGCTCAAATGTAGTCTTTTTATTCCTATCCAGCAAGCATGGGTCCCACCAATGTTGATTGTTTAGAGCCTAATTATTTTAGGATTACCTTTCTTATCATGGCAGTGGTGTGTTCTTTTGGGGTTTTGATGAGCATTATTCTTATAATCTAGATAAGGCTATATTATGGAACATTATATGCTAGCGTTTCCTTCTTCATTGCAAAAACAATATATACAAAATAATCAACTTTGGAAAATGGATCAAAATATTGAACATTGGTAGAACTTTTTAGTTTCATCTAATCACAATAATTCTATAAAGCATATATTTATTGACTGAATTTATTATGTTTGTTTAGCTAGTTGATTAAATTTTAGTTAGTTTTCAAAATCCTTATTCCTATTATTCTTGTTATGGATTTCAACATAACTCAATTTACCAATCATAGAAAATATATAATTTTGGGTGGGGTGGAGTGGAGTGAAGAATGATGTGTGTATAATTACTAATATATCATGTGCTCGAATGAAAATGCTTTTTATACATCCAAGGGATCTATTTTTGTAGAATTTCAATTGCTAGTTTCTGCTCAATAAATCATGGGCTCTTATTCAAATTAAGACCATAGTTTGAAGGCACAAATAATTGAGTTTTTATTGTTCACTTGCTTTCTATGTATTAATTTTGGAATTTCCACTATTCACTTGATTTCAATATATCTTTTGGGTGGTTTGGAATGGCAATATTAATATATTGTGTTGAGAATAAATGGTTTTTATAAGCCAAAAGGGATGTCAGAAAGGAAATATTGGATAACCTGTGGAATAGGCTAGAGGAGATTAAGGTTCCTTTTAATTTGAGAGCTGCCATGATTTATACGAAAAGGTCAATTCCAAGTTTAAGAAGAATGAGGGGTGGTCAATGGATATCAACTATAATATTGGATTTAAGCAAGGTTGTACCCTATCCCCTACCTGTTTTGGCATTTACATAGATAAACTAGAAAGGTGTTTAAAATAAACAGGTTGTGTCGACACAATCTTGGTTTGGATAATTATTATCCTCCTGCATTATGTCGATGACATTATTTTTATGGAGAGGTTCCCCTCTGATCTCGATAAGCATTTAAGAACTCTCAAATATTTTTCTCTAACATGGGTATAATTGTTAACACCGACAAGACAAAAGTTATAATTATAAAATCTAAGAAAGACATCAAACCAAATTGTATTTATGATAATAGATGACTAGAGGAAGTGAATTCTTACAAGTATCTTGGAATTGATATTCATCACAAGCTCAATTGGAACTATAACATTGAGAAGATAATTAACAAAGGGTGGAAAGATTATTTTGGTCTCAAAAATAATTGTAAATCATCCAACCTAGTCACGTGGGATAAAATAAGTTCTTCTTTGAAACTCTCGTCATCCTCATTATATTGTACGTTTGTGACCTATGGGGCTGCAAATTTTCTAAAAACTCTTGGAGGAAGATTGAGAAAATATAGAAGCAGTTTATAACTTATAACCTCAAAAGTAAAAGCAATATGCCTTATCCTATTCTCCTCATAGAAGTGGGTCTTTCCCCCATCGAGAGCATGGCTATGACTAGGTACCTAATGTGTATGCACAAGATAAATAACATGGGAAATTAGAGACATCCTAAAATTACTTTAAATTCAAGTCAAAACCAATTATTCCTCAAGAGGAGTTAGTGTAAAGATACCATTACTTGGTTAAACCATTGGGGCATTGATTGTTAA
Source organism: Pseudotsuga menziesii (assembly GCA_001517045.1). Classification (NCBI taxonomy): domain Eukaryota; kingdom Viridiplantae; phylum Streptophyta; class Pinopsida; order Pinales; family Pinaceae; genus Pseudotsuga; species Pseudotsuga menziesii. The sequence continues at coordinate 319,777 of LPNX010756015.1, read as the reverse complement.
CCCAAAAATCCCCCACATAGCTCTCAATGGCCTATGTCACCCAAGGACACCATCTCACAACCCCCATGTCACTCCATAAGACCTTCCATTTGACCCCCATACCTCCAAAAGAGCCCAGGGATGAAGAAAAGGGCTAAAAACCCCAAAAAAGAGCCCAAAATAGCCCCCTAGGAGCTAAAGCCCTCAAAAGGGGGCTAAAACCCTAAAAGGGGCTAAAGTTAGGGCGGATGGTGCTAAATGCCCAAAAAAGGGGCTAAAGCCCTGACCAAGGGCTTAAAACCCTAAAATCCCATGGAAAAACTATAAAAGGAGGGTGGGGGGTCACTCTCAAAACACTCCTCACTTGCCTATTGTTATGCTGCCCGTGGATGCTTTGAAACCTTTGCCTCTCAAACCACCCACATTCCCTCTCCTCCATATCCATCCCATCAAGTTATTGCTTCCCAACCAAGAGAGAGGTGCTCCCATGAGCTAGGGCATGGTGGCCCATTTCCACCTAAGTGAGGTATAACATTTATTTTCATGTTTGTCTAATTAATTTTGCTTTCTAACTATTATTTTATTTGCAGGTTTGCCATTGTAGTAGCTTAGGTTGCTTGCAGGTTTCAAGGAGGCGGAACCCTAACCCATTTTCTGCATAGGGGTTCACAAGGGCTTCATCTCTCTCTTTCTTTTCTGTTATTAGCTCTTAGATCTAGTTTACAGTAGTTTCCATTTGCTTATTCTTATTTAGATTGGCTTAGTTTAATTCGTTGCTCTGTTTATGCTATTTTCCCTTTCGTTTTTCCTGTTTTCCAATGGTAGGAACCTACCCTTGTTCCCTATAGGCACAAGGGAGTCATTCCTTCTCTTGCAGTGAGGAGAAATCCTCACTACAGCTTTGGTGACCATACCAGGTCGATCCCACAAGATCCCTGGTCCAAAAATTTCAAGTTTTCAAGTTTTTTCAATTTTACCCTAGTTTTCAGAAATCTTATGTTAGATCTGTCTTAAATATGCTTTATTTCCTATTTTAGTCAGTGCTGAAGCCTCTGCTAGGCCAAGCCAAGTTAGACTAACCCCAGTACCTGTTACTGTCGACCAGATCTGACCCTGCATCACCAAAAACCCCTTTCCGGAGCAGGGTGCTCTTATTGGGGGAAAAGGTGAGACTGGTGCGCTCTTAATGAGCAAATAGGTGCGCCCAGGGCACACTTAATCCCCAGACAGATGTGACTTCATCCCAAAAGCTCAGGTTGCGGTTTTTTTTACATTCTATGCGACCCCCTCGCTCATTTCTAGAAAAATCTCGCAGCCCCCTCGCTGGATTTGGTCAAAAATGTGCGGCCTGTCACACATAAGTTGAATTTAAGTTTAATTGATAGTAATTTTCAGTTTCAGAGGACTGTTAGTGCATCCCAGCCGCCTTTGTCGATTATTGCAGGTCTTTTTCAGTTCCGATTTTTATTTATAGCAAATCAATCCATGAACAATGTGTAAATGTTAAATCAATCATTAAGGCTTAATAAAATGAACTAGTCTAACTAAAAGTAACTTAAAAATAACCATCTTGTTGCCCCCTTCCTCTTATACCTAGTCATCACCCTCTGGGGTATTATGGGATACGACAAAGGGTAAGCTCGTATAGATCTAGGTACTCCATGGTATTTTTCCCAAACCACTAAAATCGAGTGACCTGGAAGGTAGAGGGGGTAGAGAAGGAGGGCTTCTCACGGCGCTAAGCATCCTCCTTGTTGACCAACCTAGCATCCAGGAGGTGACCTGAGGATCTACGGATGGGCTTTGTCCCATTGTGTTGAGATCCCAGCACCTTCTCTTGGTTGAAGAAGAATATCACTGAGAGGTAGACATTTAGTTAGGCCAGCAATCCAGGGTTAATCACTGTACTTGCTTACAAATTTTTGTTTATGTTTGCATACAAAACCATGATATGTACTCTACCAAGAGTTCATAAACCATATTGCAAACAACCAAATACTAGAAAAAACAAGCAAACCAATACACCATACCAAATAATTAACCCAACTCAGTTCATGACACTGAGTAAGCCTTAAAATTTACCAAATTTACACTAAGCTCAATCAATTCTGCAGTCTTTAAGGACATAAGTCCCTGACTGCTTCAACTGTGGGAAGTACTTGGGCTTTTCCCAAAAACTCATTGTGAGGAGTACCACAGGAACCCCAAAGTAGTTGGCCGCTGAGAGGAATTGCCAAGCGAAACGGGCAACGACCCCTTCCAATTGAGTAGAAGCACCCGTGAGGAACAAGCCGCAGCACTGTATTCTGGCAGTCTTGGTGGCTGAGAGACCACCTTTAGCCAATAGGAATCCATTGAAACTGAGGTCCAAATCTCATACCCACCAGTTTCATACACAAAAGCGAACACAATTGATCCTCCACGATCTTCCTCACGCCTAAGAGGTGAACCCCAACCATTTGGAACACTTGATCAGCACCGTCGAAGAGGCTCTTAGCGATCTCCCACACCATCAGAGGGCCACACAGCCTCTGATTTTGATTCAGACCCATATTAGTCTAAACCATACCTCCACACCGCACCATCAAGCCCCATGGATAGTGCAAACCCAGATCCATTTTCTGGCCTAACTTTAGCGAGTGGACCCATGTCCACATCACAACCTGTCACCCACAACTTGGAAAGAGGTCCAAGCATAGTCATGCAGGCTGTCATTAGCCAATTTCCACCACCAATAGTGACCAGCCAAGCTAGCCCAGTGGTAACACATGGGAGCAGTGGCCCCTCCACACACATTGTCCCCCCTGCCACACAGGGGGGAAATGCATCGTCCACCCACATTGCCCCTACTGTCATACATGGGGACAATGCTCCTGCCACCCATACCACCCCCCACATAGCACTTGGGGGAATTGGACCATCTGCAATGATGCCACCACAAGCACCCCCAGCCATGCAAATGCATTATGCACCTGCAAACCCCACCCCCATTGTGGCCCCATCCCACATCAACTTGGGGTCAAATATGCCCTTCATGGCTTGTCTGAACTTGCCTGAATTGGCTAGATTAACGAATGACCCCATCCGACACCAAGCTTTCTGGCCACCCATGCCAACTAAGTTGTCATCAGACATCCCAAAGTTTAAAGGCAAAGCTGGGGAATGTCTCCAAAATCACATAATGACATTCCATCTATGGTGCTCATCCAGCAGCATCGTAGATGACTCCATCAGGCTAAGGTTTCTCCAATGCACCCTTACAGGTGCCGCGGCCAAATGGTACATTGAGCTGCCACAAGCCAAGTACCCCGACTTCAACACCCTAGCCTTCATGTTCCTACAGTATTTTCAACTCCATGTTAGATATGACGAGGGGGTGGAGATCCTATTATCCTGTCGCCAAAGCACTACCACTCACATAACTGACCATATCCATGAGTGGCAGCGACGTCGTAGCTTATGCAAAATCCAACTAGACAACAGGATCTTCTTGGATTGGTTCCTTAAGACTTTGCTCCCACCCATCGCAAAGGACGTCGCAACTGAACGTCCCCAATCTGAAGAAGAGGCCATACTAAAGGCCCAACGATTTGACTTAATCTACTCTCAGTCTTGATACTTGTACAATGTCATTCCATACGCTCCTCGTCTGAGTACCTCTTATCGCGACGCACCGAGGGGCAGCCCACGCTGCGGACAGCATCATAGGGTCAATCTCCCAACAACCATAGCCTCTACTGACACCACCTGATGTTGCACCGCAACCAAGCAACACTGCTAATGTTGCTTACCAAAACCAAGCTCTGGACTATGCTAGAATGATGTCCCAGTCCAGACCAAAAACCTCTTACACACAACTTGCGCCACCGCAGCAGGCTCAGACCATGGCTTGGCCAACACAACAGTATTTGGGGCAAATGCCCACATTTGTGGCACCCCCACCCCCACAAATATACTATGCACCACCATTGCAACAAGTTCAAGCCCCCGCCCCCGCTCCACCCGCTCCATTGGGACAAGTGTTCGCACAACAAAACCGTCCCAACTAGCCTGCCCCCAACAATCAACAAGGGCAAGCTAGAAACAACCAGCCCCACAACCAAGGAAATAACCAACCGCAGGGAGGCGATCAGTAATCGAACCCTCCCAATAATGTCGCGGCTAACCGGCCAACCCAAAACCCCCCATGGAAGAATGCACCAAGACGCAACGCTCTGTTACGCACAAACCAACCTTGTACACTCTGTGATGTTTATGGGCATTACACATTTGAGTGTCCCCTCATGGCTCGCGCTAAGCAGGCCATCCAAAATGAGGCCCAACAGGTCGCCAATGCTCCCAATCAAGCCCAAACCAACCAGGCACCAGAAGGACCTCCTCCCATCGTGCTTCAAAACCTACTACCAGTCCAAGGATTGGTGGCAACCGTTCCCCCTCCCCAGGCCAATCCCAATGCTCTGAGGGCACCGCCCACGGTCAAAACAAGTGTTCACCACCTGCTAGCCATGACCACTGAAGAGGTCAACTTACAGACTAGACGAAATCAGTATGGTACCACCACCGAACCTACTGACCCATCAACAACATCCACGTCTAAGACAACAAACCTACCTCTCCAGTTTCCCCCATTCCCGTGCCCCCCCATACGTAGAATTTCCAATAATGCCACAGTTAGAGCTGCAATCGGCTATAGCATTGTGGATGATTTGGCCCAAACGCCAACCGCCATGTTCGCTCTTGAGGTACTTAAAACGTGCCCAACACAGTGGAAAACCTTACTAGCCGCTCTAGGGGCAGTAGACCCCTCTGACTTCAAGTTAATCATGTTTGACACAGAGAACAGAGAGCCGCGCATGCCCTCCACTATCGCCTTCCAAATTCCGGTGTCCATTCGGAACTTGGTTGTGCACCGATGCATAGTGGATGAGGGGGCATCCATGTGCGTCATGTCTACCTTGGTTTAGTAGAAGCTTGGATCACCGATTCTGCAACTGTCCTCCACGAATCTGCGGGCTTATGATGGACATCCCACTAAATCCCAAGGAATCCTCCCCCATGTCCCTATCACGTTAGCCGGGAAGACAGTCCTGATCGACATCGAGGTCGTCAACGCTCAACTGGACTACAACCTCCTCCATGGGAGGAGTTACATGTATGCCATGCGAGCCATCGCATCAACTGTCTTCCGCCTCATGATGTTCCCCCATGAAGGGAAGATTGGGATGGTTGATCAGCTCACCTACCATGATCTGCAAGGGTTAACAGTGCCTACCAACGTTATCCCTACCATCACCACCACTGAGCCGCAAGGAGCGACCGCACACGCTAACGTCATCCCTGCAACCAACACTATGGTTGAAAACACACCAGCCTCCCCACCGTTGAATGTGGGCCCTGGGTTGTTTACCAATCCCACCATGATGTCTCCTTTCCCATTGGTGTCACCACCACCGACATAAAAGAAAACTGCGGACTTGTGCATGGTCTCATCAAGCACCGCTGCACCCAAATGGAAACCACAGTCGCAGCCCCAACCACAACCACAACATCGTCCGTAGCCACAATGCCAACAGCAACTGCAACATCATCTGCAGCCATAGCACTATGCATAGTTGCAACCACAACCTCACCCCCACATGCAACCAGTTGGGAGTTATGTGGGCTCATCATCGGTCCATACAATTCCCTTCCTCTTCCCCCCACCTGGTGTCATGAGCAAGCCGGTCATGGCCACCTTAAGCCTACCCAACTTTACGTTGGGGATCCCGGTGTGGTATCTTGATCCACCAACTCAACCAGCAATGCCCCAGGTTGTGTTAACCTTGGTGCAACCTATTACGGTTGAGTCTGACCCCCCACCCGGTACGCATCATCCAACCGCTGCACCTGCACCTGCACTGCCCCAACCCAAAAGGGCTAGGGGGAAGAACACCAAAGCCACCGAAGAACCATGACAAGTCCCACCTTGTGTCGTCTGTGAACAACAGGGCCATCCAACTCAAAATTGCCCTGAAATCCCAGTGATCCTTGCGCATCTGGATGCCATGGATACAAATGAAAATATCCTCGTGGTTGAACTCCCAACCGCGCCAGTAGTAAAGAACAAGGCATTGAGGACAAACCATGCTTGCGCCCTTTGAGGCTTGTATGGACATTACTCCCACCATTGCCAAGTCTTACATGAGTTTTGAATGGCTCTCGCTGACCTTCATCACTATTCCCTTGAGTCTGAGATCACTTTGATCAAAGAATTTCACCCACCACCACCTTCTTCAGACACCATGTTCATCTACATGATGTCCAGTTCTACCGACCCACTCATCTCCTCCTCCACCGATGGTCCATCAGACCTGTCACTTCGTTGCTTCAACAATGATGAGGAGATACTTGAAGCTCTGACTACCCTGGAATACCCATGGGACGACATGCACCATCGCTCATTCTTCCTCCCAGAAGAGCTTGTGTCGCAGTCCGACCAGTTTTCCATGGAGACCAAGGATTTCATCCATGGAAAGGTTGACTGGTTAAAGAACCCAATCCCAGCACCCGATGCCTTCAAAGAAGGGAACATGGTGAACATTTCGCCAACCATTAAAATCGACATCTCAACCAACTCTGAGATCATTGAAGAAATCATGCTGGGGGCATCTTGCTCCCCGGAAGAGGTCGATGCCTACAACGCTCTCTTCCAAGAATTCCGTGACATCTTCGCCTGGTCATACACTGAAATGCCTGGCTTAGATCCATCCATCGTGTAACACCACATCGACACATGGCCTGATGTGGCACCCATACACCAGAAGCAATGGCACATCCATCCATCCAAAGTGGCTGCGGTGAAAGCCGAGATAGAGAAGTTGCACACAGCCAACTTCATTTATCCCATTGCATACACAACTTGAGTTTCTAATCCTATTCCCATGAATAAAAAATAGGGTATTATTCGCATTTGCACAGACTTCCGCGATCTTAATGGGGCATGTCCCAAAGACAACTTCCCCACCCCATTCATTGACCAGATCATCGGTGCATGCACTGGACATGAGGCCTTCTCCTTCATGGACGGATTTTTCAGCTACAACCAAATCCAAATCCAGAAAGAAGATCATCACAAGATGGCATTCACAACCCCATGGGGCACATTTGCCTACCAAGTCATTCCCTTTGGCCTCAAAAATGTTGGAGCCACCTTCTAGCGTGCCATGACGCACTGCTTCCCGATCTAATGCACATCATGTTGTTTTTTTTTTACAACCTCATTGCACGGTCGCAAAACCACACACAACACATAGATGACTTGCTACAAGTCCTAATGCGATGTCGCCAGTACAGGATCCGCTTGAACCCATCCAAGTGTGTTTTCTGTGTCCCCACGGGCCGTCTCCAAGGATTCATCATGTCACACAAAGGAATGACCGCTGATCCTGGGAAATTCCAAACGACTTCCCCCCTAACGTCGCCCCTTTGAGTGACAGCGTTCTAAATTGTATTACAGTCTTTCCATCTTTTGTTTTACACATTTTTCCCAATTGAGTCTTGTGTATCATTTCCTCTCATTGCTTCAGATGGAACAAACCTCAGAATGGTATATGGGATTCGCAAATGGAGCAAGTAGATGGTACCTGAACCTCTCCTCGACTGCATGGGTAATCTACTCCCCATCGCACGAGTTGATTCACATCGATGGAATATGCGTGGGCACCTCAACCAACAACCAGGCAGAGTATGATGCTGTTAATGGCCTCTTGCCCGCTGCTCGACAGTTAGGAATTCATCATCTGGATGTCTTCTTAGAATCCCAGTTGCTTGTTTCTCAACTGAACAACCACTACCGAGTTCACAATCCTTGCCTCTTTAGAAAGTACCTGCGCACTAAACACATGGTCAAAACATTTGAATCCATCACATTCACACATGTTCCCATGAACCTCAATAGTGTCACAGATCAAATGGCTAACGATATTCTAAATTGGCACATCCATAATAGTATATAGGAAACATACAACCATAACATAATGCATAATCATGTCTAAAAATACACACAGTGTAATAATACATCACATAGGCATTTGCATTCCACAGCATAATAAAAAGACTCACATAATGAAACCACAAAAGCACATCCACCTGCGTCAAAAAATATATATAGGTATAAATCCATCATTCGCATGTCCAAAACATGTCCAATACAAAAACGAGAAGCCACATATGCTTTCTCAATAGGATATACATAAGTGACACAAAACCAACTAAGTGCACCAACGCACTAGGAACAGCCCCACAAGGCTACTAATCTGACTCATACCCATCATCTGACTCGGCCTCATCATCTTTCGAAGAGGACGCATCCTATGCAAGAAGACCACCTCTCGTCATCCTGCGAAAGTGCTCGCAATCCACTGCCATCTTCCTCATCACGCCCGTCAGCTCAGGAGGAAGATTGAAAATAGCAGCAATAAAGTTAGTATTCAGGTGCTGCCAGCCAACATCTGACACTCCAGTAGCTACCTCCTCCATATACGGTACCAGTCCATCCATATCCTACTGCCACCTGCGGGAGCTCCAGGAAGGGGCCGCCACAAAAGCCGTCATAGGAGGGACGGTAACAACCTGCCTCTGATGCCCAGGTGGTGGGCAAGGACCAACATCTGCACACACAAGCAAGGACACCATCAGTCCACATACATCAATATGAAAATCACTAACCAGCTCAACTATACTATGCACAAATATGAACATAAAAATATCAATCATACATACCAGCTTGTCCCCAAGCCTGACCAGGAGGTCGGGGCATCTTAGGATCTCCCTGGAAACCCATACCTACATAAGGGTACTCCTCGATCACCACAGGCAGCTTGAGCCACTAGTCCAACAACTCCTCTGTGAAGAAGTGGCCCACTCTACCGCCACCCTCGTGAATCATCATCTGGCACCACCTATACATCCTCAGCTCCCGCGGACCACTGTCCTGCATAGCCCAATGAGGACGAAGTGTAGGTACTTTCTCAAAGAAGAAAGCACATCGGAAGGAGCCAAAGAAAAAACCAACGCCAGTAGTCTTCGACTTGTTCAGCTGATGCCGAATAGTCTGCAAGTACATCTAGCCCCATCCATAATATGTGCCACCTATGGCACACTCTACTAGCTGCAGCTGACCACCAGAAATCTTCTGGCTCCCCGTGGAACCCAAGATGCGTTGCAGTAAAGTCCCCACCGCCCGTGTGGACAACTCCTCGATGTCACACATCAAGATGTAAGAACCACGCAGATACGCCGTAGCATAACAGTGTCGATCACATAGATCCTCTAATGTCTCCCCCCGAGACAGTACAGGTGCCAGGTCACCAACTACTCCCAATATTGGGAGCTCAGTAATGAAATACACATCCTCCAGCGTAATCTCAATACGATGGCCCTATAAGAGGAACACCTCCTCAGCAACATCCCAAAAACCAATCAAAGTTTGCATCAACAAACCCAAACTCCGCATAAGCAATATCCTCATAAATTTCAGTAACCCATAGCGAGCTAGTGTATCTCTAACACCTTCATCATGCAATGATGCATCTCTGACAGGTTTGCAGTCTCTCTCCCTCCATTTGATCTCCACCATCCTGCACAAAGCAAAAACCCTAATGTCATACATCCCCACCATCAAAAAACCACCCAAAAGAGGCTAGGGTGCACCTATTTGGGCAAAAGGAGCACCCAGGGCACTCATAATTTCCCAACAGGTGCACCCAGGGTGCACCTTTCCCTTCAAAATGAGTGACCCAGTGCACAAGAAACCCCAAACAGCTCATGGGGGGCCTCCAGGTGGTCAAATTCAGCAAAAAAACCATCAAAATGAAGAGGTTTAGTGAGAGATTTTACCTGCAAGTCGTGTCTCACGAAATCATCCGTGGGATCAAGAGAAATCAGCAAATGAAGAATTAGGGCCCACCTCTCCAAATCCACAATGAACAGTGACAATGACACTTCACCATGTGGACCATCCCCTTTTATAGGCCCCATTTGACCTAATTTCTTTCGATCGACACAACAGGACCATACAGACTCCGTTTGAGACGTCGTTTGCACCACTGGTTTCAGAATTCCACCCTCTATCTCTTTATGAGACCATTGTCTCATGTTTAATAACTTAATTTCGGGAGCGTTTCCTACAAGTCACCTCGATTCACGAGCCATGACATGACGATGCGAGTGTCTACGGACCGGTACTCGTATCACACTGCCTGACCGCTACTCATGCAAGCTGTCAGGCCACCGCCCATTAAGGATTGTACTATACTTTTACTTTTGTATTTATAATTGTCTTTTTTCACTGCACTTACGCGGACATCTGGACCATCGTCCACAAAACCCTTTCTTTTTCTTCCATGTATTTGACATAGAAGTGTCCTCGGGCCATTGCCCATTAAGGACTGTAATTTTAGCTTTTATTTTGTATTTTTTAACACATAGATTGTCTTTCCTTTTTACCGCACCTTACGCGGACCTCTGGACCATTGTCCATGAAATGATTTCTTTTCTTGCATGTATTTGGCATATAAGTGCCCCCGAACTTGCACTCACATCGCATGTAGTCAAGTTCATCCACCGCAACACACACACACACTCCTGACCTCTGTCCGAGAGCCACCTCGGTTTGCATGCCTCTACCGCACCGACTCGCAAGCCTCTGCTGCGATCTATCCCATGCATGTATTGGTATGTTTGAGAGCCTTCTGCTCCATCCATACTGCGTGGATGACCTTTGGACCTCTGTCCACTGTCCTGACATGGGGTACCGCATGTGCCACCATCAGTTGACCACATTGGAGTTTCGTTTAAGCTCTTTTCTGACTCCTTAAAACAATGAAAAGATCGTCGAGTGTAGCTGCTTCCTTTCCCACTCGCTAAAGTATAGGAAAGGGCATCTACATCGTCTCATTTACCTCCTTTTGCGGACCATGTAGACCATCTCATGAAAAGGACCTCCTTGGCACACTTAAGCCAAGACCGTTCCCCTCTGCATACTTTTATGCTTCCTCAGGAAAAGGGGCTGCACTTCACGAAAAATCTCACCACCGGTTGTCGTTAAGCTCTTTTCTAGCCGTCTCAACAGGAAAAGATCACCGAGCAAACTTGGTTTCATTCATGCTCATAAAAGTATCTGAATGACCGTCCAGTTAGTATAGGTTTAACCTTTTCAGGCCTAATTGGACTACTAACGGTAAAGAAGTCTCTCATCCCCTCCAGGATGGGTGAGCTCTCCTATGTATACTTTTATCCTTTTTCGGGCATAGGAGACTACCAATGAAAAAGATCCCCCATTGGAGTCTTCTTCGTGCTTTCAGACTCTCTAAAATTGAAAGCACCATCGAGCACTTACCTTCTCGAGCTCGCCAAAAATCCACGAGATCGTACCACAACGGTGTCCCTAGACACCACCCCATAGAAAATAGTTTGGCAGCATCCCCAAATTGGGTCGCCTTTGTTTAGAGTACTCTGCAATGTGTCTTCCTTAGATCCCATCAGTATCAAAAGCGTCCACCCCCTCCAAGTATTTCCCCTCTGCAACGACATTTCCGGTATTACAGCTATGATCCTATTCCCATGAGTTAAGTTTCATTTGCTGCCTGTTCCGCTCTGTCGTCATACTCTAAACGAAGGAAGTTTCAGTCTCCCACTCCCCCCCTGCCCTTGTTCAGTTCTTTCCCTTCCCTCTGCTCCCCCACAATTCAGTGAGTTAGTCCGCAGATTGCTTCACACCTTTCGGTTATCCCTTGCACTCCTGGTCAAGGAAACATCATTGCCTTGACTAGGGGCAAGTCTCCCTCTGTCAATGCCAACACACATATTCCAGAGGATAGACCCAGAGGTCCCTCTACCTTGGTTTCATTTATCTCACCCATTGATGGGAACCAGATTAATACAAAAACCAAAAGCCACCACGCCCTAGCCCCGGAAGCACCACCTCTCTACAGCAAATCCTATGATGTCCGTCAGCCATACGTTGAGCTCCTGCCCTCACACATCAGGGGGCAATATGTTAACCCAAAAATCCCCCACATAGCTCTCAATGGCCTATGCCACCCAAGGACACCATCTCACAACCCCCATGTCACTCCATAAGACCTTCCATTTGACCCCCATACCTCCAAAAGAGCCTAAGGATGAAGAAAAGGGCTAAAAACCCCAAAAAAGAGCCCAAAATAGCCCCCTAAGAGCTAAAGCCCTCAAAAAGGGGCTAAAACCCTAAAAGGGGCTAAAGTTAGGGCGGAAGGGGCTAAAGCCCTAACCAAGGGCTTAAAACCCTAAAATCCCTTGGAAAAACTATAAAAGGAGGGTGGGGAGTCACTCTCAAAACACTCCTCACTTGCCTATTGTTATGCTGCCCATGGATGCTTTGAGACCTTTGCCTCTCAAACCACCCACATTCCCTCTCCTCCATCTCCATCCCGTCAATCTATTGCTTCCCAACCAAGAGAGAGGTGCTCCCATGAGCTAGGGCATGGTGTCCCATTTCCACCTAAGTGAGGTATAACATTTCTTTTCATGTTTGTCTAATTATTTTTGCTTTCTAACTGTTATTTTATTTGCAGGTTCTATTGTTGACATTGTTTGCAGGTTTGCCATTGTAGTAGCTTAGGTTGCTTGCAGGTTTTAAGGAGGCGGAACCCTAACCCATTTTCTGCAGAGGGGTTCACAAGGGCTCCATCTCCCTCTTTCTTTTTTGTTATTAGCTCTTAGATCTAGTTTACAGTAGTTTCCATTTGCTTATTCTTGTTTAGATTAGCTTAGTTTAATTCGTTGCTCTGTTTATGCTATTTTCCCTTTCGTTTTTCCTATTTTCCAATAGTAGGAACCTACCCTTGTGCCCTATAGGCACAAGGGAATCATTCTTGCTCCTGCAGTGAGGAGAAATCCTCACTACATTGGTGAAAATGTCACTTTGCAGAATATCGATAATGTCAAAAATATTATTACTTCTAAGTTTCAAGAAAAACTATGGGGCAAGGAAAATTTAGCGGTTAAGAGAAAATTAAGATACTATAAGTATCTCTAAGTAGTAATTAGTTCAAGGAAGAAAATTAATATAACCAAGATTAGAACAAACTCTCATTAGTTCCATAGAAAAATTGGGTGTTGGTCTATTCCTAAAATTCCATGGGTGGAAAGGGTTTGCCATCTTTGTGAGTCTTTGAGTGTTGAGGATGAAAATCACTTTTTCTTAGAGTTCCCTTCTTACACCCCCATTAGATATGAGTTTCATAGTATTTTCTACAATACAATCCATTCTAACCTCCTAATTTTCCAAGACTATAGTGAGCTAGGAAAGTTTCTCGCCAAGTCGTTTGAGCATAGGAACAAAATTTTAAAGAAAATCAAGTAGTACCCTGCTTAAGGTTTGATATACCAAATTTGGCCTTAATGGACGTTAACCATCATCATCATCATCATTGAATGTTGATTTTTGCATAATTACAACTACCATGTTATTCTCAATGAACTAAACTAGGGGCAAAATTGGATTTTATTATCTCTGGTTTGTGTATACTTGTGGAAACTTTTTAGAACTCTAAAGAAAATGTTTTGTCCATTGCATATATGTAGTAGAGCATCAACCTTGCATAAGTGTAAAGAAAACGTTCTATACATTATGTATATGTAGCAAAATGTTTACTTTAAACCCACTAGTAATTTTATTTATTAACAATATTCTATGAGAGTAACAAATAGCACTTTTTCTAGTTTTGATTTCTAGTGTTTGCACTAGACTCTTATCTCCCTTTATTATAAAATTACTTATTAACCATATTCCTTGAGAGTAACGAGTAACCAGTAACACTTTTTCTAGTTTTGATTTCTAGTGTTTGCACTAGACTCTTATCTCCCTTTATTATATGAGAACAAGTATTTCATTTCATTAACCTTAATGTTTTCAATTTTCTATTATAACATGATTATTATTCTCTCTGTATCTCTAGCCCTAAAGTCCCTATAACACAATCACTAAATAGAAAACTAATGGAGAAATTCATCAAGTTCCTATAACACAATGACTAAATAGAAAGCTAATGGAGAAATTCGAGAGGGGATTACTTTCTTGAAATAATGAAAGGCTATACTCCATGGTTTAGCTTTTTTTTTAAAGTCTTATGGTTGTATCAAGTTTAATGGGAAAAGATGGCATAAGTGCTAAAATTATTCTATAAAGCATTAGGTATGTTAATAAATATTGGTAAATCTCTATTCGTAGGAGTGGAAATGAAGCCTGAAGAGATAGATGTCTATAGAGATTTGTTAGGTTTTCAAGAGTGTAATTTGGACGCAGGGATGAAGTATTTGGGTTTTAATCTTAAACCAAATAATTACAGGAAAAATGACTTGAGTTGGCTAATTCAAAAATGTTAAAGAAGGGTCTCAAACTGGAGCCTGCAACGACTTTCAAAAGGAGGTAAATTAATGTTAATTTAGTTCTTCCTTATAGTCATTCATGTGTATTGGGCCATTGCTTGGATTTTGAAAGGAAATCTTAACAAATTGAAATCCTTATATATGAGATTCTACTGGTCGGGGAAAGCTGATTGAAAAGGAGGTAAATTAATGTTAATTTAGGTCGTCCTTATAGTCATTCATGTCTATTGGGCCACTTCTTGGATTCTGAAAGGAATTCTTAACAAATTGGAATCCTTATATATGAGATTCTACAGGTCGGGGAAAGATGATAGGAAAAGTATTGAATGGGCCAATTGGAAACATATACTCCTTCCGAAAGAATGGGGAGTATGGGCTGTAAAGAACAATCAAGTTTTTTCCAAAACTCTTGTTTCAAAAGGGATAGGGAGGGTGATATAAGGGAAGAGTCTATTGGTGGATGTAGTAAAGAAGAAATACATAAATCCCCTAATAGTGGTGGAATGGATTAGAAAATCCAATAAGAGTAAAAAAAATGTATCATATTTCTAGAAGGCAGCTTTAAATGCTTTTAATGTAACCGAATATGGCCTTGTGTGGCATGTGGGAAGAGGAAGTAAATTTAGTTTGGGTCTTGACCAGTGGATAGGGAGCGGGAAGGAGCACATCCTCCCTCAGAGAATTACTTGGATACTCCATTCAAGAGGCTTCTTTAGACTCGGATACATTAGGAAATTTAATTACGATGAACCATGGATCCAAGGATGGTTAGATGCAGGCCAGGTAGGACTCTATGAGGATGAAAGAAAATTATGGACAACATATATTGAAAATATCAAGCATAATCATACCATAATATCAGATGATAATCACAGACTGATTTGGTCTGGGGTGAATAATGGAGACTACACGTCCAATGAGGTTTATGAAAATTGTGATGCAAGGAATGGAATAGAAATGGTAGTGGAAAAAAATTTGGGAATTGAACTCCCCAATGAAATTTAAAATCTTTTATGGTTCATAATATCCAATAAATCTTTTACATGGGACCATCTGTAAATAAGAATTTGGGCTGGACCGAACAGATGTTGCTTGCGAGGTGGAATCAAACAATCATTTAGCCATGGGTTGCAGATTTAAGAAGAAAGTTTGGATTGAAATGGTGATCTCGACTTATATTAAACATTGTTGGTTAGGTGCAAACATGGAAGAATGTCAACGCAGTTGGTGCAGTGACTATTTAACTGAAAATTATAGATGGATTCTAGTGATTGTGATCTAGAATGTCTCTAAAACAAGAAATACAAATCTATTTGAGGAAGTAGAGGAACCAACTTTCCTATGTGCAATTCAAATTTTATCAACTCTATTCTTCTTCCCGCAAAAGAAGCCAAAAAAGAGAGATATGATTATCAAAGATAGGGGAACTGTAGAGTATCCTCACACATTTTTTGGTGGAGAAGCCATGGAAAACATAGGATTTTGTGGATCTTGAGGAATTATTCATTTGGTAGAAAAAGAAAAATAGTCTTCAAAGCAGGATTGGGTAATGTTACAAATAAATATGCAAATCTTTTAGCCCTTTGGTTGATGCCGAGAATAGCTAAAAAAATGATATATCTAAGATAAAAGTACCCGGGGACTCTCAGTTAGTAATAAACTAGATGAACAATGAAAGAGTATGGTTACAATATGAAACTTCAAACATTAGTGGATGAACTCAAAAGTATTAGAAACAACTTTGAAGAAATCGATTTTTTGCATATTTTCAAAGAATCTAATACGGAGGCAGATGAACTTTCAAAAGAAGGAATTCTAATGTAGAAAGGAGAATGAAACATAAACAAAAAGGAGAATCGATACAAGGGAAGTTTTGAATGATAAGACTGGGAGAAAAGTCAAAAGAAAGTTTTGAATTGTGCAAGCATGAACTGAACTTATACAGCAGAACGATCAAATCAGTTATATAGCAGAATGATCCAATAAGGTAAAATGAAGATTATCAGTTTCAGAATAATTGCTATGAATGCTTGTATGTTTACTTAAGAAGTAAATCTTAAGCACTATGTGATGAATGCTACATGCATACGAAAAAATAATATCTTTCTATATGAATATATTATGAATTTGTTTTCTTGGAATAAAAAGTTTGATATATAAATTTTAAAATTTTCGTAATTTTAAAAGAATTTTAAACAAAAAAAATAGCATTTGATCTTATCAATTATTTTTAAAAATAATTTTGGAGACCTTTCTATAAATTTTAAAAGTTTTTTCAAGTGTTAAATTGAAGATTATTCTTTCGCAATATTCTTTGGAACTAACTCCATTTGATGCCACATTTTAATTTAGTTGTCATTTTTGCATTCATTATATATGTGTGAGAGAATAAAAGATATAGCATATAAGCTATTTAAATTTAGGAAGTTAATTGTTCAAAAATGTTATGAAGACATCAAAAATACATCATTCCTAAGTTCCATGCTCTATATCAATAGTTGTTGAAGGCCAAATCTATTTAATAGATGGCATGCCATTTTCAATAAAGGCACGTGAACATATATGTATAAACAATAAAAATACTTTGTTTGTATAAATACTTTGCATTTTAGAACAAGTTTTTTTTCTTTAGTTTTATCTTCAGAATTGTCTCTATTAATGTTAAGGAAAAGTCTATGTGGCAATGACAAAAAAAAACACATATATGACATTAAAATATGAAATCATAAGTACATGCTGAAGGATTGTTAAAATTGAAGTCTATACATGTGATATAAAAACATACAAAGGACTAAAACGTTGAGAAGTCATAAGCAAATGTCGAGGAAAAGAGTTATGTTTAATGTTTCATATATGCAAGTGTAAACTAATAATATAAAAAACAATTGCCACAGGTGGCGAAGTCCTTGTTGTTACCTTTATAATGTTAAATACATATTATATTATTAGTATACAAAATACAAAATTGTCGATATTAATGCATGTTACTATATAAAGTAGTCTTGCAAAAGTGCTAGTTTATGTACATATTGTTAAAGAAAATGAGCATAAGTAAGGAAAGAAAGTTGCATTTTGCAATTATTTGCGATTTTTTCTTTAGAATCAAACCATGAAAGTTGAGCTACCATTGAGAATTGAATGAGAAACTGCTTGCCAAACTAAGTTTTTTAATTCATTAGGAAAGCTCCACAAAGTTAATGAAATATCATGATTGCGTCTAGGTTAACGAACATTTGGTGTGATTTTTCATAGTCAAAGTTGGCTTTTCTTTTTCCGAATTTTAATTTTTGTGAAAGTGGAAGAGACTAAGGCATAATGTTGTTTACATGGAATTTTCTTTCAATTTTGACAAACTAATTTACCTTTTATACCTGTCAGTGCAACAAGTTCCAAAAAGGACACGCTAGAATCCATTAACTCGACGACATTTCACAACTACGAAAATGTTGCATATATTTGTGATGAAATTAATTAAAGCACTACGGTAATTGAATGGAAAAATTGTAATGTGTGGATGGAGACGTGGCGTCCACTACTAAATCAATGAAAACAAGGAAAAAGTTATTAAACACGTACTCTCTACCTTCAGTAATACTAAAATTTGCTTCTCGGTCTATACTTAGCATCATCATTTCAATGTTCTATACATTTGGCAGCCATGCATAATATCTCTATTCAATAATCCATGTAGAATCTTTGGTGACTAATAGCTCTATACTATAAAAGCTACATTGAGCCTACATCATGGAACTAGGAACCAGATACCGACAATAGCTTTCAGGCCTCCAACTAATGTTATCTGCTCCAACACCTTTTAATTTTGGCAGTGAACATTTTCGCTGGACTTGGTGTTGAGATTTCAAGTTGTGGCAATAGTTTCCTTCCGTTTTAGATGAAACTATTTTCAAATGGGTTAAAAGGTCAAGAACATAGAGACAAAGCAAGAGAGAGGGGTCTTATGAGATCGACGATCCCAACCACCGATAAATTGTGGAAATAAATGTTCCTGCTAATTAGGTGTGAGAATGCATTTGTAATGAATCCTTAGAATGCATTCATTGATGTATATGGGAAGGAAATAAAGGTTTATTAGATGGGAAGGAACTTGTATGTGTCAATGATGGAACATCACACACACAAACGGTAAACTTTAACGGTAAACTTTAAGGAGTGAGCTAGCTCGGGAGCAGACCTCCCTCCATCTGAAGGAGGAGGAGCAAAGTCAACGCTAACTTCGCTCCTCCTCCGTCGGATGAGGGAGGTTTGCTCCCGAGCTAGCTTACGCCAAACTTTACTACTTGGAACAATGGTATATTTGAAAACAAAGAGACTAACTGGAAAAGGAGAGGTCTGATAGAAGCGCGCGTAGCTGCTAGATATCAATCAATTTGCTCAATTGCACCAACAATTGCAACTAAGGTATCAAATTTGAAAGAAGCGACCACCGGGAAGACTGATTGACGAAATTCCTGACATTTTGCAAAGTATACACATTCTACAAAGTTTGCATAGCATGTTGAACTCACATATTAGCTCAGTCGTACATCCATACAAGAGATCATCAACCACTTTGTAGACGCCTTAAATATTTTTCGGCCAGCCCGAGATTTTATCTATTTCAAACCTTAATTTTGTATTTTTTAATCAGAGCTACGACGCTTTTGTGTATTAGTAGATTTTTCTGCTAAAATCTCTATTAGTTTTTGATACTTGGGTTAAACCCTTTGAAACTTAGCAAGAAATCAGGGCCTCTATATAATATGTTGTAGGGTTTTTAGTATGAGTTTTGGCATCTATCTAATATCTGTAACCAATGTGAACCAGCAATAGAAAAATCAACAAACTAGCACCACCCATAAACAACAAAAGAAAGAAAATAAATTGACATTGGGGTCTAGGCAATGGAGTATGGGAATGTTGGTTTCATGCACTTGTAGCATAGATGCATATACTACTACAATATGCATTAGAATTGATAAACCATGCATGCTATTAGTTGAGCGAATAGTTGATTGGGTGCAATGAATAGCAGGAATTACCTCAAATTTCCTAATCCTTAAACTGCTCCTCCATGTGAACCCAACTACGGAAGCTATGTCTGTCCCCCTACTGAGATTCCCTTGGCCATGCTTGTCAAGTATGGACGCATATCACTCAACAAAGCATGTGCCAAATCTGTTGATATTTTTTGGGTACATCCCCCTCAACAAATCCTGCACGAAATTTTGATATTTACAACTATTGCAACCCAAGGTACAAATTTTGATATTTAGATCATAATGAAAATAAATTGTTTTTTCAAAGACAATTACTTACCATGCCAATTTGTTTCAAAAGCATATTATTGGAGCTTGCACTCTACCACAAAATGAACTATGAGTAGGTTGTTCACACAGGAACAATTTTGAAAGCACTTCTAAGCCTTCTATATTTAGAATCAGACTTCATCTTGGAGAGTTATTTCCATCCCTTTGAATTTCTTTTTTTTTTTCAAAAAACAATTCATAGTGGTTTAAAGAAAAACTTGCATTTCAAATTTTGTCTTCAAAAAAACACAATTCATAGTTAGTTTTAAAAAAATCCTGCAAGAATAAAACTCATAGTTAGTTTAAAAAAAACTGCAAGAGGCATCCATTTTCGCAGAGAGCCACTGACTATTTCTGAACCAACTGAAAATAAGCTCAACTGAGAGAAAGATTATGGGAATAATTTAAAGGCAGACTCAGATGATGGTGAAAGAGGATGATAGTGAAAGCGGTGGAAGAAGATGAAAACTAAGAAGTTGATAACAAGAATCACATTGCTTACTTGAAAATATTTGTAAAAAATCTAGGGCAGTGGAGGCATGAGATTAGCTAGTTGTTAAGTTTGTCGTTGAAAGAATCTAGTTGTAAAGAATCTAGGGTCGTGGATGCATGAGATCAGATGGTGGTGAAGTTTGTTGCATTAAATCCTTAGTCATATCATTCTAATTCACTATACAATATATAGTTATTACAAAGTTTCATTATTCTATAATTTTTTGGTATTATTAGAAATTGATTGGCAACCACTACACTTATGTTGTTATTATTACAGAGTTTGTCAATACTGGTTGGTATAATAATTTTTTGTTTTGTCACGCATAGACACAACCATATATGGGCAGTTAGCAATAATCTGATTGTGTATTTAATGCAAGTAGTATGGTGGTGACTGATTGTTAATGCATTTAATGCCTTTGCCTCCATTTCAATGAAACTGTACATAGACTTAAGATAAACAAGTTGCTCTCTAGAAAGTGGTGGTGGTTGAATTTGGCAGAGTTAAAGCATTGTCAAACTGAGGAGCTATTCCCAATACCCACATCGTAGCTGCAGCAATAATGCTTCAAATAATAACCCAATCAACCTGCAGAAAAAATTGATATTAATATTAATAATAACAATAAACTTTGGTTAAAATGTTGCATTGCCTTCGAATCAAGAAAAACTAATACTTAATCAACAATTATAAAAAACAATAACACCTTGGCCTTCGACAAAAACTAATAACTCTTTTAAGAATAAAAAAATATAACCCATTAAAATAAATAAAAAATTACACCAAATAACCCTTGAGAATAAAAATGTGTACACCAAAGTACCTCATTGGAAAAGGAATGCAAAATACCTTGCCTCGTATACTTGAGATCAAAGAATCACAAAGTTGTCACTCATAGGTAACCTTTGTAGTAAATATGAGGTGTTTTTAAACTAGCAATTGCCCCAAGGAAGGTGCAATAATACGCCGTTAAGGTAGTTGTTAGCGGGTAAGTGAGAAAAAAAAGTGTAACATTGAAGTGAGCCAAAAAAAAATGGAGAATAAATATATATTGGGTGCCAATATTGAGAGAGGTCACTTGTTGCAAACGAGAATTAATGGATATCCCAACGCTATTCCAGGAAAAGCCACCTAGTCATAAAGAAGGATTTTCGATCTTACTATGGAGGACAAAAATGTCAGAAACTAGATATGGTGCACTGTGGTCTTGAAACTCAAGCGAGGGTTTATGACCTCCTGTACAACAAAGAAAGCGAAGATTCTGATTCTAGGGCAAATCCATTTGAGAATATGGCAGTATGGATGATCGTGGCACTGATAGTGAGATTTTAGTAGCACCCGAAACGTTTTTCTACCAAGAGAAATTTATGTTGAATCCAGTTGCAATCCCTGTGTCTAATCGAAACTACAATCAAGACGATGTGTAGGATCTGCACAAATCAAAAGACATGGTGCCTCATCTCGGGATGAGAAAGATATTGGAGGAACTGGTTCTTAGAATCGCAATAAACCACAACCAACTTAACCACCAATGTATCTTCTTTTCTTAGTTCCTACCCAAATCATGTCCAATACAATGTTCTTAAAACTACTAATTTCTAACCATATAGTGGATATGCTACAAACTATGGCTATACTCATATGTGCTTATGAAACCATATCTATGTCTACACTTTTCGCCTTAACTTATTTTACCTGGGTATAGGACAAAAACAAATATCAGCTTTCAAATTTCAAATTTCATTATATAATATGATTGTCTATGCAAAGAGCACCCTCAAGAAGACGTGCATTTTCTTATGGACGAATATGAGCCTTCTTAATCATACCTTTTAAACGTGTTTATAACAAGCATGTGAAATTGTTAAATATGTATAATGTTCGTTGTTAATAAACTGCTCTTCTTCACGGGTGGCTCAGCATGGACAACAATTGCATTCTTGATTCACAGGAAAAATGATTGATATAGAAGCTTCACTGAAGTACATCAAAATTTACATTAGCACAAGATGAGAGGTGAACTCTTACATGTTAAAACTCCCTGGGCGAATCAAACATCCTCTTGTTAAGGGCACTTCCACAATATAATTCTAGCACTCTGCAAGTACCAAGCCCAACAACTATTTAACTTTATGCGCATGCAATGTGTGTGGGGTACCACCATCTATGTTACTGGATCAGATTGAAGAATAGTGCTTCTGTGGATCTGGATCCAGATCTGACCCAGACACATTTCTAGAAGGACCCACTCGAGATCTGTTCTTGGCTTGTCAAACATGTCCAGCTAGCAAATACCCCAAAAATACATATTTAAAAAAAACATAAAATTAAAATTAAAATTTGCTATGTGCATGGCCCTTTTACCCTATAAAATAGCCCCTCCCCCCAATCCAAAAACACATAAAATTTAAGTTCTTCATTGCAATCTACATTTCTGAGTTTATGAGAACAATTTCGAGCATAAAAATGCAGAGACCCGAAATTTCTATGTCTATAAATATGTCATTTTTGCACATTTAGATATAGACTTTCCAAAGAGTCTAGCAAACCCATATCCATTTCCATGCAAGTTAGACAACTATTTTTCTTTATATGTTGCCTTTTAATTTGATTTTAATTTTGAGCTGCAAAGCTTAGGGCTCAAGCAGAACACTATGCATTTTCTTTTACACTCATTTCTAGAACTAATAGGCAGATTTATTCGCAACACATAAGTCCAGGTGCAAAGCTACTACTTATAGCAGGAGAAGACCAACTTCCACAACACAATGCAAAGGTAATAAATGGTTAAGACCACTCTAAACCATAAACACTCTGCATCTTAGCCTCCTCTTTAGATTTTCCATTTTTCCAATAGGCCTAGCATTCAATCAACTTGGGAAGGTCAGTTAGATACATAATTGGAAGAATTTAAGATGTCTTGTAATAACAAATTCACGTGCGTGATATAAATGTGTGTATAAACAAATTCACCAACATGATATAAATGTGTGCAATCCAAACAATGATGTGATTTGGAGAAACAACTAACTTGTAATAACAATTTGAATAAGCTTGATATAAATGTGTGTAACCTATACAGTGATCTGATATGGACAAACAACTAACTTGTAATAACAATTTGAACCAATTTTAAAAAATTGTAACTTCAAAATATACAAGAGCCATTGTAAATTTTTTGCATTCCTTGTATTGATCAATTGAATTGCCTCTAGCTTCTCCTCTCCTCTGGATTATATTTCATGTTTTAATAAGAAAAAAAAATTATCTTCTAGTTTTAGATTATATTATGTTTTAATATAAATAAATTTAAAAAAAAAAACAACAACAACATCATGTCAATTAATTTTAAGTTTGACCCATCTTTTCTAAGAGCTGTTAAATAGCTTATCTCCTTTGGTTCTGGTTTTAGATCTAGCATCCCCTTTCCTCTGGTTTTAGATTATATTTCATGTTTGAATAAATAAAAAATTAAATTAAAAAAAAAGCTATTCTCTAGTTTTAGATCATATTTCATGTTTTAATAGAAAAAAAAACATCATGTTAATTAAGTTTAAGTTTGACCCAGTTCCTAAATAGCCTATCTCCTCTAGTTTTAGATTATATTTCATGTTAAAAAAAAAAATCAATTATGTTTAAGTTTGACCCAACTTGAGCCTAGTCACTATATTGTAACTTATAGTTGAAACTTACATATAAGTACACATTCTTTCAGCCTATTTACCATATTGGAAAATGAACTTCAAGTCAAAACTTAAATATATGCACACAAATTCTTTTAACTTAAAAACAAGACACAAATTCTTTTAGGTGATAGTTTCTTCATTTTTCAAGAACCATTTGAGATATCCACTAATAAGTTATTAATGGTATATATTTTTAAAATCCTGTTATATACCATTAAATCTTGTTTTAATGCTATATAAGCACACATTCTTAAAAAACCATTTGTGCTTTATGTTATAAGCACACAAAATCTTGTTTTAGGCTATTTTGTGCCATTAATTATGCTATATAATAAATTTGAAAGCATTTAAAATAATGTGAGCAAATTAACCATGTTTGTTAGTTTGTTTAAATAAAAAAATGCAGATAACGTGGATTTGTCATCAACAAAAATCTTTGAAGCCTTTCCACATCTGAGATACAATTTACAAAGCAACCAATCTTCGTCATTTAAATTTCCAGCTGACACAGTTAGTATTATGTCTCTTCTTTGATGAATAGGGATCATATATTTTCAATGGGGCGTGATTATTTTGTTACAACATTAGAATTTTCTAAAAAAGATTAGGAGTTCAAGCTGACTTCCATAAAAAGTCTCAGACTTATGACAGCATGAATATCTTGAGCTCATCATAACCTTTTAATACACTTTTCCAAGTTAGTTTAGACTTCAAAAAGTCAAAATTGTTGTAACATTATTAACACTTCAATACTAAAAATCAAAAACTTACAAGGTAACTTCAGATTTTACTAAAGATAGCATTAAGTTGAAAGACCGTTATGGATTAATAAGCTATCACTTGTCATTAATGTTTGATTTTCTAAACCATAGTAATCAGACTTTGCACTAAGATAATTCTTAACTATTAAATAGCTAAAACCTTAAAGCCACTTAAAACTGTTGTTCTAATAATGCTAAAATATACAAACGCATACTGGAGAGAAATTAGAACAAAAATTCACAAGTCTGTCTTAAATCACATCACTGTTTTTAAGCAGGGAAAAAACAGAATTATAAACATACTTGCTAAACCACTGTTTAAGGCAAAAGCAAAAACTCAGTAGATGGAGTGTCAAAACCTGTTACAACTTTCTCATTAATTCTGAACTGAAATGTGCTACAGGAAAAACGACAACCTAATTTACTGAACTCAATGCCACTGAACCCTGTTTCCTGAACCAAAAAATCAATCCTGAACTCAAACTTGTATCTCCTGCCCTGTCAAAATTAATGAATCCATGCAACATCAACACACCATATCCTACATATCTCAGACCATTGTAGACTATGCCCTTCAAATATCAGAGTACATATTTTGAAACTATCAAGTGAATCTGCCTTGGCTCAAGTTTCAACCATGAACCGGCTCAAGGTGTTCACTGCAAAATATGGCTCAAGTTTCAACCATGAACCGACTCAAGGTGTTCACTGCAAAATATATTTTAGGTCTGGTGTTAACTAGATACATGAAAGATCCAATCAACTGTCTACACCAAAGGATCTACCAAATCTGAATCCAAATCAGCATGCAACTTCATATGCGGCACCATAGGAGTGGTCATGAATTTACATCTAGAATCTTTTCCAGATCTCAATTGTGTATTTTCCTTACCCAAGGTAAATTTCACCTATATTCTGCCACTCCTCTAGACCCAAAAAATAGTGCGTCAATCCATGAACTAGCTCAAGGTGTTCACTGCAAAACATATTTCACCTATATTCTGCCACTCCTCTAGACCCAAAAAATAGTGCGTCAATCTATGAACCAGCTCAGGGTGTTCACTGCAAAACATATTTTAGGTCTGGTGTTAACTAGATACATGAAGGATCCAATCAATTGTCTACACCAAAGGATCTACCAAATCTAAATCCAAATCAGCATGCAACTTCATATGCAGCACCATAGGAGTGGTCATGAATTTACAATCCTTCATCTAGAATCTTTTCAAGATCTCAACTATGTATTTTCCTTGGCCAAGGTAAATTTCACCTATATTCTGCCACTCCTCTAGACCCAAAATGAAAAAATAGTGCATCAATCCAATATCCTTCATGTCAATTTCTCTTGCCAACTCAGCCTTACAACCTAAAATGAGTTTCTCTAAACACCAAATAATCATTAAGTCATCTACATACAAGATCAAAACAAACAAATCAGATCTATCAAATAAATATAAAAATTAGGATCCATAGTAGTTTTGGTGAACCCCAAACCTAACAAGAACTCACCAATCCTAGAGAACCAAGCACAATGTGCCTACTTCAACCCATAAATGGCTATCTTCAATTTTCATACATGGCCATCACAGTCATGCACCTAAAACCCTCTCAACTAATAATGTATACTTCTTCCTACCAGGTCTTAAAGAGGAAATTTTGAGACAGTTCAACAAGGGAATGCAACTAAATGCAAAAAATCAAAACCCTTATTTGGAAGTAATAATCACCTTCGAGTATAGCCAATGAGACTTTTGAACAGAAATCTTTGAAGCCACTTCTAAGATACAATTTACAAAGAAACCAATCTAGATAATTTAAATGTTACTGAAAATTTGTGCACAACATGAAGTAAAGTCAAAATAAAATCATACTAGGTGCTTTATAATGAAAAGCTACATTGATTGATGCACCTCTGCCAAAAATTCTTCACCATTTCATATTCCAAAAATTTATAATTTTCTGTTTACCCAGAGAGAAAACTGTTTTAACTGTTAGAACTCATGAACTTCACAAGTGATGCTTTACAAAAAGTTCATGTTACTAAGCATTATGCAAATGCCGGTAAACAGGAGGGATAATTTTCTGTTTACCAAGAGAGAAAACTGTTTTAACTGTTAGAACTCATCAGCTTCATGAATGATGCTTTACAAAAAGTTCATGTTACTAAGCATTATGCAAATTTCGATAAACAGGAGGGATAATTTTCTGTTTACCCAGAGAGAAAACTGTTTTAACTGTTAGAACTCATGAACTTCACAAGTGATGCTTTACAAAAAAGTTGATGTTACTAAGCATTACACAACATTACACAGCATTATGCAAATGACGGTGAAAAGGAGGGTCAACCATCCCACTGGATCTCTCCCTCGATAACATCATAATAATCGAATGCCCAAACCTTATTGTTATTCAAATGCACCCATTGATGTATTATAGTTTGATCTCATGTATGAAGTATAAACATCATATTTCTGGCTCACTTCACTAGGATCAAAATTTACTCCAATGGAAACCTTCCAGTAGTAGTTGATCCTGGCTCACCTTTAGAGAACTTATGACGATTTCATCATGTCCAAGCAGAGGCTTTGCTTCATAACAAATAGGAACAAAACTGTAGTTTCGTCCAATTCAATCTATGAAACGTCTAGCTTTGCTCTTCATTCTGAAAGATCAAATCAAGTGAACTTCTACATAATGATATTTTGCTAGAAACATTACAATTTATTTTAAATCTTGAACTTACCAGAAACTTGTGAATTTCTTGTAGATGAGGAGGCAAAGCTGACATGGATTTCTCAATATCATCATTCAGGGCTCCTAATAGCTCAATGAACTTCTCCCTTTCAGGAATCAATTTCAAACCTACCTGCTATACATAACGTTTTGGATCAATATACAACACAGTAATATCTTTAACTTTGGTAAAATCTGGAAAAATAGAAAGAACATTGTAGTAAGCTCACATTGAAGGTTGCTGCAAAAATCCAACCATGCCATCTCTTTAAGGTGATATTATATGCGTGTTCAATAGCCTGCCTCATACTCCACTCATTAACAAGGATCAATATGTCAAGATTAACTTCATATGAATATGGCACATATGGCACATATTGAAGATTAACTTCATGTTTGAATATATGCCAAAACTCTGTTGGATTTAAATTGCAGCTTCTAAGTAGGGAGTGTCTTACCTTGTTCAGTGCAGATATGTACTTTGGATCTAAGAGTTGAAGCTCTGTCTTGATCTTCTCCTTTTCTTTCTGTATTTCTCCTAAGTGTTCTTGAATTGCTTCAATTCCGTGAAGAACACTTGGCTCGTTCTTGATGATGAAGGGGAAGAAAATAGATTCATCCTGTATTGTAAAATGATGACTAAACTTTCCTTTTTGTCTCGTTAATCCATTTGGCCATAGTCTTGCTAGGAAAGGAGATCCTAGGATCATGCCATGATCTATCTTGAACAAGACTGCTATGATTATTATCCATTTGTCTTTTGAAAGATAAAGCTTCATTATGCACTGCCATGGAGTATCTACTCTGTCTGTTGCCGTGTTTATAGCTGCAAGAGTACTTGGTTCTGTGCAGTTATGTGGTACCGGGATAGGATTGATGATATTCATCCTTGCACCAGAGTCTACTAAAGCTTTATATTTCTTTATTGATGTAGGCTTTTGTTTTTCATAGATGAGACCAGGTATCCTAATGATGTAAGATCCCAACAGAGCCAAGGGGGGAAGTCTCTATGGAAGACTAAGTTTCTGATTTATTAATTAATTAAAAATTAAAGGGATCTTATTAAGGTGTGAGGCTAAGGTTTTGAAAGATGACAGTCAAACCAATGCAAGATGCAATATTTCATTGGCAATCAATCCTTTTAATATAACCAGTGCCTAAGTAATGGAGTCAAAGAATGCAACTTTCAATGGATGCAGTCTAGGTTAATTATCCCACAGGTTAAGTTATCTAACAATGAGATGAGAACAAACTATGAACAATATACACAGTTATGAAAGATTTATGAACAATATTATCAAGATAAATAAAAAATAATATAATCACAGTTGAGTAATATGAACAGTATTAAACAATTGAGCAGTAATATTATGAATAAACTTGATGATGACAATGCTCAGATAAATAGCAGAAAAATGTAAACCAGTTGATTAATATCCACAAGTTAGAAAATTATTAGGTTTGCTTTGCAAGTGAAACAACAACTGAAAGGAAACAAGTGCAATATTGGAATGAAATGCTGCTGGAGTGAAAATGTTATAGAACCGGTTTTGCAATGGATCTGGTTTAATTTAGGTAGATTTTATTAAGGTTTTTCCTCTTGTAGTTTTAGTTTTCGAACCAGTGGTGTAACTTCCCCTACCACATATCCCCTTAAGCCAAAGAAAAAGTGCTGATGTGCTCAACAAAGTGGGAGCAAATCCCACCCGTAGCTCGCAGGTCACCCCCCAAATGCCCTAGCACCCAACAAGGGAGGACGTACTCGCCATGAGACCCCCTCGTCTCTCACCCCCCGTGGCTTCCAAGGTCACCATTTTTAGTTGGCGAAAAACAGTATGTAGTGGATGCCTATTACTAGAACCTCACTACTCTCTGTCGTATCTCGGAAGACCCCGAAGGGCGATGACCAAGTAGAGGAACAGAGGCTAGTGAAGTTGTTGGTTTATTTTAGGGGTAAATTTTAATCTTGGTGATTAGCATGCAAGGTTAATTTTATACTATCAACAAGATCAACCAAGCGGCATCCCTTATGGGAGATGCTGGTACTTGATCTTGGACTGAAAAAACAAAGTGTGAAGGTTTGTAGTAGAAAAAGAAGTTGTTCTAATTAAGCTAAGCCCCCACCTCTCCTGCTTTTCATACCCAACTTGAAGTCCCTAAAGGGAGATGACAAGTTGGAAAAGAGGATACACTGAATCAGTGGGTTGTATGGTTACTCCTTTGACAGAAATAAAAATGATTAACCTAACCTCACTTCAATCCGTTAAGTGAAAGTGGGTAAACAGAAATAAAACTTGCATAAAAAATAAATCTAAGCAACTAGTGTTCTAGGCTATCTCTACACTACTCATATACAGATTTATAGCAGCTTTCAAAGCTTTAGAAAATACCCCAAAGAGAACTTCTCTTTTAGGGTTTACAATCTTGTAGAAAAGAGACGAAAAATTGAGATTTTTTGGCCTCTTTTGGACCAAAACGTTTCTAGGCAATTTTGGGCAGCATAACCCCCTCTTCTGTGCATAAACCTACAACAAACCAGCAACTTTACTTGCTGGAATTTACTGCAGAAACAATAAAACAGAAAGTTAGCACAGATTAGTATAAAACCCAGAAAAATTATTGAAAAATCTGAATTTGAAATTTTGGAAAAAATGAAGTTTTAGTGGCCAAAAAATGAATTTTTGGCCTCTAAATGATATATGAACAGCAGATTTATAATTCTATACTAATCTATAATGAAAGAAAGCCTTAAAACAAGGGTTTTATTCACTATACAATGAATAAAACCTAGTTTTAGGAGAGAGAAAGAGAAATGGACGAAAATGCAGATTTGAAAATGAAACCCTTGGAGAGATGTCCTTGGCTTAGAAAACCTGTAAACAAATATTAGATCTGCAAGAAAATGTAAGCCTAGTGATGAATATCTAACAATCTCTACAAAATACTTTGAAGAAATTTGCTAAACAATTCACAAAAGAGGGTAAAAATACTTTTACTCTCTAATCTCTCCACAAAATACTTTGTGAAGAGATAACTAGACTAATACAAATATGCAAAACCAAATACAAGATACAAGTTACCTCAACAATGGACCATGAAGAATGTAGAACAATAGCACAATGTTCCTCCAAAGAATTTCCTTGATTATGGCCCAACTAAGGCAAAGCTTCATACAAAAGAGCCTCTTAGGGCTTTGAGAGAGAATAATTATAGAGAAGAGAGAGAGAAGAGAGGATTTTGGAAGCATAACCCTACTCCAAAAAAATGATGATAATAAAATGAGAGGAGGGGACTCTCTTTTATAGTTGAAAAGATCTCAAACCCACTCCCAAATCAAGGGTCCAAAATATAGATCTAAACTCTAGCTCTCCTCCACCCTTAGATCTAGGTTTGTTGACTTTACAAGCCATCCACCAATCATAAGCAAAGGTGCATTTTCAAATCAATGGTCAAAAAGATAGATCCATGTCACAATGAAGCTTAACCCTTAGATCTAGGGTTTCCATGACTCAAGTGGGGTCTCCTTTGACTCAAATTTTAATTTTATTATTTTTAATTTTATTTTTAATTTTTTAATCTTTTATATAATCTTTAATCTTTTATTTAATCTTTTATTTTCAAGTTTTAATCTTATATTTTTTATTTTTATTTTTTATTTTTTATTTTTTAATCTTATATTTTTATTTTTATCTTTTTATTTTTTAATCTTTTAATCTTTTATTTTCAAGTTTTAATCTTATATTTTTATTTTTATCTTTTTATTTTTTAATCTTTTAATCTTTTATTTTCAAGTTTTAATCTTATATTTTTTATTTTTATCTTTTTATTTTTTAATCTTTTATTTTCTACTTAATATTTTAATTTTTAATTTTTTAATTTTTTATCTTTAATTTTTTAATTTTTAATTTTTATCTTTTATTAAGACAAGAGGAGCACCTCACTTGGGAAATCTTCAAAAAATTATTTTGACCATGGGGGGGTTTATTTTAAATAAAAATTAACTATGATTAGCCACCTCCCAAACTTAATTACCATGGCCTTATTTGATTTTTTCCTTCAAAATCAAATAATTTAATTTTTCACCTTTGGAAATTAAATTAATTTCCTCGGAAAAAATACCTTGACTTAACCAAAATTGGTATAACTCCCCAACTCCTTGTCAGAATGACATGAGACTTGAACCAATGGATTAGGGGGTGTCATAGCTTTTTCATTTGCATTCATAGCCCCTATTACAAAATGCCAAAGTTCAATAAATTACATTATTACATCGAAACTTAATTAATTAACCACCAAATGGTAAAGTTAATTAATTAAGAAAAAAATCAAAATAGAAATTAAAATCCTAACGAAATTCTGCAAGACTACAAGATATGGCTAGCATGGTCATGGAAAACAACTTGAAACCTTAGCCACCTCATGGGCCTGATTATCAGAACGCCAATTCATCCCTTTGGAGGATTTGTGAGTGAAAAACCCAACCAATTAAAATTGTTAATTAACAAAATTAACTGGAAGGGGAAAAAAACACTCGGTGAAGAGGACTTCCTTGATAATAAAGTCCATAGTGACATCCTTAGAGGAATGACCCATGCTAACATATAAAGTTACATTAATTATCCCACGCAGGGGAGCGGACACTCCGCGTACAAAAGGGGTAGAAATGCCCTGCTGAGTGAAAAATCCCTAGGATTTTTCCATGGTACAAGCTACACATAATGTACATCTTCAATGTACATGAGGTTTCCATCTAGTTGAAATAGGTGGGAAACAGGTTCTATTTCTGCTTTTGGATCTAGGTCTGTGAAAAATTCTACCTGCAACTATGGTGAAATCCCTTTCACATGAAGCCATGTAAGCTTCTACAAGTTGTCACCTCCAAGAGTGCTTCTCTGCAAGACAACTCCTCGAACCTTAAATATAGGTAACATGTTCTTCAACAACTTGATAATAATTTCTTGAAGCTTGTCACTCCCTTTACCTCTTGTATTTGTTTTCATATACTTCTCCATGAGGCTGAGCACACCAAGGCATAGTTTTCGGAAGTTTGGCAGAGTAAATAGCTAATCCAAAAGTTGCAGAAATATTTTTAAGAGAATTTGCATGGCATGATGAAGGGTGATCTCCATGTTATGATATCCCTTAGGAGAATGTCCTCAAGCAACCTCCAACAAATCATCAAGCATTTTAAGGATGACTTGATCAAAACACTGTAATCTGAAGGTGTTTTGAGGAAATTGCATTTACTGCTGATAGGAACCTTTGCAATGATATAAGCCTTAAGGGCATAATTTATGAATTCTTCCATCTACTCTAAACAAAATTTTTGAATCCCATATGCTAACGAGAACCACATATCCCCTATTTCTTGGGAAGACTTTGAAGTATCCTTGCGAGAATCACCTACATTTTTCCTGTCACGAGAGACACCTACATTTTTCAGTCACGAGAGAAACCCTTTGACCACCGAACTAAGCATTTAATAGATTCAGTCATCAAGACTAGAGCACGAATAGACCTATCAACCAAAACAACCCGAGACTCTACAAAAGCTCTAGTAGTGTCAAAGCATAAAACATTGTTTTCCTGTGTTAAATGTGCACCATCAGACATAATAAAGGATAGTGCTTCAAATCCACATTCTAATGCTTCTGGATGAAAAGCAGTAATGGAAAGAAAATATGAAACGGTGTGCCACCCCATTTACCTTCACAAGCTCAATGACTACTTGAGTGATGTGTTCACAATATGCATATGCTACCGGCACATCCAACTTTAAATAAAGTTGTAAAGATATTAGAGGCTCGTCTACAAGATTTTCCTTGTAAGGAATCAAATGCTGACAGATGCGTGGGAGTCTGAAGACAACCTTTTATAAAAGAGCACATAGCATGATTGTTGATTGCATGATAAGAAAAATATGCTCATAAACACACTGCCACAGGAGCATAATTCTATCCCAAATGTTTAAAGTGATTTTGATTAATAATTCAAGGTACAAAACAACAATGTATTCATCTTCAGTTGAACTACTACCCTTTTGTGGTCTACTTGCTACCCAAATGAGGGCCCTAGCTAGCTATAACAAGAACTCTGCTTGTAAAACTTTATACACTATCAATGTGACATTTCTGCATGGTTTGCAGAGTGAATTGATGTGCAACTAGTTGCTTCTCAGTTGGCTGACACCTCAGTTCATCAGTTTCAAGTGACAACAGTTGGCTAAAGTTGTCCATCAACCCTGATGATTAACCTGGAGTACCAACTACATGTATTTGAAAATTGAGACATAGATGGAGCCCTTGAAAGTGGCTTGCCATGCATAGAGCCATTTGCAAGATCAGGATCTTCAGCTGCATCACTTGTAACACAGGAAAGTGATAGGCCTAGTTTATGTAGCCTCAAGATACAATCAAGGATGTTCCTCCATCTAGTTTGAATATAGTCCCCAAACCTATTTTCTATGGTGAAAATTGTGTCAGTCACCATCCTATCTTTTAAATCATCACCAAAAGCAAGAAGAAGATCCTCAACAGAAGCAGTTGTGTAAAAAGAGTTGTAAATTTACAAAGAGACACAACTAAATCATTGAGCACATCCTCTAGATGATGACAAGCTGAAATTTTAGCCACTGCAAGAAAGACATCAACACATGTGTGGATATCATCTTCATCTTCTGCATGGTCAAGGACCACTAAAATAGCTGCAATGGTTGGACCTAATATGATGGCAACAAGGAAGGGTCTGGATTCACACACAATGTAAGAATACATTTCTCATATTTCCATATGAGATCAATCCAACGGGAAGGATTCATTTTTGGAAATTATATACTGTGTTCATAGATTGTCTAGATTTCATTCTTGAAAATAGCATGATAAATTTCAAAGAGATAATCTCAAGGAAGGTATTTTCTAGCATTGATATGCTGATTATTTTTTATGAGAACCTCTTCATTCATCTTATTCTTAACTTGGACATTGTCTTGATCTATATTAAGCATGAAAAGTGAATAAGAATAGAAAAGATGCATCCTTATCTGCTAGAATGTCGGATAACTTTTCATAATATCTCTCTAAGAAATCCTCTATAGCCTTCTGTAGTTTTGGCCTTCGCTCGCTAAACAGAAGGTCTCAAGAAATAATCACAGTGCAGTGTCTAAATTCATATCATAAAATCCAAATGCCTCTGCAAATTTATGAATAATATTCACACAAAAATTGGCATGATTGGCCAAGAAATCACCTACAAGCAAGTCTTGCATGTGATCTAAAAAAGCAAGCAACACTATGATGATCAAGTTGCTTAGGAAGTAAATGGATCCCTTGAATGAATTCAATGCCTTTCTTTGCATCCCTATTGAAGTGGTCTACTCCAATCATCAATCTTCTCTAAATATACAGAGTATTCATGGAAAGAATATTTAGAATTGGAGGGAAACACAAATGTAAGGCATAATCCATGTGGATTATGCTTAACTCTTATTGACACCAGTATTAGTTTAATAGAAGAAGTTATCAAAATCAATTAAGAATATATATATTTTTAAATTTGATCAGACTAAACATACATAATAAGCAATAAATACTCCTGCATAGTATCAGTACAAGCATGAACTTCATGATGAACTATTTAATATGTACATATACTTGACTTAAAACCAATTCTGCACAAACCAGAGATTGTCTTCAACATTGGAAAATCACAAGAGCATAGAATAGATCAAAATGCAAAAGTGTGCACCTCAAGCTTTTGAAAATGGTTGAAATTTCAGTGGGAATAAATGTTGAAGAAAAACATTAAAGGATATAATACCCAATTTAAATTCTCTGGGAAGATGACATTCTGGGCCTAACTAGATATGGTAATGGATATTGAGGTAGTAATAGAGTGAGTTGTATGGATTCAGCAACAGAAATGAAAGGAGGAATTGAATGGAGGATGACTTAATGGGCCAGATAAATAGGGCCAAATTATTGTCCTTTTAGCTTACACCATGATGGACGTATTAAAATCAATATAGATCCATCTTAACAACTCATCTACAATTCCTTTTAGGTGCAAGATTTTCTTCATATTTTGCACTTTAAAAAGGGTTTGTAAAAGTGAAGCTAAGATGAATCTATACTGATTTTATATGTTAGCCCCTTTTCTGTGTTCAATTATCTCATATGTAGATCACTGGTTAATGATGGTTCAGTTCCCAGATCCCTTAGCAAGAAGCATGCAAGTTTCTTCAATTTTTTAGTTTGTTCGGGGGACAAGGGACCCCTTTGTGTAGCCATGTAACAACTAAAGTCTACATTATAAAGTTTTTATTTACTTAATATTTTATTATCTTATTAAATTCCCATGTGTCAACTCCACATTACGCAGAAAAGAACACTTCTGCTTCATAGTGGGTTGTATAAATCAAGGCAAAGAACGTGCTCAATCTTTCTGTCAGTAATCGTATTGGAAAAGCAAAACAGAAGAATACTAAGAGAATGCCTAATATTTAACATGGATACAGAACTCACAAAACCGAGATTGAGTCACCAATCCTTAACTTATATCAGTGAACTTATTAATATATGCTAAAGCCTTAATAACTACTTGAAAGATACCAATATCAATAAATATACTCCACTACATTATAGAAAATGTAAAAATTTAATCCTGAACTCTAGGATGATATTAATCCTAGAAGCAAATTTTTAGCGTTAGAACAGGAAGAAGTCCAAGAGGTTGAAGAAGAAGAAATAAGAGACAAGGTATACCCAGAAGCACAGAATGACAAAAAATCAACATTGTTATAGTCATTGGTTTTCTCCTAAAGAAAGATTATACCATCAAAGTGCTTTTCACCTCAGGGGTTTTTCCATGTCAAAATTTTAACAAATTCTAACATGATACTTTTGTTGAGTTGTAATCAATATTTATTGGAAAAATAAATTGTCATTGCATATAATATTTCTCATACATGATGTACGTTATGTATATTTCTTTTAATCTTTATCTTGAAAATCAGTGTTTATGGTTTTAGAAAGTTGCAATATAGTACAATCATTTAAAAGTTTTATGTGATGCTCAACTTCTCTACACACTATAATGTGAGCTCCCATTTGCATGTTCAGTAACTATACTTTCATGTTTTATTATCATAGTACATGTAAACCTATATTTTCCATCGATGGATTTTTAAATCTCTCAAATTTCAATTAAAGTTACAAAATAAAGATAATGGTCATTGAAATTAAAGAAAACATAGGAATTGAAGGGATACTAAAAACTTGGTGGATGTGAGGCACTGAGGATGCCTACTAGGTGGGAATATCTATATGTAGAATGGGCCTATTATTGCTTGATCTATAAAAGTCAATGCTTCAACAATTAAAATTGCTAATACTTATCTATAGGTTTGTCACATAATTTACACTAGAAGAAAAATGTACAAAATAATAAATCAGAGAAAATGGAAGGAATATCCTTCTCATACCATATGTGGTAAGATTGAATAATTAGGTCCAAGTCTCTTCCAATTTTATGTTGACTTGAGTACATAGATAACAGAGCCACACATCAATAATCTAATTGCTAATTAGATCCTTCAAACTGGTATAAACCCCTTCCTACATTTTATTTTGTGAACTTTTTAGATATTTGATTTTATTTTCATAAGGAATGAATTATTAAAGTTGCTTGAAGGATATAAGAAGATGAAAACAATACCTGTAGCAAGAGTGATGTAGACAAGTCCTATTATCATTCTCTGGATAGATCCAACAACAAAGGGTTTTCTAAAAGACATGACATCCAAGCAATTCCATACCTGGAGACTGGTGGTTGTACATACGTTGGTATTTAATACTGTCATTGACAAATCAATGTTGGCAGCATAAGGATCCCCAAATTAAATCAAGCCCACCACAACCAAAAATGCCCCGCTTTAGTTTGCAATTACAGCACATTGTTTGGTCTTTCATTGTCCTATTTTAGCCGAGGTCCAACCTACAAAGGAAAATATATATATATTATAAACCACCTACAAATGAAGCAATAAATCATATATTTTCCTAGGAAAACCTTGTGGGAACTCATAGATGCTTTCCCACATTCATGAATGGTACATATTCAGTAACTATACTTCTCTAATATACATGCATGGTAAGCCTAAGCCTATTGAGGAGATATCATGGTCATACTATGAGAGGAGATGACTGGTTTCAGTTATAGTAGTATCCTACTGAGGATGTAACATGGTGAGGCACTTATCTTACTCCTATAGAGTGTGTAGATCGTACTATGGCTTAAAGCATACAGATATTCTTTGGAAGATATAGGCATTTACAATTATTACATCCTATGGCCAAATTACTACTATTTAGAGGGACTAGATCCAGTCATTTACTTACTCCTAGGGTATGACCACCACCGACATACAAAAGTGAGAGATAGATCGCATTATGGCCTCAAGCAGAGTGATTATTTTTATGGTTAAGGGAGCATGCTTATAGTTTTTGGATACAGGTCATGGTAGAGTATCATTAGACCTATTTAGGAGGATATGTCATATAAATAGAAATTCAAATTCGTGTTTTTCATCTCTATATATGAAACATAAAACACTCCCCAAATTAGACCAATATAATGTTGCTTCATTTAATGAGTTGAAGACTGGCACTATAACACAACTTACAAATTGTCATGGTTTCCAATCACGCTAAGTTCAATGTTATTGGGAATCACACAAAAGTTGTGCACATTCTAACCAGTGTATCATGAATACGAAATCCACTCGAAACTTACATAATTTTCTATCTTAGAGTTTGGAGGTGTGCCAGTTGGCACGTCATAATAGATATCAAAGTGAGAGCTTCCAAATAAAAAGAAAATAAAAAAAAATCAACAAAAACAGAAGAAAAGAGGAACGTGACTAATATGAAAGATGCTTCCAAGTATACCAAACTCTTTAGGAAATATAATTTAATAATGTGCTCTCTTCCGAGAAAAATTAATCGAATTTATATGCAATCATCTCTTGCCGCTTCAAATTTCCAAGTGCTTTGAGTGGTAGTACTTGAGTATTCATGTGATCATTCTGATCCCAATTATACCTAAGATAACAATCATTTTCAAATATTAATGGCAGAGAT
This sequence comes from Pseudotsuga menziesii, assembly GCA_001517045.1. NCBI lineage: Eukaryota > Viridiplantae > Streptophyta > Pinopsida > Pinales > Pinaceae > Pseudotsuga > Pseudotsuga menziesii. The sequence continues at coordinate 281,275 of LPNX010756015.1, read as the reverse complement.
AAAACTTATAATTAGCAAAATAGATATATGTAGGTTCCTATAAGGAAACCAATAACAACCAATAACAAGATCCAACAATTGAGAGAGCATACCTACTTGAACATAATCGAAAGCTACAAACCCACAAAAGACAATCTACACAAAGCTAAGTAATTCACACCATAATTTATATGTATAGCTTATGACTTATGAGACCACACTTTTAAGCTAGCCTAGAAAATAGTCAAACCCTATAACAAAATCATTTGTTTACTAAACATTATATGGAACTTCTGTTAAAATTTCAATCACTGAAAAAATAGGGAAAATTTTCTAAGTATTATGCAAATTTTACATTAAAATCTCGAAAAAATTAGGGAAAATTTCTAAGCATTTGCAAAATTTCCATTAAAATTTCAATCATTGACTTAATTTTATACCATGAACGAATTTTTCTTTTAGGTAAACCTTTACATGCAATGGAGAAATGAAAATATAAAAAAAATCAGAAAAGCGGTTCAAACCCTACCGATTTCTGTGAGGCATGGATTGTGAAGATTATATTATGGATGTCACCGCAAAGTGTTGCAAGATAGATATTTCCGTAATTTTGAACATTCCAATTGTCATGTGTGAGATGGTCCTCCCACTGAAGCAGCTTCTTGGCCTCATTGAGAAATTTCTCCCTCAAACATTATTCTTGTCTTGGTTTTACAAAATTCCTTTGGTTTCTGCTACTCGTCCACCTTTGCTCTGTTTTCTTTGTTACAGATTCTACAGATGGGGAACTCAAAGTAATATGGGTGGGGCTACACTTAATGGATTAATGGATTAGCAGAGGGTTCTTACCCTTTTGAGATGGAACCACATAAGAAATGCTTGATATGGTGATCTGGGGAAAATATTTTTTTCTATAAACCCTAGGGCATTCCTGGATGTTTAGCAATGATTGTAAAATCCAAATTCATAGGTGAATATAAGTATATTATCAATAATTACTTCCATGATTCCATCAAGTTCCTTGCTATCTCTATCGGTCCACCATGCCCGCTGTGCAACGTAGTGTGAACATCTGCCTGCGATATCTACAATGGTTAGACACCCAAGGAAAGCGTATTATTTAGACATTTCGTAACCCATGAAAACCTTTTTTAGCACCAAAGAACATATTAATATCAGCTCTTGCATGTGCTACTGGAAAAACTACTGAACCAATCACAGAAACTGCAGTATCTCGATCTCGATCTCGATTTACTTAACCAATTGAAGAACCATTTGTTGGATTTGCCAAAATTCGAATCGTGAGAAAACTCTTCCAACATTCATCAAAAATTTTAAATGAAAGGTGTTGGGTATTGTAAAACTTATCTCCATTGACATGACACAAGCGCGGTAAAGGGGTGTCTATCTCCACTTCCATGACACAAGTGCAGTGAAGGGGCGTCTATCTCCACTGCCATGACAAAAGCGAAGTACAGAAATTTTTGACATTTTTGTTCTGAAATATACTGTAGAACCAATGGACCTGCCACAACGAGGAGGGAGGGCAGTAGAACCGCGAACCTGGCAGTGAGGATGAACCGTCGACAAAATGGACAAGCCCATGGTATATTTTCAGGAGAATGATAGGGTATAAGTGGCAATTGAGAGACGACGAATAGGTAAACAAGAGAATACCAAAAAAAGGAAATCCATAAGTAATAAAAAAGACAACATCAGACAATAAAGACCCATTTGTCATATTCTCTGCTACAACGTGAAAGGGAATAGTATGAGGAAAAGCTTTAGGATTTGTGAATTCAGGAATATATTGTTAATAGAGGAGCCAATCAAAGAACATGAATGATCAAATCATTGAAGTTTCACCTAAAATCTAGAGCCAACATCCAGGGTGGTGTTCATGGGTTCTGATGATATTTTCAATTTTTTTAAGTGAAGATCAATCTCTGGTGGGGGTCATGACCTAGGAGGGTTTGCTGGTGGTCCTGTCATAATTACTCCTGCTTTTACTTTGCATGCTTTAAATCTGTTGGCCTTACTGTGCATTCAGTTTTGGTATCATAGCTTGGCATTTCCAACAAGCCAGACAAGGACCTTAACCATACTCCCAGTATTGACCATTGTGTTGACAAGAACATTGGAAGAATGGAACCCAAGGCTACAAGTTTGTCCACGAGGTAATGTTTCAGTCCCTCTTGTTGATCCTCAAGCTAAAATTTCTTCTGATGAATATTATGATACTTGTGTATATAGCAGCCATGCCCTAGTTGGATACTTTGCCAGTTGTATCCCCTCTAAGAACATGATCTAGGCTTGGATTCTAGAAGCCTGGGAGGCATTTGGTTGGCATTTCTAAGCACAAGAAAACTAACCAAGGTATTGTAATTTTAGGTTTAATGAGACCACAAGTTGTGACTATCATGCGATGCAAGGCAGCAAGCTCTGATATGTAGGAATAACCCAGTTGTTAATTTGATCAACACTTGTTTCCATTGTCAAAGCTGAAGCACCATATTAAATACTGTACCCTTATGGTTAGGTTGCCGTGTACAACCACTGTACCTCAAGCTCTTTACGAGACCCCTCTTCCCTTGAATGTTAGACATGACGGTTGTACAGATGTGTGCCAAAAGGTCCCCAAAGCTGGCAAGCAACCTCAAACCCAAGCCAACCTTCAGCTAATTGCCTCTTTGTTGGGAATTAAAAGCATCTCATAGTCTACGAGCATTGCACCCAAAGGTGCAGCTTCTATCCCTTAGAGCTCTCAAAGCCACAATGATGTTCAAACTTGAAAGGCATTCTCAGTATCTGCCCTCATGTGCTGAATCATGCAGAAACATAAAACATTAAAACAACAAAGGAAACCTAAGACGCTACATCTATTTTAATTTTTTTCCATTGATTCTGGCAATGATATTCAATTCATTTGGGGCATTGAATCAGGAAGATTATATGGATATTTCCAATAGAGACAAAGGTAGGGTTGGATTTTTCCATCTTGAATAAAAGTGTTTCTCTTGGAATGTTCAAGATCTCTCCTTCTGCAAAGACAATGTCAGATGGTTGTGCCAGACATTGAAGGATTTGGATATTACTTGTTTGCAAAAAGTCAAGACCAGAGGTTTCATGCTTAGGACTCAACTTATTTTTATATGGATAGGCTCATTTGCATACATCCCAGCTCACAAGGAAGGAAACTTGAAAGGGTGGCATAGAATGAAGTTATCAGCTTCACTTGCTAATTATTGGGTGGGGAGTTGTCCTGACCCGAAGATTGCTTTAGGTGTTGGTCCACCTCGATAGCCATACTCTCAAATTTCCTAAATTCATGCATCAAACAATGCCTTCAAATGAGCAGCTTTTGGTGTTGGATAGCCAAAGAGCTAACGGAGACCAAATGGTTGGTTTGCTGTGATTTTAATATGGTAAAATCTTAATAAGACAGGAAAGGTTTGCTCCCACACTTGAAGACCCGTGAAGAAAGAACCTTGATTTAGTCTGTGCTCTAGCCTATGTCTGTATGATCCCAATGTTTACAAGAACAATGATTCCTCTTATTTGTAAAAAACAACATCCAATTTTAGACAGGGATAGAATACGAAATGTCTTTACCGGTGCAACTTCACTATGGATAACCAACGACACTTGGCATATTTTTTCATAACATTTACAATCATTCAAATATATATTCTAAAAGTTGACCTATTTATATACTGAACAACTTCAAAATTTTGAGGAATCATACCCAGATTTGAGGGAATCCCCTTGGCATATTATTTTCTAATATATAGCACATACCACATGAGTAATATCATTACGTTAGATCTCACGAGGATTACTATCCGATAAGAAATTGTTCATGCAAAAATAATTAGTTGGGAGTAACATGTAGGGAATCAAGCACATAATCTATTTTCAAAGGATAAAGGCTTACCTTCTGCAACCTCTGCTTCTTCTCCTCCTTTAAAGATTGCACTGTTTTGGCTAGCGTGGCCAAAGTATCGTTGCTAATGCTTTTTGACTGAATACCCACAGAATCACCTAAGCTAGGATGAACCTCGGTAATGATATTAAAAAAGTCCATTCCCAATACAGCGCAAAGATCACGTACAGTATTAACATAATCAAGCACTTTGTGTAGCCGATCACTCTGCCAAGGATTAAATTAATTAATTAATGCATGAAGTACCATGAAAGTCTAGTTTATAATTAAATATGACATGATATTCCAGGAAATATGATATTCAAATCAAATGAAAAGGATTTGTCTTATTACTCTGGGAATGATTATCACCCCTGCTAACTTCAACTTCTCCAACAATGACAAAACGACAAGAGATGATTTCTAAATGAATAGCCAAGTCTAGCCCATGAAGGAATATATAACAGATGGGGACATTATTTTTAGAACAAACTAAAATGCATATGGAGCAAAGCTACTGAGAAATATCACCTTTTCTCTTTGAAGCTCTTGAAACTGTAAATGAAATTCATCAAACTTTTTCAATGATAGGTCCTGATCATCAACTTTCGGAGCTGTAGGTTCATTGAGCTGCAATTTTCCAGAAATTTCCCCACAAATCCTCTGAATCTGTAATTGAACATCCAAAAACTGCTTGATCCTCTCTTCCTTTTGCTGCCAAAGTTGTTCCAGAGATGGTGTAATAGCAGCAAGTTGTTCCTTCAGGGTGCCTGTAGGATTTTCAGGCTGGAAATACAGTGAAAAAATTTACCTTGACATAAGAAGTCGCTAAACAAATCCCAAAGTTCATCGCTATAGATGAGCATGGACACACAATAATTATCCATTGAACGCATAACGATTTTGGTGATGGTTAGAAAAAAGTCTGCTAATATGTTGGTCACAAAGTCACATTACCAGAATTGCTGAAATAACAATGCCAGCCTGTACCCAATATGGGAATCTGAAGCTTAGTCATACTGGATCTTAGCCTGACATGAGTGTGTTTCTACGGAAAACAGTACTTACAAGGCCATGGAAATAGTGCTCACCAAGTGCACAGAGAAGATCGGTGAGTTCAGCTCTGGAATCAGCTAGGGTTTGAAGTAATCGAGCCCTTGACCGGGTCGCTTGATCAACTTTCCGCTTGTAGACATCTAAACATTCTTGATCCAACTGAAGCAACATCCTATCTCGTTCCACATCACTTTCTCCAACTTCGTCCCATATTTGCTGCAGGCATCACCAATTATTTATTGACCATCACAGAAATGATTAAGCTTAAATTTTAGGAAAACGCTGAGAAATTATTTTCTATCATAATAAAGGGGGATCTGGAAACATTGACAGCAACAAAAGCAGGAGCGTTGAATTCAAAAGGAATCGCAGCGTTCTGTGAAGTTTTCTGCGACATTGATAACAATCTTACAGAGAAGCCAGATAACCGTAATGGAGCTCTCTGTTTTCCTCTCAAAAACTATTTCATTTCGTAAAAGTTCCATCTTTATGGAAAAAATACGTTTCAGCGTGATCATGATGTAAGCCTAGCGGAGATACACGATATGCATACACTGACAATACCCTTAAGCCGAAAATAACACTTAAAAGAGAGAAGGGTAGGAAAGCGCACCTGTAGCTCCTGCAGTAAGGAACCACAGCTCGTTTCGACTACTAATGGGTTCTGCATTTCAGCAGGTGACCTGGGACTTGTCTTCAAAAATATGAGCTCGAATATGAAGAGATCTCAAACCTGACCCCGTGGGGAAAATGCCTAGTTCAGTCGGCCATTCTTCTGAAGCTTGGGGATTACAGCAATCCCCACACAGAAATATGAGGGAATTTCCCATGGAAAATCAATGTATCTTCTCTATTGAAACTCGCAGGCGAAATGGGCGAAATGGGCGGTTGTGCATTAAAGCGGAGGACCAGCGGTAAATCAAACACGCGGCGGAACCTTAAAACCAACAGACAAACATGCGGCCGAACCTTAAAACTAACAGACAAATATGAAACACGTGCCAGAATCTAATTGGAGCTATAGACGAAAAAAATGAATAGTTGCCTTCCGAACTTCTTCGGAGAAAAACGCCTAACGACGTAAAAATGACTCCTTAATAATAAATAGGTGTACACCAAAAGAAAAACCCATATTCTCTTGTATTATTCATGGTCCCTTTTATTATTCATTTCTATTTCTTCGCAGTTGATATTTATTTATTTTGTTAAAAAAAATCATAAAATCATAATCTATAAATTGAATTAAAATATAAATAAATTCAAAATATGTGAAAGTAAAATTGTTTAAAAAAAATAGAAAATCATAGTTATAAATAAAATCAATATCTAGAAATTTATGTGATCGGTGTATTTAAGATATTTAAGTTTTAATTTATTTTTTAATATATTGGTGTGATTCGTGTATTTAAGATATTTAAGTTTTAATTTATTTTTAATATATTAATGTATTTAAGATATTTAAGATTTAATTTATTTTTAATATTTATTCTTACATATACCTTTAGTAAGTATTTGTAGCTTCAATGATATCTATTTATTTTATTTATAGAAAACAACCATTTGGGGTTAAGCGTCTCGCAAATGGAAAAACTAAGGATGTTGAAGGTTACATCCACAAGCTATTCAATCAAGTGGTCAAACAAGGGTTCCCTAAACCATGGACTCAGAGCCTCATTATCCCTATTTTTAAAAGTGGGGATACAAATAACCCCTCTAACTATCAGACAATTCTGATTAGCCCTCTCTTAGCCAAGTTATATGGTATTATTTTGGAAAGGAAGATCGGCATATGACTTGAAAATGAAGGTAAACGGGCTAAAGGCCAAGCGTGTTTTAGAAGGCAACACTCAACAACGGATCACCTCATTACGCTCAAGATCATTGTGAAGGAATGTCGTAATGATAAAGCCAATCTCTTTTGTTTCTTTGTGGACTTTAGAAAGGCTTTCGATACGGTACCTAGAAATAACCTATGGAACATATTAGAAGAGATAAAGGTTCCTTTCGACTTGAGAGCTACCACAATAAGGTTATACGAGAATGTCATTGCCAAGTTTAAGAGCAACGAGGGGTGGACAAAAGATATTAAGTGTAATATCAGAGTTAAATAAGGTTTCCCCCTCTGCCCTACCCTTTTTGGAATTTACATTGATAAGCTAGAAGGTTGTTTAGAGGAAGCATGTTGTGTTGGCATGATCTTAGCTGGAATAGTCATCATCCTTCTTCTCTATGTTGATGATATTGTTCTTTTGGAAAGGTTGTTGTTCAGGACATTACACCCTTATAACTTAGGTTCTAGGGTTACCAACTTACTATTAGACTTGTAGACAATCATCTTTTACAGAATATGGAATGAGAATAGGAAGATATCTTGGCTGACCCTGTTTATGACGGTCGATCCAAGCTTGGTCTTCTCTCTCTCCAATCTCCTCCAAAGCTTCTAGGGATGCTTCTCTTCGCCTGCAAAGAGCCAATTCTTCAAGCAATATCTCATATATATATAAATCATAGGTTAGATGAAAAGTGTATTAATAATATAATTGAACATATTCATTAAACCAATATACATGAGACAAGCACAACACAATATTGGAAGAAGAATTCTCTTTATTAACAAACAGTGAACAGGTAAGAATACAACCCAACTTCTGACACAATGACTCCTCTGCAACCGAGGACTCTGATTTATGTTGCTCCAAGACTCTGAAGGTATACCACTAGCATAACGTTGTTCTTCTAAAATTCATTGATTAGCCCCATCCCAATGCCTCTATTTATACTTTGGAAATATAGAGGTTTCAAAGGTTAGGATGGTTGAAATGGTTGGGATAGTTATAGATTAGGGCCCAACTAATCTCATCTAATCACGATTTATATTTTTTAAGGTTGAATTAAGGTATAAGAGAGTATTAATATAGGGAAGTTGTGTATGATACGTGTGTTGCTCAAAGGGAACTCGCGTATGCAAGGTATACGCATGTTGCAATGCATATACTCGCATATGATACGCGAGTTGCAATGCACATAGTCACGTATGCAACCCAAAACTCAGAATAAAAATATATAAGGTTGGTTTGAGGATAATGCATCAAAGGTCATGCACATCTATAGTGTTTTGGCCACTTCAATCCTAATTGTCCTTTTGTGTGTCGACGTGATGAATGCCAGCACTTAGACAGAGAAGTGCCATTTTGGCTGATAACAGATGCCCCCTAATGTGTGAGGTCAGAGGGAAGCGATGGCCGAAATACATTATAATATTTACCTTGGAGAACTTAGAAGTCCAAGGAAGTAGAGGAAGTACCTGAAACAAATACATATCAATGTCATGTACAAAATCATATCTGAGGGTTCCATGTTCAATATACCGGAACACTAACTCCTTTACAATATTTGTTTACATCATATGATACGAGTACAAGACCATGTATATTACAAAGGTGGATCAAAGCCACAATATACAATGATGAGTCTTCAAAATCTGGAAGCTGTGTAGGTGAACACAACACAATCTTGCACAACTTAGGTTATAGATGTGAACCTAAGGTCTTCATCAAAATCCAAAAGAACCAGTACAATCTAGGCCATGTGAATAGATGTGTTGAAATCGAATATGGAAAGGATTCAATAGATTGTCAATCAATAGGTGAAAACTAACAACTGAAGCAAAGGAGTTCACCAATGATGAAAGTGAATCCAAAGGTACCAGCGTTAAACCTCTAGGTCTTCATCTTCAGGAAGTGCTGATGAGAAACCGTACTGTGATGAGGAAGGTAATAAATCCTCCAACAGATCATAAGAGTGACTAGGAACTGGATAAGGGAAGGTGAACACAAGTGATATCAGATAGGATAATGATGGAATCAGGATAATAATCAGATGCAGGGGTAAATCCTTGAACAATGAGCATGACACAGAGATGACCCAAGGCAACTTTTAACTTTGCATATAGGACAACTAGACTTATCTTTCATGTAGGAGACATGATCAGATTCCCCATGTATAAAGGACAAGTGGAGGAGTAAGAAACTCGAAGTGATAGTTGAGCTGAAAGTGTACACTAAGACATGAGTATTGGAAATTTCAGAGAGTACTATGTTCAAGGAGGACATGCTGCCACCATATGCAACCCAAAAAAATACTTCTTCCTTATCTTTCCTGTTAAATTTTAACAAGTCTGGGAAAGTCAACTCGGGTCTCTCTTCATTTTTTACAAGCTTGAAGAGGGGAGAGAATAATGCTCGATAATGTCATTGATTCATGGATTTTACGATCCCAAACTAATACATGCTCATTAGTGTTTTCATGTTTAGAGATTCTGAAAAATCTGAAGAAGACTCTAGGGGGATCCTTTTTCGTCCAATTTAGTCTCCTAAGGCTGGAAAAGTATAAAACATACCAAAGAAGAACTCTCTTATCCTCCATAGAAGAAAAGGTGCACCTTTTTTGTACTTAGTCAGAGAGGTCCGAAAAAGGTTAAATTATCACCTAACCAATGCTTCTTCAAGAGCAACTTATAGCTTTAGTTTTATGAGTGTGAAGGAAAGCAAGATCACTCGGAAAGATCCATTTGGTTACGAGGAATGGGGCTTACAATAGTAAAATTGATGCTTTGTTCTTAGTGTTTAACGCGCATGACAAAGACATAAAGTACACTTGGAATATTTTTCATGTTTAGATCCAGAGCACGAAAAAGAGAAAACTAAGCTCATACTGAGCGCTCCTTTTCCGTAAGTTTAATCCCTCGGGTCCGGAAAAGTGATAAACCTATGTCTGAGAATACTCTTCTCAATTCTATAGAAAAGAGAGTGATCATTTCTCGTATCATTCCACATGGTGCGAGAAAGTGATAACCTACCTCCAATGTGGATGCCCATTCACATATTCTTAACGAGCTTGAATGGACAAGTTTACTCAGCAGTCAAGTCTATTTTGAGGAGTTAGACCTGGGCCTAAAGAAACTCCATAAGGGCGGGGAGCCTTATAAAGGGGATAGCTTGTAAGAAGAGACCAAAATGAGGCTCAATTTGGTGTGAAAAATAGCTAAGAAGGCTCCTCTAAACCTATGACAAATACTACATGAGTACCAAAAGACAATCAATGTGTTCTAAACTAGGGTACTCATAAAAGGAGGGTCCTATCCACGGAAGAACAATGGTATAAACAAGGTAAAAATGGTTAAAAACCATAGTCTGTTGTCAAAGTAGTGATCCTAGGGTTAAGGCATATTAGGTATATATGTAAAAATGCTTATAAATGACAAAAATCCTATCCTATATGAGTGAAAAACAACTTTGAGTAACCGTAGACCTGTTGCATTAGGAAAAACATGACATGGAATTAGTTTGATTTTTGATAGAAATTAAAACTATAGGCTAAAAAACCCATATTTTGAAATTATTTCTATAAATAGTTCAAAAATAGAAATCAAAATCACCATTTCATATTTTTACCCAATATAGGCAATTTTTACCTATGACTTCAATCGCTCGGTGTGGACAAACCATTGGATGATTTTCAAAACCACAAGTGCCAGGTAAGTCAACTCTTCATACTCTTCCATTTCATCCATTCAAGATTTCAATTTTATGCAAAATTTTGATGTTTTAAGTCAATTTTAAGGAGGTTGCACTGTATATGCGGATATGCAACTTACCCAGTCATGTACACATGTTTTATACGCAACTTGCCTTAAGGAAACCCACGTATACTGCGCGACATAGAAAAAGTATACCTAGGGCCAAAATCAAAGTTTTTTAATGAGTTTTAACGTTTGATGGTGTCTTTATAGACAAGCTAAAACATGGTGTTGGAGTGGAGGGAAAGGGAACATGAAACAATGGACCAAGATGCACTCCGAAGTTCCCCCACGGTGCAAACATTGCGGCAAAGTGGGTTGCTAAAGTTCTTTTGTACCTCACCTATGCGATCCAATGTTCACTTGCTGAAGTTTTTAATTAACTATCGAGATCATGATCTAGGTGCATTTGACCTACAAGGTGAGATTCTAGAAATTGCACTGGAAGACATCTATTTCATTATGGGTTTGTCATGACAGGGAGCACCTGTCAACTTGGAAGGTACCGGCAAGGGTGTGACCTTCTAAGTGTTCAGGACTATATCAACACTTACTGCATGCCCAGTACTCAAAAAAGGGGTACTTTCATCTCTATTGCACATATTCGTAGCTTGCCATTACAAGTGTTAGTAATCATAGTAGTGAGGGTTGCAGGATCATCATCACTCCATCTTGCTACTCGAAACCAGATGAGGATTGTTGTGGAGTGCCTACAGGGAGCTGTATTTGACTGGTGCTCAGGAGTAATCCCAATAATGAAGAAACAACTCTTTGACTGCAAGAGAGGCTGACGAAAGAAATTTGGCTATTCTAGTATATTGGTGGCCTTTTTCTTTGAGAAAGTGCCCACTCTCAGTCCTGAGGTTCCTCTACCAGCTTTCTCTCCCCATCAGCCTAGACTGAGTAGGTGGCGAGAAATTTTTCTTCGCTAGGGCGGCTGTCAGTTGGTTTAGATTGTTTATGATGATGACTTATACTTATGGTGGGGACGACAGCTACCAGCATTGGAGCAATTTCCATATGCTGGGATGGATTTCTGGGGTGACAATGACCTTGTCCTCCCTCCTGGAGGAGCATGGGGAGCATCAGGTATTTTGGTTTTTTCAAGTTTTTAAATTTTTTATGAATTTTTAATCATAAATATGTATACATATGTATACGAGTTTTTAATCCTTATAATGTTCAAAATGTAGATATTGGACCAGTCCACCCTGATGGGCATCCTCGTATGTATGTACGACCAGTGGTAGGAGAGGATCAGGGTTTGATCAGGGTTCTTGAGGGGAAGCTAGCCAGGCTTACCCAAAGAGTTCCTACTTTACGTATTGAGCAGATCCCAGTTGTTATGCAGGAACTAGTTGTTGGTATTCCACCCACCTGGATACGCCTTATGAGGAGGGTAACCAGGGAAGTACTTGTCTACATAGATGTTGTTGAGGCTGCTGCAACTGAGGAAGCTGAAGAGTCCTGAGAACAGGATGACCAAGATGGCCAGGGTGACCAGGGTGGTCAGGATGACCAAGGTGGTCAAGATTAGACCTAGGGGCATTTTATGAATTACGATCCAATTTTTGTATATTTATATAGCTATGACTGGATATGAGGATTAAGAACTTGACCTCTCTATATACAATGTGTATGTTGTATAGTTTTATGAAATATGTGTTAAGTGCTAATCCAAGATATAATTTGCATATGCACCAGTTAATGAATTTTGATTTCTTGGAATATGATTAAATGTGATAAAATCAAAATTTCTTTCCAATAACCTAACTTGCATAAAATGACGTAATAAAATGGGGTTTCACACCTGATAAGCTCGATTGAGCTGGGAAACCACCAGTTGAGAATCAAGTCTGACTTCCAACTAGGTGATACCACGTGACAAGGAATCCCATAAAATCTCAATGACGGCCCTGTATTCGGCCACATTATTGGTTGCAGGACCTAGGCAAGCACCTCCAGAGACAACTAACTGTCCCAAGGGTGAGTAAATAATCCATGCGGATGAAGCCAGGTTGCAAGTGTGACGACTAGTGCCATCTGCAAAACCTACGAACCACTTAGAAGACATCTGTAACAACCAAAAAGTGGTATAAGAACACAAACCGACTAGCTATTGTACATAAAGTTACATACAATAAAAATATAAGAAAAAGTGTTAATCCTAAGCATAGTACTTCTTCAAGTAGATCCCATTTCTAGGCTTAGGCAGCTTATTCCCCTCGAAATCAGTTAATTCGTATGCTCATTTCTTCAAAAATTTTGACACGACATAGGGTCCTAACCACATAGACCTAAATTTCCTTGCCCCGGGGGGTTCTTTGTCTTGGTCCCAGAGCATGACCAGGTCCCCTTCAGAAAAAATCCTAGGTTTGACTGACTTATCATATTGATTTTTCACACTATTTTTATAAGCCTCATTTGCAGTCAACGCATCTCTATGTTGTTCATCTAGGTGTTCTAAGTGTAACAAATGTTCTTTTAGCTCAGTGGTATTAGGTAACACATGAATGACAATTTTAAAAGATGGGATTTCACATTCAACTGGGGTTACTAATTCCATTTCATGAACGAGTTGGAAAGGAGAGAACCCCGTGGCAGTTTTTACATTGGTTCGATAATCCCAAAGTGCAGGATACAACATGATGTGCCAATTTGACTGGGCTGCATTAATAGTACGCTTGAGAATAGTCTTCAAGGTCTTATTGACTGCCTCGACTTGACAATTCTCTTGCGGGTAAAAAGAAGATGAATGTTCTTGTTTAAACCCTAGCATAGTATCCAATTCATTCATCATGTTGTTTTGGAAGTGACTGTCATGGTCAGTGACAATATCTTTAGGAATACCGAAGCGTGCAATGATATGGTTGAAAACGAAAAAAAGCTGCAGTTTCCCCACCAGCCTTATAGGTGGGCATTTCCTCTGCCCACTTCGTGAAGTAATATAAAGTGACAATGATGTATTTGTGCCCCCCAGTCGAAACTGGGTTGCACATCATGTAATCTATCCCCCACTTGGTGAAGGGGCCCACTGAAATGACGAGAAATAATGGAGCAGGGTGCAACTGCATCTTTCTGGTGTAAAGATGACAAGGATGACATCGCTTCACGACTTCCACACAATCTTTAAAGATCGTGGGCTAGAAATAACTGGCACGTAAGATATTCTAGGCCGTTGCTAACCCAGATAAATGACCCCCACACACTCTACTATGGGCATCATTTAGGACAATCTCAGCCTCTTCGTGGGTGAGATACCGACGCAAAACAAAGTCTACCCCTCTACAATATAAGTATCTCCAATAATGAGGTAGTTTTTCGCATGTGTGCGTAATTTACGCCGTTCTTCCCGTGAAAAGGTTGTAGGACACTTAAGAGTCTGGATATAGACGAGTATATCTCCATACCAAGGGTCAGAGGTGGAAATCAAGAAAATGTGCTCATATGGGAAAGAGTCTTCTTCAATGGTTACATCTTCTTCAACTGAAAATTCTGCAATAAGCTTTGCAAAAAATAAGGATTTTTTGGATTTGGAGGATTGAAAATCCAAGTCAAACTCCTAGAGAATGACTATCCATTTGTTAAATTTTCCTCCAACTATGCGTTGGGATAAGACATACTGGAAAGGATTAACATCTTCCACTACTGTCGTAGTCCTCAGTAATATGTAGTGACGTAACCTCTGAACAACATACACAGCTGCTAACACCAACTTTTCGATGTGGGAGTACCTAATTTTAGGGCCAGCTAAAGCACGACTAAGATAGTAGACGACATGCTCTTGAATCTCATCATCTTCCTGGACTAGCACTACCCCTATGGTCAACTTGGATGCGGCCATATACAATCTAAAATCACAAGAGTAATCTGGCAGATGCAATAAAGGTGCCAACAACAAAGCTTTCTTTAATGCCTCGAACGCAAGTTGTGCGGTTTCATCCCATACAAATTGGGTGTCCTGCTTCAATAGACGTGTGAAACCTTTAGTTATCTTGGCATAATTCATGATAAAACATTGAAGAAAGTTAGACTTTCCTTGCAGGCTCTGAAGTTGCTTGATGGAACGAGGAGGAGGCAGATTTACAATGGCCTCAACTTTCAAAGGATCCACCTAAATACCTTTGTTAGGAACAATGAACCCAAGCATCCTACCTAACTCGACACAGAAAACACATTTGTGGGGATTCAAGCGTATTTTGTAATTCCTACATCATTTGAAAATTAAACGCAAGTGATTTGGATGGTCGATCCTCTTACGAGAATGCGCTGAAAGATCATCTAGGTAGGGTTCGACAATAGACTTGATGTCATGAAAGGAAAAATTCATTGCTCGCTGAAAGGTAGCCCCTACATTTTTCAATCTAAAAGGCATTTTCTTATACGCAAATGTACCCCAAGGACAAATGAAAGTTTTTTTATGTTGGTCTTCCAGCTTGATTTGAATATGATTATACCCAGAGAAACCATCCATAAATGAAAAGACTTCACTCCCTGCACAAGCATCAATGATTTGATCTATGAATGATGTGGGGCAGTTATCCTTAGGACAAGATTTGTTTAAATCATGAAAGTTAGTATAGACATGTATCATCCCTTGATTTTTATCAACAGGAATCAGGTTGGATACCCACTCCGTCAAAGCTATCGGGTAAATAAAACCATCTTTCAGCAGCTTTTCAACTTCAGCCTTAACGGCTACCACTTTATGCAGATTGACATGTCTAATTTTTTGTCGAACTAGTTTGGCATCAGGATAGGTTTGGATTTCATGTTCGACTATCAATGGATCTATGCCTAGATCCTCCTCCTATGACTAGGAAAACACATCGTGGAACTCCTTAAATAAGGTCGTATAGATAGAAATCTCCTCCAAAGAGCAATTTGTGCCAATATATACATTTTCCACAATGTTGGGGTTCGCAGAGATGTTGATAGGAATAGTAACAGAAATATTTGCAATATTCCCCTCGGTAAAGATTCCCTCCCTTGATAAAGGATTGACTAGTATATTAGCATCACCTACTAGTCTCATATGGAACTCTTGATTTTCAATCCTGCTTAACTCTGGAAAAAAATAGGATCTATGATGAAGATCTTCGCAGATCTTATCTCGCCTGCTCATAGCTTCCAAAATGGCTTTGTCCGAGGGTAAAACCATGTCTAAGAAGTCGTCAGTGTACAAAGAGTTCTCTACCTAAGCAGGCAGATAGGCTTCTTCCGGTTCCTCTGAGACTATAGAAGAAATCGAAACAGGATCAATAGTGGTGTTAGCGATAGCTTGGTAAGCTACTTCCACTACCGATAAGGGCACTTCAGGCTCATGAAGGGAAGGAAGGACCCAAGGATCCTTTCTATCACCAACCGCTGCAATAGACTTCCCTACACTAGTAGAACCTAACTTAATTAATCAGGGCTGGGATATAAAATGTGCCCATTAATGATGAATACATTCCAACCCCCAACCTCTCTAAAACAGGTTTGACCTGATCAACCAATGGCACGGTGGATTCATTAGTTTCCATGCGGCCCTTCCGAGTGAAACTAAGTTGGTCTGCTATAACTAACTTCCCTTCATGTGAAAAAACTACCACCCAAAGAAAGGCCGATGCAATTGCAGACATGGCATAAGTCCAACTTCTCCCCAAAATCAATTTGTAATCCAAGGGAGCATCTATTACCTCTACTTCAACATACATTGCCTTCCCTGCCAACTTTATATCGAAAGTTGGTAGGATACCACGTGGATGAAATGACCTTTCGTCGAAAGCAGTAAGTAGGGTGTTCAATGGAACTAACTCTAAAGATCTAAGAGCCTTCCAGCAAGACAAGGACATGACACAGGTGGAAGCACCCTCGTCAACAACTGGCCTTCCAATGGTTTTTTCGCCATGGATGACATCTATCGATAAGGACACGTGATACAACAAACAAATTTTGACATCAAACAAATTAAACTTCGCCACGAGGCTCAATGAATCCATACTACCTAAGGCTGCTAAGAGTGCATCTTGCTGGGCGAGACAACTCTATAACACCTCCAAAGTGAACATTGCACAAGGGGTTTGGGATAAATCTTCAACTACAAAATAATTTCCTGCAACCCTAGAATTAGGATTGTGCAATGTTTTCTTGAAGACACCTTTTGGTATCTTAGGCATAGTTTCAACAGGTTTTTCAATTGTGAGAGGGTTAGAAGTTTCACCTATAGACTTACCCTTCTCAGGAGCCTTCATCTCATAGTTCTTATTTCTAGTCTGGAGCAATGTCTAGGATCGAACCATGTTGATATAATTTTGGTCAAGGGCATTGGCAATGCCCCCTGCTACATTAGAAGCTGAAGCTGAATTATGTCCTTGGGGAAAAGTATCCTTCAGGATAGCCGGTTATGGATTTTTTAGCAGCTTCTAAGCTTGATCCATAAGGGGACATTGATGGTTCAGGTGATCTTCCTAACACAACTTACAGGGAAATTTCACCTTCTTCTTCTCTTTTTTTCCCCCATCAACATTATTGGGTTTTTTCTTGTTTTGGTTTCTCTCACCTTTCTTCCCCTTTTTCTTTTTCCCATCGGGCTGCTGATTTCCCTTTTGGGAGGATTGAGTAAATACGTTTGTGTTTTGGGATGAGGGGACATCCTTTACTGCCTCAGCTGTAGAATGTTTAACGGACAACTCATGGAGTTGTTTTGCCAAAGATTCTACAGTGGGAGATTTAACTGAACCAACCACACCATCGACATGGGGTCCAGGCTTAGGTTTCTCGAAACTATGTGTTGGCCTCAGTGCATCAGGGATGATTTCATATAGAATCCCAAACTAAGAGTATATCAGATCCATCTGCTGGGCCCTGAGGATAGTCTCTTCCTCATTAGTTACTCCCAAAGTGGATACATCCTTAGATATATACGGAAATAAGGACTTAAGGAACCATTCTAATAAAACTCGAGAGGGATAGTGGCATTAATAAGCCTCTTGTTCCTTTGCCACTCTTGGATGTGATCCGAAATGTGAATGGCTTTGTCCTATCGAAAGGTGGACAATAAGTCTATGCCAGCATCATATCGGACAGGAAGTTGGAAATGGTTAAGGAACACATTAGCTAAGTCCCAAAAACTACCAAACATAGTAGAGGTCAATTCAATGTACCACTTTGTTGCGGCACTAGTTAGAGTTATTTGGAACAATATCAACTGAACAGTGTCATCGTTCAGTGAGTTGGAAGAGCACCAAAAGTGAAAGGTGGTGATATGAGCCCCTGGGTCTTCACCAACTTTGCCTTCGAATTTTGGAATATTCGAGGGTAACTTGGTAGGGATAGGTGGCCAGGTGGAATTATGTCTCACTGGGTCATTCATTAACTTGGAAAAATATGGCAAGTTCAAAGTTGTCAGGAAAGGAAGTTTGGGCCTAACCAGAGCCTGAAAAGTACCAGCTTGGGAAGTAGAAGGACTTGCCCCCTGGTTCCCAAATGTAAAGGCAGGGTTGCCCCCAACTACCAATTGCGAAGTAGTCGAACTAATTTGAAAAGGATCCCACCCATAAGCTAGTGGATTATTCATATGTGGTTCATTGTATGTGGTTTGAGCTGCTCCGGTTGAAACTGGAGTTTGGAAAACAAGAGCAAGTATCCCTTCGCTAAAAATTAAGAAAGGAGAGCTCATGAAAGGAGCCAAAACTGACATTTGAAAACCTTGACCATAAGGGTTAGTGTTTCCAAATTGCACTCCTACATATGTAGGTGTGGAGCCTACATATGGAGTGGATGGGGGAATGTGCCCCCCATTCCAAGGAAAACCCTGGACAAATGAAGATGATCCAATAGGACCATTCTTAGCAGTGTGTGCAAACGAAGGTGAAGTAGAAGGTATACTGGGAATCCCAGTGAAAATCCCACCAGAAGTTCCTACTACATTTATGGAAGTCAGTGGTTAGACCACCCAACTAGCTGGAGTTAAAGGAGTAGCAGGTATATTTGTTCTAGGTGTACCAATTGGGGGAGGTAGCACTCCTTTAGCCAGAATAGCTGAGATGGGGGTAGAAGGACTCTCTCCCACACTAGACATTAGTCTACTCACAGGGACACCAATCACAGGTGAATTGAAAGGACGAACCTGGATGATCACAGGATCGTTTAAGTTAGTAAGAGGTGAATTAAAGTTTCTTGCAAACTCGTCAGCCTGCGAGTCTTCTATCTCTATTGTGGTTGTATCAACCTGGTTTGTCCTTAGTTCTGGTTCACCTAGAACTTCACTAATTCCTACCGGTTCAAAGAAACCATCTGTGTCTAATCTTCGCCTTTGAGGGGGTAGTGGAGGATCCACTGTAGTAAATGGAGGAAGGTTTTGCAACCTTCTTGACCTTCTAAGAGGTTGGTCCTCCACAATTGAAATTTTGACTTTTCACACACCCTAAGGTTGGGTAAACACAAACAAACCACACAACAATCACTACAAAATTTTCTAAAGCCACAACAGACACAAGGGGTAAAGATATGCTTTCCAAAAGAAAGCTGAGAGACAGTTACTTGGCATCCTTGTAGATGTTCTTAAGCACAAGCAGAGGAATCACCCACCACCCTCCCACACCTTCTACCAGGGTTACCTTCCAAGCCCGTCCAGGGTCAACTAGAAATTGCCTTTCGGTGTACTTGTGTATGAACCCTAGATGTCAAAGAGACTAAAGGCTAAATCAACTATATTGACAGTCTGGGGGGACAGTCACAAGCCTGGTTCGTAT
Source organism: Pseudotsuga menziesii (assembly GCA_001517045.1). Classification (NCBI taxonomy): domain Eukaryota; kingdom Viridiplantae; phylum Streptophyta; class Pinopsida; order Pinales; family Pinaceae; genus Pseudotsuga; species Pseudotsuga menziesii. The sequence continues at coordinate 262,002 of LPNX010756015.1, read as the reverse complement.
GCATGGGCAGGTTAGCAAATCCTGAAACCCTGTCAACATCGGCACTGCACGGGGCCAGGGGGTGGTATTGACAGAGTCCCCAGATGTGCAAAAACCTTGGTATATGCTTTGACAAGGAATCAGAGGGTTATCTCCTCAGTCCAAGCCTCCATGCAGCCTTGTGCTTAACTCCCGTTTGAGAGGAGCTTTCTAGATACAATCAACACAGAAACTTGGGTTTACCTATCGATTGGCCAACTACATCTGAATTTAAACACTTGTAGAGAGTTTAAACTCCCTATTCCACAAGTCTAGCCTAAGCTAGTTGGTGTATGAGCTCGTAAAATAAAACTTACTAATAATTTTTAAATTATATCGTTCATTTTAAGGGTTGTTCTTAGTCAGAAGGTAAATGGCATGGTAGACTGTGATGTTATAGACTCGATAAGAAAAAGCAAAATGATGTATAAAGCAAATTTCAAAGTAAATTGCAACTACTTAAACCAAATTTCTTTTTTTGTTGCAAATATAAGATAATGAAATTGAAATTAAGTGTGAGAAAACTAAGACTTCATTTAATAATTTTTGAAATTTTATTTGAAAAATACTGAAAAGAAAATGACTAAATGCAACTAAATGCAAAAGTATAATATGTTTTTCTTCACTTTTTCAAATTCTTCAAAAACTACAATGCAACTAAGTGCAAATTTTTTAGCAAGTTTGAATAATCAGAGCATATAATAAGCAAAATGAAGTATAAAGGACCCAAAATAACCAACTTCAACCAATCAAGAAGAAGACTTGGAGAAAACCTGACTTGGAGAAACTATTGAACCCAAACAATCCACTAGATCACAAAACAACAAGTGACAAACTAACACTACAAAATGCAGTACAAAGTATAAAGTATTCAAAGCCCTGATCACTGACCTAGACACAAAGCACTGAACTTGTAAACCAAGCAAGAGGACCAACTTCAAATCAAAAGATGAAAGAAAATTCAAACAAATAAAGTTCAAAGGCTTGAAGACAAGCAAACAGTGTGACACACAAGACTTTAGACTCATAGAGTCATGCCACTAACAGAAAAATTCCAAGCAAGCAAAAAATCAAAGAAGACAGGGACAAGCAAACCCTACCCAAATTTTATGCTACTACAGGATATACGTGACTGTGTATGCAGGCAACCCGTGTACCATACACGACTGTCTTATAGAGCAACCCTCGTATACAAGGTCTTATACGCGACTGTGTATAACAGTAACCCGCGTATCCAACTAATTTTTTTTTCAAAGAAAAAAGAATAATAAAGGTTTCTAGGCACACTACACTGTAAATCAAAAGCAAGATAAAAAAGACCACACTTAGAATTATAAATAACACAAAGACTGGTAAAGAACCTACATGATAAACCCATAGCATGTTGGACTACTCCCTAGTGGAGTCACCAGTTCTATTGTTCAGGACATTACACCCTTATAACCTAGGGTATGGGGTTACCAAATTACTATTAGACTTGCAAACAATCAACTTTTACAGAATATGGAATGAGAATAGGAAGATATCTTGGCTTTCCCAGTTTATGACGGTTGATCCAAGCTTGGTCTTCTCTCGCTCCAATCTTCTCCAAAGATTCTAGGGATGCTTCTCTTCACTTGCAAAGAGCCAATTCTTCAAGCAATATCTCATATATATATAAATCAAAGGTTAGATGAAAAGTGTATTAATAGTATAATTGAACATATTCATTAAACCAATATACATGAGACAAGCACAACACAAGATTGGAAGAAGAATTCTCTTTATTAACAAACAGTGAATAGGTAAGAATACAACCCAGCTTCTGACACAAGGACTCCTCTGCAACCAAGGACTCTGAGTTCTACTGCTCCAATATTCTGAAGGTATACCACAAGCATAACTTTGCTCTTCCAAAATTCATTGATTAGCCCGATCCCAAGGCCTCTATTTATACTTTGGAAATAGAGAGGTTTCGAAGGTTAGGATGGTTATGGTAGTTATGGATTAGGGCCTAACTAATATCATCTAATCATGATTTATATTTTTTAAGGTTGAATTAAGGTATACGCGAGTATTAATATAAGCAAGTCGCATATGATACATGTGTTTCTCAAAGGGAACTCGTGTATGCAAGATATATGTGGGTTGCAATGCATATACTCGCGTATGATACGCGAGTTGCAATGCACATAGTCGCGTATGCAACCCAAAACTCAGAATAAAAATATATAAGGCTGATTTGAGGATAATGCATCAAAGGTCATGCACATCTATAGTGTTTTGGCCACTTCAATCCTAATTGTCCTTTTGTGTACCGACGTGACGAATGTCAGCACTCGAACAGAGAAGTGCCATTTTGGCTGATAACAAAGGTGTCCATCTAATCTTGATAATCAGCTAAGACTTCTTAAGGATTTTTGCTATACCATGGGTATGACTGTTAATATCGACAAAACAAAATTTATGATTATCAAATCCAAGAAAGGCACTTCGCTAATTTTGTGTATGACAATAGCAACTTGGAGGAAGTGTCTTTTTACAAATACCCAGGAATTGATATTCATCACAATCTCAACTGGAATTATAGCATTGAGAAAAGGATTAATGGAGGGTGGAAAGCTTATTTTGGTCTTGAAAATAATTGTAAAGCAGCAAACCTTGTGATGTGGGATACAAAGAAGCTCCTCTTTGAAACTTTAGTCACTCATGTTATCTTGTATGGGTGTGAGGTATGGGGTTGCAGCATCTCTAGAGAATCCTGGAGAAAGATTGAGCAAATCCAGAAGCGTTTATAACGTATAACCTCAAAATTAAAAGCAATACATCCTACCCTATTCTCCTTATAGAAGTGGGTCTTTCCCCTATCGAGAGCCTCGCTATGACTAGGCTCATATTATACAAGCACAAAATCAATAACATGGGAGACCGTAGACTTCCTGAGTTAGCTTTAAATTCCATCCAAAACCACCTAAGACTCAAGCAAGGTTGGTATATAGATACCAGGGCCTCGTTAAACTATTGGGAGACCGATGAAACTGTTGCATTGCAAAATATTAATAACATTAAAAATATTGTTACTTCTAAGTTTAAAGAGAAAATGTGGTGTGAGAAAGATCTAGAGTCTAAACGAAAACTAAGATATTATAAGGAGGTCATCAACCCTACTCTAGAAGACCAAAAGTATCTCTCTGTTTTTAACTAGTTCAAAGAAAAAAACTAATATATCTAAGATAAGAATGAACTTTCACGAGCTCCATAGTGAAACAAGTCATTGGGCAGTTCCTAAAACACCATGGGTGGAAATGATCTGTCATCTCCGTGAGAATATGAACATTGAAGATCAAAATCACTTCCTCTTAGAGTTCCCTGCGTACACCCACGTTAGATCTCAGTTCCATAATCTTTGTCGCAATACCGACCTTCCTAGTCTTTTAACTTGCCAAAATTATAGTGAGCTCAAGACACTTCTCTTCAACCTCCTTGAGCATAAAAATACAATTTTAAAACAAAATAAATAATTCATTTCTTTAGGTCTGATAAACCAAAATTTGGTCTCAGGATACGTTAACCATCATCATCATTATCATCACATGTAACTTCAACAACATCTATTTATTTTACTTAAAATAATTAATAAAATCATACTCTAAATATTTGTGTAAACATATTTAAAATTGGATAGGGATTTTTTTTCTTTAAAAATAAATTCATATATTATATAAAAATGTTTCATGTTTCAAATATAATTAAACATAAATATTATATAAAAAAGCGTTACATTCTACAAATAGTTAAACATACATTCCTGGCATTGCATGAATATTCAAATGTAATTAAACATAAATATTATATAAAAATGTTACATTCTACAATTGTAATTAAACATAAATATTACATTCTTTGCATTGCATGAATATTACATTCTTGGCAACATACATTCCTGGCATTGCATGAATATTCAAATGTAATTAAACATAAATATTATATAAAAATGTTACATTCTACAATTGTAATTAAACATAAATATTACATTCTTTGCATTGCATGAATATTACATTCTTGGCATGACATTGATTAGATATTTGTGTAATTTTAATGAAAATAAGTTCATAGTTGACCCTTTGGGTGATTATATGCCTTGTATTAGGAAATTTAGTTTCTAAGGTGTACGTTAAGGTGTATAAACATGTCAATACGTTAAGGTGTTTAATCATGGAAATACAATGGTCAAGGTGTACGTTAAATTCATAGGGTTTTGTTTGTTTAGGTTTATCATGATTTTATACGTTTGGAATTTTAGGGGGGTTTTGGATGTGTTGGTAGTGTTTATATCATGTCTCTTAGAATGGCCAAAACCCTTATCAAATGTGATGGCGGAAAGGATGGTACTTTTGACAATCTTGTCAGTAGCAATTGCTGCAATTATGGCATTGGTTTGCGATCCCCAACTGGTGATGCTTTAGGGCTTTCTTGTATTACTCTGTCTTCTCCCTTTGTAGACGAGTCTCTTGATCTTTTTGTTGTTGGTAGTCATTTATTTAGCTTACCTGTTGTCGATGAGACCATTGCTTGTCCTGGACTCGTGCTTGGCGAGGAAGTGGGTTATCTGGATGCTAAAACTTCTGTTAGCGCAGTCCCTAGTTCGCTTGTTAGGAATTCGGTTGGAATTGTTCCTCTTCTGGGTTGAGGAGCCCTTATGGTTTGGTTTTTGGTTCTATTGATAGGGAACATAAGTCTCTTGATTTCAATTATGGTAATGGTATTTCTCCGAAGCATTTGAAGCGGGTGATTAAAAAGAAACCTAATCAAATATTGTTGGTTGTGGGTGTGGATGTGCCTCTAAATGACATTGTTTTGACTAACGATTATACACTTGTGGGTCGTTTCAGTGGTAGGAGAACGAATGAAATGAGGGTAAACTCTTGGGTGAGATGTACTTGGATGGAGTCTGTGAAGGCAGTTCCTATGGTTTTTTTTGTTTCCTCAGGGTTGGTTGGATTTTAAATTCCAACATTCTTCAGATGCGGCAAAAATACTCGTTGGTTCGTGGAAATAGGATGGTGCTGCATTATTTATGAAGAGTTGGACTCGCTTATTCGACTCGCGTTCTGAAAGGTATGATAATATGCCCATTTGGGTTAAACTACCCCATTTGTCTTTCGAATTATGGTTGCTAGAATTTTTCAAGGTGGTTGGGGATTCTTTGGGTTCTTTTGTGGAAGCGGATATGTCTTTTATTCATTCTGGTGTGATGTGTATGCGCAACATTTTAGTTAATCTTGATATCCGTGATGGTCTGGCAAAGGATATCCTGATTGAATAGGGTAATAAGGTTTATCATCAGCCCTTGGATTATATGGGGGTTCCTTTCCGTTGTAATCGTTGTCATAAATATGGTCATGTGATTGCACAGTGTGATTTGAATTTTAACAGAAAATTTTGGGATAATAAGCATGTTAAACAACGACGAGTGAAGGCGGACAAGGTACTTCCTTGCGTAGATGCTGCTCATTTTAAAAATTGTTTAGATGTTGGTATCTTGGAGGACATATAATTTTCTCTTGAGACATTAGTGCAAAAGGATCCTGAACACGATGGACTTTTATGATTTTTTGAATTACCTAATCCAGGTATGGACATTGAGCCTTTAAAATCGCTATGTTTTACTCCTAATTCCTTTATTGATCATGGGCTTGGAATGCGTTGTCGGGTTTTGAGGGATCCCACTCGTTTTCCTTTAGGCGGTAGTTTTGTTAATTGTGATTTTGATACTATGTCGAAGCCTCTGAATAAGATAATTCCTAATTAAACCCAAGTTTGGGGGGTTTAGGGTTGGTTTCACCTATTAGGGATAAATCTTTAACTAGATTGGATGGATATTTTTTAAGATCATGCTCAAAAGATCCTTCTCGTGGTAACCTTAAGGTTGTTGGGATCCCTCTTTTATCCGGGTATGTTACTGGTAATTTGTTTTTGAAGGATTCTTGTGCTTTGAAGAAACTTTTGGGTTCAGTGGGCATTGTTTCTAATCTTGGTCAACTTTGTGGGGCGCTTAGAGCAAGGGAAGCCTCTATGAAAGTGTCGTAATGCTTGTTTTGTCTCTTAACTGTTGGGGTTTAGCTAGTTTGAAAAAAAACTAGCACTCGGGAGGTTGGTTGAGGCTCAGAATCCCAATATTTTGTTTTTTCAGGAAAGCATGTGTGATGGTTTTGTTATTGTTTCAGAGTTGGAGATTTTGATTAAGGGTTAGAAGTTTGAATTTGTGGACACTAAAGGAAAATCAGGTGGGTTATTACTAGGATGGAAGATTAATTGTTTTCTCTTCAAGAATGTTTGGGTGGTTTGTTTTGGTATTGGTATCTCCCTTTACTCTATTGAATTATAGATGAATTTTTGGTTTGTTAATATTTATGGTTCATACTTGGAGCGAGAAGTTTTTTGGAATAAACTTTTGTCTAAAGTTTGTTTAGAGAAGATGAATCTTACTATAGGTGGGGATTTGAACTTTTCTTTGGGGAATGCTGAGATTTGGGGTCCTAAGGCTCAAGTGGATAATATATCTGATTTCTTTGCTATGAAAATGGTTGAGCATGGATTATTGGATATTGAACCTACTAAGTTGCTTCCTACCTGGTTTAATAGAAGGGTTGGTATTGACATAATCTGTAAAATACTAGATAGATTTTTTGTTCATGAATATTTGATGGAGAATAACTTTAGATTTCATCAATGGGTTGGCCATGGTGGAGACTCAAACCATTATCCGATGATGCTTCTGATTAAGAATGGTGAACGGAAGCCTCATTGTATGTTCAAGTTTAATGCTAATTGGTTAAATGAGAGTTTTGCTTCTTTGTTTCTTTGTTGAAGGATTCGTGGAAAGTTTATGAGGATAATTCTCTGGTTTCTCCTTCCATTCATTTCGATCAAAATTTAAAATTTATCAAGGAAGTTTCCATTCGTTGATATGTTAAAAAAAATGGATGAGAAGGATTTAAAGATTATTGAGCATAAGTTGTTGGATACTTTTAAGTAGGTGGGGTTTGGGTTTTTTTTTTTTGAGGAGGCTAAGGAGGATCTGTTAGCTTTGGAAGGTCGTAGAAGGAATATTCTTCTAGACCTTGAGAATGAAGCTAGACAAAAAAGTTGTGCTCAGTGGCTTAATTGTGGCGATGAAAATACCTATTTTTTTCATAAATTTGTTAATTACAGTAAGAGTGTTAACTCTATTTGGAAGATTGTTGATGATAATACCTATTTTTTTCATAAATTTGTTAATTACAGGAAGAGTGTTAACTCTATCCGGAAGATTGTTGATGATAATGGAATCGTCGTCGAAGGTTTTGACAACATCGTTGCATTTAGTGTTAATCATTTTGAGACTCTTTTCAAAGATGATAACAATTTACCTTTACCCAACATCATGGACATTGCTCAAAATTTTCCCTCATCTATTTCTGCTGAGGAAAATGATGATCTTATGTCTATGGTTACTATTAAGGAACTACAAGCTATTTTATCCCTTTGTAAGAATGACAAAAGCTCGGGCCCAGATGAGATTCCTGTTGAGCTTTATAGGGTTTTGTTTAATGTTCTTGCCCATATTTATTGAAGGTTGTTGAAGAATCTAGGTTGAGTGGTAAAATACATGTTGTATTCAACACAACTTTGATTGCTTTAATTCCTAGATCTTATTCTCTTATGTCTTTCGAGGATTTTACGCCTATTTCGTTATGTAATTGCATCTACAAGATAATTGGAAAAGTTATTTCTACCAGAATTAAGATGGTTTTAAGTCACTTTATTTATGGAGAGAAATTTCGGTTTCTTGCGAGGCAGCAACTCCATGATGTTGTGGGGGTGGTACAGGAAGGGTTGCATACTATTCAGAGTAAGCATCTTAAGGTGGTGGTTGTAAAAATCGACTTTTGTAAGGCTTACGACAAGGTTAAATGGGCTTATCTGAGGGTTATTCTATCTCATATGGGCTTTGATGTTCCTTTCATATCCTGGGTGATGGGAAGTCTCTTCTCTGTATCCCTTGCGATACTTATCAATGGCATTGCATCTTCCTTTTTAGACCAGTCATGGTTTACGACAAGGGTGCCCTTTAACACCGATTTTGTTTCTCATTATTGTTGAAAGACTTGGTAGAGCAATTCTTGCTGCTCGGGATCTTGAGATTTTACTAGGCTTTCCTTTGGGAACAAGATTTTTCTATCTCATGTTCTTTTTGTTGACGATATTATCATGATCACTAATGGATCTGGTAGGGCATTAATGACATTACATGATGTTTTAAGTGCTTTCTGTAGCGCATTAGGAATGATGATAAACGAAGAAATATCTAATTTACTTTATGTTGGGTTGGATGTGCTTGAAATAAATTTCCTTAGGAATGTTTTTCCTTATTCAATGGATAAGATTGAGGTGGGTTTCAAGTATTTAGGTTTTAGATTAAAACCTTGTAGATATTTTATAAAGGAGCGAGACTGTTTAGTGGCCAAATGTGAGATTCAGATTAAAAATTGGAGCCATAGATGGTTGTCTATAGGCGGGAAGCTGGTATTGATTAAAACTGTTATTGAAGCAATTCCTGTCTATTGGATGCATTTCTAGATTCCCTTGGGTATCATTGAAAAAATAGAAAGATTTGTTTTCAAGTTTTTATGGTCTATTAGTTTTGAGCAACAAGGTTTATTATGGATCTCATGGAAAAATATGGCTCGACCTATGGTTTATGGTGGTTGGGGATTAAAAATCCCTGCTATTTTTTCAAAATCTCTTGTTGCCAAATGTGCGTGGATTATCATTCATGGATCCGGCTTATGGGTACAGATTGTCGCAAAAATGAATTCAGTGTATGTCTCTATTTGATTGGATAATAAGTTCCTCTAAAAGCAGAAGGAACATTTCTATTTGCTGGAAAGTGGTGTTACAGTCATTTGACCTCATTGGAGAGGGCCTTGTGTGGAAGATTGGGAATGGGGTTGCTGTTAGAATTGGTATTGATCTATGGGTAGGTTGTAGGTGGAGACACTTACAGCCTTCACATGTGGTTGATTGTTTACATAATCATGGATATTTTTTTCTTTTTTGAAAGACATTGTAAACCCTGGGACCTCTACCTTTATGGATGAAGGATGGTTCTCTTCAAAAAATGTTCGCATTATGGATACACATGATGGTAAGATTTGGAAGGATTTTATTGCTATTGTGAAAGCCAGTAATATCAGATTATCTGGGAATGAAGAGAGGTTGTTTGGATCTTTTCTAAAGTAGGTAAATATACTCCAAAAGATGGATACACAGTTGATTAAAGAAACAAAAGATCTTGAGTTAATTTAGTGGTGGAAAGAGGTCTAGAAATTCAAATTCCCTTCGAAATCAAAGATTTTTATGTGGTTTTTACTCAAACAAATCTTTAACATGGGGTATTTTGTACATAAAAGGAAGGGAAGGTCCTGACAGATGTTACTTGTGCAAGGAAGCTAAAGAATCTAATTTACATTTGGGGGTGGACTGCATATATACTAAATTTGTCTGGTATGAAATTGAAAGTAAGCTTAAATCAAAAAACTTGTGGGTAGGTGATTCTGTGGAGATACGGCTTAAAAGTTGGAGTTCTTAAGAGGAATAAAAGGATTACAAATCTATTCCTTTAATTGTATTATGGTATATCTAGAAAGCCAAAAATCTTTGTTGTTTTGAGTATAAACTTTTATTACCTATACAAGTTAGTCTTTAAAGTTTGAGGACCTTGTGATCCATTTCACAAGATAATATTACTATCAAAACTAGATTAGTTGTTGAGGGACTCTCAGATAAATATTTTCCTTGGGGCTATTTTGATGGGGTTGGTATAGGGGATCAAAGATCGTCTTGTGGCGTAGGAGGGCCCATTTTCATATCAGAGGATCATTGGTACAAGTTCAAAGCTAGACTTGCTGAAGGAACTAATAATTACACCAAGGTTAGTGGTTTAAAGCTGCTCCTTAGATTGGTTTATGATGTGCATATTAACAAGTTTTAGATATTCGGAAATACTCAAATTATCATTAAATGGGTTTTAGGCCAAAATATGATTCACAATATACAGTTGACTCTTCTATTGAATAAGGTTCTAAGGTATTTTGAGAATATGGAATCATTGGAACTCAAGCATATTTACAAAGAAAGAAATGTTTTGGTTGATGAATTAGCTAAATCTAGAACACTTTTGCAGGATAGAATATGGAAGATCTATGAGTTAAAACATTATGTATCATCAGTGTGCTCGGTATTTCTAACATTTTGTTTTTTTGGTTAAAGCTTGAACATATGATAGGCTACTCTCATGCCAGAGTTTTTTCTCAAGTTTTTCATGACAAAACTGTCTTAGTTTTGACAAATCACATGTGCAGAGGATATCATTATCCAATCTTCATTTTGAAGCTTGGTGTTTGTATTAAGCTATATCTCTGTATTATGATCTTTGTTATTATGTAATAGAAATGTTACTTCTTATATGGACATTATAAAGAAAGTTTGGAGAAACAAATTAATGGTTTTTGAGTGAGGGACAATGCTGAAAGTATCAACACATACTAAGGAAGTAATCTTTTATACTAATGCAATTTCCGAAAAAATTGACGAACATGACAAGATCTGAAACCCAATTAGTTCCACTTATCTCTTTGAATTTTTTCGACATGACAAGATCTGAAACCCAATTAGTTCCACTTATCTCTTTGAATTTTTTCGAGGAAGACTACTGGTATAGGATCAAGAATTGAATGAGAGAAAATAGGAATCTTCTCCAAGATTGCTCAAGTTATTTTCTTCATCTCCCCTATGATTTTTTGTGGAAAAAAAAGTTCATAATATTTTTTATATAATAAAAATATTACATTCTTCGGATGCAATTAAACATTAATATTACATTCAATGAAAAAATATATGTTCATGGATGACTAATATTACGTTCAATGAAAATAAGTTCATAATATTTTTATGATGATGATGATGATGGTTAACGTCCCCTGAGACCAAACTTTGGTCTATCGGACCTAAAGAAGAGAATTAATTAGTTTGCTTTAAAGTTATATTTCTATGCTCAAAGAGCTTGGAAAGAAGCGTCCCGAGCTTACTATAATTTTGACAGGGTAAAAGGCTAGGAAAGTCGGTATTGCAACAAAGATTATGAAACTGGGATCTAATGTGGGTGTACACAGGGCACTCTAAGAGGAAGTGATTTTCATCTTCAATGTTCTTACTCTCACAAAAGTGGCAGATCCTTTCTACCCATGGTGTTTTAGGGACTATCCAACGACCAGTTTCACTATGGAGCTCATGCGAGTTCGTTCTTATCTTAGCTATGTTAATTTTTTTCTTAGTACTGATCAAAACAGAGACATACTTTCGATCTTCTAGAGTAGGGTTGATGACCTCCTTATATAATAAATATATTAATTTTTTCGATACAATTAAACATTAATATTACATTCTTAGCATTCTTATATATTTAAGTAATGTCAATTAATATTACATTCTTTAGCATTGGATGAATAATATTACATTCTTCTTGTTTAATTTAATATTGTGTTCGGCACACCAATCATGCATGTAGCTATGTGGCTTCCAGATTTACATTTACCATGCACCAAAAAATGTAACATTCTGTCACCAAGATATCAAAGTCCTAGTTACCTAAACCCCTTGCAACAAAATAAAGCTAACCATTCTGTCACCGAGATATCAAAGTCCTAGTTACCTAAACCCCTTGCAACAAAATAAAGCTAACTAGTAAGATGTTAGGTACTTGTAGCTTCATTGATGTCTATTTATTTTGTTTAAAAGAAATTCATAAAATCATTATCTAGATATTTGTTTGTGTACAAGTATTTAGGATATTTAACATTCTCCATGTATATTTAGCAACTTCAACATCAGTATTCAAAACTCCTCGTATGAGAGATAGATCACAGAAATAAAGAAAAAAGGCCATAAAAACAAGTAAATAATTCCCCACCACTCTGTTAATAAGTACAAGCTACAGCTTTGAATATGTACAAGATACAGATTTGAAGGCAAAACCCCTCACACGTTTTAACAGGGGCAAGCTTAATATGTACAAGAATAACCAAGAAGGCAAAACCCACACAGGTCCTAACATGGGCCAGCAAAGAGAGCAATAATAATACTTGCAGAAATAAATTTTGTCCCATAACACTCCCAACGAGCAAGACCACAGCCAAACTAGCTAATTACAATTACATATACTTGTGAAAATTTCCATGAGTCAGTGAGGAAAGAAAGATCTGTAATACTATTCCTCATAAAGAACATCCACACAACCAAATTCTTAAAGCAAAATCAGCTTATATTAACGAGGTTCCTGCCACAGAGAGAGCAAATGTGCTTACGGCGAGTCTTAAAAAAGACAGGAATATAGCAAAATCTCCATTCGCTCTGCACGTCGGATGCGCTGATGGCTCCCCCGCAGTAAGGGCAGGCGCCCGGAACAATCTGTGTGTTCAGAATCTTCCGATCCTCGTCGCACACAAACACTAAACACATCCTGTTTTTCCTTATTTGCTTTGCAAAGAGGCCCTAAAACCTGCAAACCCCAATTTCAAGCGAAATCGCAGCGAATTTCTCACAAATATTTTCCGGCCCTAAAGCCTGCAAACCTTAATCGGAAGCAAAATCGCAACGAATTTTTGACACAAGTATTTTCCAGTGTAACCCTCAATGCATATCTACATACACACAATACATACACATATATATATGACCGAAGACTCTTCTAGACGACTCCAGGCAACGTGTCGCGTAAGTTATGTGTATCTTTGGATGATGGATGTTTTGGTTTTAATTTAATTCCCCATTGTTTTTTCAAATAAATTTATCGTTTAGGGAAAGAAAATGAGACAAGTAATTCCAGTGGCTAAAGTGACAGAGGCAAGCCTACAAGGGTAGGGTGAGCCTTTAGCGTAGGGGTAAGTGTATAAGGGTGAGCTTTTATCTTAGAGGTTGTTTATATTTTGAGCCTTGTTATAATAAGTTAATTAGCTTTGTCGTTGGTTTTAATTAGCTTTGTCTTTGATCTCCAAGGAGATAGCACATGTTCTTAACTATTAGGCACACTCATGTGTAACACATGGTTTCTTTAGAGGTAGCTTGCTCATGATTATAAGGGACACTTTTCTTGTCAATATTATTTAGGCTGAAACCACCTTCCTTTTGGTTATGGACTCCAAGTTAAAATTGGTTTTAATTGGCTAAGAGCTCTTCTTTCTTGACCATAAGAAAACAAGTTAAAGGCCCAAGATCCACGGGCATATGGCAAGAGTGTAAGTCTTTCCCCTTAGGTATCACAAGTAGGTCATTTCAAGTGGTGTGGTTTTCCTTGAATAATGGTTATAAGTCAGCATTTGTGGATAAGAGCTAGTTATGATTGTCCTCATTGTTGATTGACAAGTGAGTTATACTAGGTTTTGCCACTTTTAGAAAAGTAATTTAGCAAGCGAAGGTCTAATTATTTATTACCATGAATTTACAATTTTGAAAATGAAAATCTCAAAATTTACAAATTGAGATGTAAGAACCTTATTTTTATGGATCAATTTGGTATTGCGATTTCTCTAATATGAATTTCTAATTCCAAAATTTTTGTATTGGTTGTGATGAATATCTACCAAAAACATTGAAAATGACCTTTAATATACTACAAAACTAGCTCCTTTTAATGCCAAAGGATGATGAATGCTTATGAACAATTCTACAAAGTGTCTACCAAAATTGAGAAGATGCTCGTCAATTATTTGGTGAAAATGTCTACAATAATATCTTGGCTTTAACTTGAGTTGGGGCATGAAGATCTTTGTGAAAACCCTTTCTAAGAGCATTATCATCCGGAGATGGAGAGCTCTTATGTAGTTGACAATGTAAAGGGTAAGATCGAGGATAAGGAGGGGATTTCCCCTTGTCAATATGCTAAAGCAATTAGAAATGGTTGCAACCATGTTGATTATCTCATTAAAAAAAATTGAGAAAACTTTCTACTTGGTGCTCCTTCTTAATGGAGGTTCCAAGAACAAAGGGACATCATCCTCTTTTGTAGCTCAAAAAGTTTTCCACATAAATGGTTAGCAAAGGTAAATCAACTTCATTAAAGGATACTCTTCTTTAATTAGAGAAATCCTTGGAGTGATGTTAAGTTTTCTACTAAGTTGGCCCCAACTAAATTAGCATAGATTCATCTTAAAAAGGATTTACTAAGCGTAAAGAGGGATCAAATCTCTTTAAGCTGCATACCCCTTTTTAATTTATCTAATTTATGTAGTTATATATATAATGTCGTTCTAAATGTTTTAAATCTAATTTGAGTCGACATGTTATTTTTTTATAATATTTATTATTTTTAATAAAGAAAACGTGTCATTTCCAATATAAACACGAAAGAAGTTACACATCCCCTACTGAATTGTGGAATGTGCCTCTTCGACACAATCATTTTCAACTAATAAAAATATATCTTCTTTATCCTTCATGATGGATAAGGCAATGCCAATTATAACTATATAGTTTGATGCTAAACGGAAATATAAACACGAAAGGAGTTACACATTGCCTACTGACTTGTGGAATGTACCTCTTCAACACAATCATTTTCAACTAATGAAAATATATCTTCTTTATCCTTCATGGTGGATAAGGCAATGCCAATCATAACTATATAATTTGATACTAAATACATTTAAGGGGAACAAGAAACATTACTTAAACCATACAATGATATGCATGTTTAAGAGCTTATAGTCATCACTAAAAACCCTCCACCAAAGTGAAAAATGTATTTTCATTATTAATTTTATATCAAAGTGCAAAATGTATTTTCATTATTAATTTTATATCAAAGTGCAAAATTTATTTTTATTATTAATTTTATATTAGAGTGGAACATAACACATATCGCTAATAAGGGGTCTTGGTTTATACACCTTTTTTATTGAACACCTATAAGTATTGAACACCTTTTTTATCATTGCCTTGTATGGAAAATTTACTCTCTATCCTATTGGAACAACACCATTTGTCCCCTCCTCTCAAGTCTGATAGTTTATGTTCTTTCCTGGACATGTGGACTGTCTTTTTCTCTAAGCATTCTAGATACTGCTATCTCCCTTTCCTTGCCATGTGGACTGTATGGAAGGCAAGAAATGTATCTATCTTTGAAGGGAAAACTATACATGTTATCAATTTACTCCACCAGATTTCTTACTCCTCGCAGCTCTATTGCCCTACTGTCACTAGAGTTAATAAACCTAGACCTAAGGGATCGGGACCTATTCTTGTATTCCCCTGTGGTTTTTTTGATGGAGCTTCTGCCAATAATACTGGTGGGGTTGGCTTTAGTTTGTACCTAAATGAGTTACATTCCTACAAGTTTGCATTGGGGGCAAGACTCGGCACCAACAATAGGGCAGAATTAATTGGGCTCTGGGCCCTACTGCATACTTCCCAAATGATGGGGTTACCTGAGCTCAAGATTTTTGGAGACTCTACAGTCATCATCAATTGGGCAAAGGGTACTGCTTCCCTCACACCACCTAAGCTTATCCATTGGTGTAGGGACATTAGGAAGATCTGTACATGCTTCCTTGAGCTGTCTTTTTGCCATGTCTACCGTGAACACAATCAGATCGTTGACCGCCTATCTAAAAAAGCCCTATCTTTGGCTCCGGGATCGGGATTTTACTCAGAATTTTATGATTGTCATTTGACCTCACAAGATAGTTTTATGCTCTTTTGAGCCCGGTGCTGGATCTCCACTTTTTTAAATGCACCCTGGTGATAGTGATGGAGCAGACTCTTTTAGATGGCTGAGCTTCTCTTTTTGGTTCACGGTGGATATGGTTATAAGGGACAAAATCTTTTTTATTGATGGGAACTATATGTAGCTTGTGTTCTAGCCCCCTCTCCGCTCTGTTGTGTTGTAACTCCTGCAGATTGCTTCTAAAGTTTATATCCACAGACTCAATGTCTTGTATGTAACCCATATACTGAGATGGCACGTCAGATGCCCTTTAATTCTAAATGAATATCAAAGTCACGCTTTTTTCTTCTGAAAAAAAGAAGTCTTGGTTTATAGATAAAATTGGCCTCTTTATAAAACCATGGTATATTGGTCTCAATATGCTTATAAAATAATTAATAAAGGTTTGAACTTGGGCGACAATGCCTAGTCTCCCCTTTGAATATTGGAAAAATTGAATATCCTTTATAAAAATGGTAATATTTTGGGCAAGAACATTCCCTTTCCCTTTCGTGATAATAGATAATGCAGTGCATCATTGTCATTGCTCGAATTTGTGTGTATGAAGATATCACGAATAAAATCGTGTTGAAGCATGAGATTAATACTGGAAAACAAATTCTAAACTATGAACACATAATATTGAATAGGGACACGTGACCATGCCATGGAAAGGGCTTATCCTTTAAAAGAACATTTGAATAGTAAACCCACTAGGTGAAAGTACTAGGCATTGAGCCACACTATGTAACTTCACCTACATATCTAAAAGTACAAATCTTAGAGACTTCAGTGAATAGTTTCACCATGTGTTACGTTCAACGATATAAAGATGATCAAGTTTTTTTTTTTTAAATGTGGTTCACCATTTGTTAGAGGGTTACTCCACGGAAAATTCCAATACCTGATATTCAAACTGAATCAAGGTATGGTCAGCTCATCAATCACAACATTTATTACAAAGGGCTCCACAAGAGCAACATGTCACTTACAAGAGTAGAACTTGGGTGGGGAGGGTAACAATCATTCCTCCCAACCACCCAAGCTACATCCATTTGACATAAAGATGACCAAGTTGTGAAAACGACCACTACAAGATTCCACACTCAAGATTTCCCATAAAAGATAAAGGTGAATGTAAGTCGATTAAGAAAGGGAATCAATTATTTGATCAAGCCATACATCCATTACTATGGGAAGAATAATAAAAACCAACTTTTTCAAAAATCATTTTTTTTAATAAAAGTTCTAAAGAGAAAATGTAAAGAAATTCAAGAAATGAAAGGTTAAATGTAAAATATTCAATGAACAAAGGACCACGAAAATACCAATTTGGATTGTGTCAAAAGATTGCAACTTGGTAGCCTCTCCTCCATACTTATTCTCTTAAATCAATATGCTTATGTTTGCGTGAAAGTGAGCACTACACATGTAATTTTCACACTTATAGTTCATGTAGTCTAAAAATTCAACGATTTGGGTTGGAACAAGCGGATTTTTCTGGCATGATTTTGAAAAATTTGGTCAGAATTTTTCAAAATCCAGGTTATAGATGTTAAGTTAGGGAATTTTGGGTGCCCTAGGGGTTTCTTAGGGTGCTGAATCCATTTCTACCATCAAAATTGCAATTAAAACATAGTTAAATTCCAATTTTGTAAAATAAAATAACACCGAATTCTAGCCAAAAAAGGGTCGTCCGGTCCAAATTGTTGATTTTTTATGTCTTCCTTATAATCTTCAACAACTTATCCTTAAAATCATCCTTTCAATTTTCCTTAAAATTAATAATTGCAACCTCGAATCCTTTGTGTAGTAAGTTAAACATTACATGTTTTGTAGCATTTTTTGGCGAATTTTCTAAACAAAATTAGGATTGTACTATTAAAATTTCATAATTGTGATGCTCAGGGGATTTGGAGGGTAATGAATCCATTTCTACAATCAAACATGCAAATTCAACAATGAAAAATCACAATTTCAACAATGATACGTTGTTGGACTTTGACAAAAATGGACCTAAAAGTACAAAACATATAACGATTAAGTTAGTCCATACTTTATTATCTTTGTATAACTAAATTATTATTTTAATTAAATTAATTTAATATATAACTTTCATTGCATCTAATCTTCCTTCGTTTATTTGTGAATCTATCATTTCAATTTTAAGCAAAATATGTAATAATGAAATTAGAGTTCTTCTTTTAACGATGACAATGATGACACTAGAAACTAATTTTGATGTCTTAAAAATCTAATTTATAATCACAATTAATTTAATCTCATTAAAATGGCTCAATTATTATTGCTCCCAACTGGTATATAATTTGAATAATAATAATTTAAATTAATATTATTAAATTTGATTTATTATTTAATCGATCATCTCAAATTTTAATAAAATATATAATAATTATGTGAAATTATACTACTTTTTTCATTGATGATGCTAGGAGGATGCATTGAAACCAACTTTAATCTATCAAAACTTAAGAATCTAATTTAAAATTATGATTAATTTAATCATAGTAAATTGGGTCATTATTATTGGTTCCAATTACACGTAATTTGAATAATAATAATTTAATTTAATGTTATTAAATTGGATTAATCATTGTTACTTTCGATTTAATTATTGATTTGATATTATATATTTAAAATTTATTCTTGAAACTTTTATTAGGGATAGAGACCAAAAGGATAATAATAAATAGCAATTTGGGACATTATGAATCCTCTCTTGGAACTATCGTGCTTGTCCATGGAGCAAGGGGCCAACAAGCCTCGACCACAATCATGGACTCACCCTCAAGTCAACTTTATTGCATCACCGATCCTTCAAACAAAGGGGCCAAATAAGGAACCAAAACTAAAGCTTTGCTATGAAATTCTTCAAACTGATCCTCTTGCACTTTCCACTAGCCCAATAAAATATTGGCACCAATAATGAATGCTTGAGCCTCCTCCATGTTTGGTGCTAAGGGATTCTATTGCTCTAGACTATTCCATTCTAAAAATGCAAGGAGTTCAACTTCAATAGTGTAAGATAAGTTGGTTGGGATGCAGGGAGAAACTCCTTGAGTGTCTTCTTGGCAACAAAAACAACATCATGAAGGGAATCCAACCCATCGTCAACAACCGGTATTTCCTCCTATTTCTTATGCTACTCAAGCAGGTTAATCATATCTTGGGCCTCCTTATTCAACCACTTTATCTTCTCTTACAGGTCATCAACTGTTTATTTCCTTTTCTCTAATAGGTCCATCCAATCCTACAAAGAGGAGAAAGTGACCTTACTTTGTGATGTTGCATCATGAATCTGAGTATGAGTTGTGTTTACGTCCATGAAAAGTGGTAGAAACTAGCTATGAGTTTTCTTTGTTGCTCTATTCCTTGACTTCGGGTTATGTCAACCTATGCTTGAAGATCTTTTGCGTTCTCATGCAACTCCTACCATGAGGATCAAAACATGTTGATACATTCCCATGAATGCACAAATGATCTAGCTTCTCGAAGGGAGCCATCTTGTGTTCGGATCTAGGACTGCCTATCTACAAGTCGCTAGCAAGTATCATGATTTGCTTGTTGAAAAGTGACTCAAGCTTGATGATTGGAATCCCATTCTACAAGGGATTCTATCGGTTTCATATGTATTTGCTATTAATACATATAAGATACCTTCTGATTGTGCTTGAATTTTACAATTATTTATTTGACTTTGAAGACTGAGGCACACATCTAGTTGATAAATCTAGGAGTAGACTAGTCCTACAAACTTCCAGGAGCAGAATCAGTTGGAGGCATGGAGCTCAAGTCATGTCCATTACTGATGGAAGGCTAAAACTTGTCTGAAGTTTGCACCTTTTCTTATAATTGTAGCTGACGCAATTGATATTGCTACAACATTTTGGCCCGAGTCTCACTTGTAAAAAATGGAACCACATCCATGTGTTCCTAGCAAATTTACAACATAGCTTGACAGTGTTCAAGTTATTTCATAAGGTACTCCAATTACTCCATCATGAAAAAGATATCCAATGGGGAGGAAGAGGGAAGGGGAGTAAATGGAATGAGATTTGACACCTCATCCTTTCCCACCTCCTCCATAATCACCTTTGAGGGAGCACTTGCATCTACTTTGCACTACACAAGTAGTTGAGGGGGTTGCAGAGTCTCCTCACCAATGCTACCTCCCACCACATGTTCTATTGGCCCTGCTTGTGTAGGTAGAGAGGCATGATCCAAAAATTTTCTAGTATCTTGCTCTAACTGCATCATTATGGTCCCGTCCTTGAGCTTGTATTTTATTTTGGTCTAGATATGCCTGATCTCATGTAGTACTAGGGAACTAGGAAAATATTTCAATGACATGGGTTGATCATCATCTATATGAATGAATAATACCTTTGAGGTAAAATTTTCAAAGCCTTGAAAGAACCAAAATTTATTATCCACATAACCTAGGTCATGCTTGACCTCAAAATCTAATAATTCCTGCAGAAAAGGGTTAGCTGGAAGAGTTGGAAAAGGTGCCTCAATTGTGGTGGAAATCGTTGTAGGGAATAAGTTGAAGAAGGGCCACCCATCACAAGTTTGACTTTTGGAATCTAAGGTCTTGATGGTTCATCACACGTCTAGATATTTTGGAGACAATCAGTTGTTAGATGGAAGGTGGCTAGCAGAGAGTCAACTGGGGGTCCGTCCAAGCAAGTCAGAGGGCCAAATGAACAGTCCATTGAACAACTGTCTAAAATCTGGGACATTGCAGATTCTATGGAATCATCTTGGACCAACAACCTATATTTGTGGACTAGATCTTCTTTACTTTCAGATAATTGTATAGATCTGGAAACTATAAATAAGCGACCCTATGGGTTGTCTAACATATGGATTTGAGATATATTTCATGCTCATTATGCATTGTGATGTTCTGATCATGATGCGCCATGCTTAAGTGCTGTAACAATGTCTTTAGACATCGCCTCTTATCTTGGAATATTGTTCCATTTTTTTTCTTTTGTTATGCTTAATAGTTCATGGCATAAAGGTTCCCCAACATGGTATCAAAGATGGTGGTTTTGACCTAGCCCTATTGTATGCAAATCATGTTGATTTAGATCTAAGGTTGATTGACTCCAGACAAAATATTTATCGATTATACCTCTACCTGGACTTTGATCATATCTATTAGATCAAAATCATGGCTTCCAAGACAGAACATATTGTTCTCAATGGACATAATTATGTTGTTTTGGCGACATATACATAGACAATGACTAGTCTCCCCTTTGAATATTGGATGGCAATGACTAGTCTCCCCTTTGAATATTGTAATTTGAATATCCTTTATAAATTGGTAATATTTTGGGTAAGAACATTCTCTTGAGTTGATCATAAATAATAAAGTCCATCATTTTCATTGCTCGAATTTGCATGTATGAAGATATTAGGGATAGAATCGTGTTGGAGCATGAGATTAGTGCTTGAAAAAAACTTCTAGACTATGAACACATAATATTCCATTGCATTGAATAGGGAACATGACAATGCCATACTAGATAAAAATGACAATGCCATACTAGATAAAAAGGGCCTATCAAGTAAAATAACATTTGAATAGTAAATCCACTTTGTGAAAGCACCAGACATTAAGCCACACAATATAACTTCACCTACATATCTAAAAGTACAAATATTAGAGACTTTAGCTAATGGTTCCACCACACCCACCAAAGAGGGTGCTACATTCTTCAACGACATAGAGATGACCAAGTTGTGAAAACTACCACTACAAGATTCCACACTCAGTAGTTACAAGAAAAGATAAAAGTGAAGGTCAGTCGATTAAGAAAGGGAATCAATTCTTTGATCAAGCCATAAATGCATTACAATTGGAAGAACAATAAAAAACAACTTTTTCAATAACACCTTGTTTGTTGCACCAAAATTCCAAAGAGAAAAATGTAAATAAATTCATCCATATACATAATCCTCAACAAAGGGAGTCAACTATAGATGACCCTTCAAAATTGTGAAATGTCCCATGCATGCGTAATTGAGGTTAAGAAAGAGAATCAAGTAATGAAAGATTAAATGTAAAATATTCTTTGAACGAATGACCACAAAAATCCCAATTTGGGTTGCACCAAAAGATCACAACTCAATAGCCTATCCTCCATAATTATTCTCTTAAGTCAATATGCTTATGTTTGCGTGAAAGTGAGCACTACTCATCTATTTTTCACACTTATAATCTTCAATGGTTTATCCTTAAAATCATCATTTCAATTTTCCTTAAAATTAATAATTACAACTTCGAATATTTTATGTAGTAAGTTAAACATTACATGTTTTGTAGTGTTTTTTTGCGATTTTTCTAGTCAAAATTAGGATAGAATTGTTAAAATTGCATATATACATTACTGAAATTGCATAATTGAGTTGCTCAAGAGCTTTGGAGCGCAATGAATCCATTTATGCAAACGAACATACAATTTCAACAATGAAAACTCGTAATTTCAACAATGATTTGTCATCAGATTCTCACAAAATGACCTTGAAAGTACAAAAAATTTAACAATTAACTTACTCTATACTTTATTATCTTCGCGTAACTAAATTATTTTTTTAATTAAATTAATTTAATATACAACTTTCATTACATCTAATATTCTTTGGTTTATTTGTGAATCTATCATTTCAATTTTAAGCGAAATGTGTAATAATTAAATAAAATTAGAGTACTTGATGACAATGTCGATGATAATGATGGCACTAGAAACTAATGATGATACTAGAAACTAATTTTGATGCCTTAAAATTACAATTAATTTAGTCTCATTAAATTGGTTCAATTAAGATTCATTCCAACTTGTATATAATTTGAATAATAATAATTTAATTTAATTTATTAAATTTGATTTATTGTTAATAGATCATCTCAAATTTTAATAAAATATATAATAATTATGTGAAATTAGAGTAGTTTTTCATTGATGATGCTATGAGGATGCATTGAAACCAACTTTAATATATCAAATCTTACGAATCTAATTTAAAATTATGATTAATTTAAACTTATTAAATTGGATCATTACTATTGGTTCCAACTTACACGTAATTTGAATAATAATAATTTTATTTTATTTTATTAAATTGGATTAATTATTATTACTTTCAACTTAATTATTGATTTGATATTATATATTTAAAATTTATTCTTAAAAGTTTTATTAGGGATAGAGACCAAAAGGATAATAATAAATAGCATTTTGGTACATTTTGAATCGTCTCTTGGAACTATCATGGTTGTTCATGGAGCAAGGGGCCAACAAGTGTCGACCACAATCATCGACTCACCCTCAAGTCAACTTTGTTGCATCACTGATCCTTCAAACAAAGGGGCTGATTAAGGAACCAAAACTAAAGCTTTGCTATGAAATTCTTCAAACTCATCCACTTGCACTTTCCACTTGCCCAATAAAATATTGGAACCAATAATAATTTCTTAGGACTCCTCCATCTTTGGTGCTAAGGGATTCTATTGCTCCAAAATATGCCATTATAAATATGCAAGGAGTTCAACTTCAGTAGAGTAAGATAAATTGGTTGGGATGGATGGTGAAATGCCCTGAGTGTCTTCCTTGAAACAACAACAACATCATGAAGGGAATATAGCCTATCAACGACAACTTGTATTTCATCATATTTCTTATGCTACTCAAGCATGTTAGTAATATCTTGGGCCTCCTCATTCAGTTGCTTTATCTTCTCTCGCAGGTCATCAACTATCCATTTCCTTTGCTCTAACGGGCCCATCCAATCCTACAAAGAGGATAAATTTACCTTACTTTGTGGTGTTGCATCATGAATCTGAGTATGAGTTGTGTGGACCTCCATGACAAGTGGTGGAAACTGGCCATGAGTTTTCTTTGTTGCTCTATTGCTTAACTTTGGGTTATGTCAACCTCTGCTTGAAGATCTTCTGCTTTCTCACACAACTCTTGCCTTGAGGATCAAAACATCTTGATAAATTCCCATGAACACATAAATGAACTGGCTTCTGGAAGGTAGGCATCTTGTGTTCAGATCTAGACCCTCTTATCTACAAGCCACTAGAAAATATCATAAAGTGCTTGTTCAAAAGTGACTCAATCTTGATGACTGACATCCCACTCTAAAAGGGATTCTATCGGTTGCATCTGTATTTGCTAATAATACATATAAGCCACCTTCTAATTGTGCTTGAATTTTACAATCCTTTATTGAACTTCGAATATTGAGGCACACATCTAGTTGAGAATTCATGGAGTAGACCATTCCTACAAACTTCTAGGTGTAGAATCAATTGGAGGCATGGAGCTCAATTCATGCCCACTAATGATGAAAGACTCAAACTAGTCTAATTTTTACACCTTTGCTTCTACTTATAGTTGACTTAGATGATGTTGTTGCAACATTTTCACTTGAATGTCACTTGTAAAAAATGGAACCACATCCATGTGTTCTTAGAATATTTATAACATAGACCGACAATGTTCTAGTTGTTAAAATTGATGTGCCATTTATATTTTCAAGCAATTAGTTTTGAATTATTATTGCATGAAAAGGATAATGAAGATACACACTGAACAAAAAAAACCACACAGGAAACAAATGAGTATATCTCATATAATTATAGTATCATTGTCATTCATTAAATCCAGTGTTACAATAGTTTACATAGGAAGAATTCGAATGTATTAGGGAGAAATTCGAATCTACCAACTGGATTTGACTGTACCTAACTGACTAGCTAACGCATGGTGTCTCAATCAATATCGAATTCCAATAGATCAATTCCCATATGTCTAACCAACTCATGCAATCAGTAATAACTAGTTAATTCCGTGTAACTAAGGTGGTAGGTGGGCAAAGGCGCCTACTCCACATGCAACCATGCATTAGCCATGCATAACTAGCTCTAGCTAACTAATTATGATCTAACTAAAAGTAACTAGAAGCTAACTAAGACTAACTAGTTTGAACTCCAACTAACTAATGGAGGTTGGTGCCGGGACTCCTAGTGGCTCCTAAAATGTAGGGATTGGTCTAAGAGGTGACCAAACTGATGCATGCACATGTAGTAAGTGGCAGTTAACCTCTAGCAGTGTTCCTCGCACTCTAGTAACTGGTACATGTGGCCCCATTAGGCCAAGTGGACCCAATTAATTAATTAAGGTTCCTAAGTTAGGATAAATAATCTAATAGACAGTATGGTCAAGGGAGGATTAATAATCCTAACACTAGTTATTTCACAAGATACTCCAATTGTTCCATTATGGAAAATATATCTAATGGGGAGGAAGAGTGAGAGGGAGTAAATGGAATGAGCTTTGAAAAGTCATCCATTTCCACCTTCTTCTTTATCACCTCTAGCGGAGTACTTGCATCTACTTTGCACTACACAGGTAGTTGAGAGGGTTGTGGAGTCTCCTCACTAGTGCTACTTCCCACCACATGTTCTATTGGCTCTGCTTGTGTAGGTAGAGAGGCACGATCCAAATTTTTTCTAGTATATTTCTCTAACTACATCATTGGGGTCCTAACCTTGATATTATCTGTTATTTTGACCTGGATACGTTTGATATCATGTAGTACCAGGGCACTAGGAACATCTTTCAATGACCTAGGTTTATCATCATCTATATGAGTGAATAGTACCTGAGACGTAAAACTCTCAAAGCCTTAAAAGAACTAGAAAGTCTCGTCCATAGAACCTAGGTCATGCTTGACCTCAAAATATAGCAATTCTTGCAGAAAAGGGTTATCTAGAAGAGTTTCCAAAGGTGCCTCATTTGTGGTGTCGATCATTGTAGGGAATATGTTGAAGAAGGGCCACCCATCATAAGTTTGAATGTTGGAACCTAAGGTCTTGATGATTCATTACACCTCTGGATTTCTAGAGACAATTAGTCCTTATACAATAAGAGGCTAGCAGAGTATTCGATTGGAGGTTTGACCAAGAAAGTCAAAGGGATGAATGAATAACTGATTGAACAACTGATTAAAATCTAGGACATTGCAGATTCTACAGAAACAGTTTGGACCAACGACCCCTATTTGTGGACCAAATCTTACTTACTCTTAGGTAGGTGGTTATATCTGGAAACTATAAATAGATGATCCTATGGGTTATCTAACATGTGGATATCCCAATGAAATGGCCATGTTTCTAAGGTAGACTAAATATATCCCAATGAAATTTAGGGTAGAAGCCATATACTACTCAATTTATCTCCTGAACCTTGTACCAAACTAGAGCTATCATTGACATGACTCCATTCGAGAAGTGGAATGGTAAGAAACTCTCTGTCAGACATCTCAGAACATTTTAATGTGTTACTTGGGCACATATCAATGATAGCTCTAGAAAGAAATTGGATGTGAAGATACATGCCTACATCATTATGGGCTACTCCAATGACTCTAAATCCTATAGATTGGTTGATCCTATCAAACAATAGACCATATTTTGTTGAAGAGTAATATTTGATGAGACAACTTTATGAAATAAGTTGTTGTATTATGGTCTAATGAACAATGATCCATTTGACATTCTTGACGAATCTGGCTCGACTGTACTCATTTGTGGATTTATGACTAGATCGATGAATTCTCCTCCCGATTAAATTGGTAGTCAGTCAACTATGATTGTTGAAGTTGATAGTATGACTTCCTTGACATAGAGTATTGATGATAATTGGCCTGCATCACTGACGAATTTCTTACCTTGGTGGGATGTTAAGACAATTGAAGTTGCTGGATTGGATATTGGAAATCCTAGTATTGGTCGGTAGACTCGCAATTAGACATAATGTGGTAGTGTTTCCTTGATGGCATGTGTTCTCAACACTTGTGATCCTGGTACATATGTTGATGCTTAGGGTATACCAAAATGAGAAACTATTGTGTCTCCTAAAATTGATTCCTTGAAAAAGAATCACACATGGGAACTTGTTCCCCGACCACAAGGAAAGAATGTCATGAAGTGTCAATGGGCCTATAGGACCAAGTTTATCTCCAACGGTGATGTTGAACACCACAAGGCTCATTTGGTCACCAAGGGTTTCTCTTAGAAAGAATGCATGAACTACACTGAAACATTTTCCCCTATTGCAAAGATGAATTCTATTTAACTGATCCTTTCTCTTGCTGCTCGTTTTAGATGGGAGATTCATCAAATGGACAGTAAAAGTTCATTTCTTCATGGATATTTTACCGACGAACTATATATGGAGCAACCTCTTGGTTTTGTGACAGATTTTGGTCTTGTTTGTTGACTAAAGAAGTCATTGTATGCTTTGAAACATGCACCTTGTTCTTGGTATGCGAAGATTGATCAATTCTTTGTCGATCTTGGGTTCAAACATTGTGAATATGATCACAGTATTTATGTATTACATGTTCATGGTGATACTTTAATTGTGGCATTGTATGTTGATGATTTAATCATAACTAGAAACAATGTTAATATTATTTTGGGTTTGAAGAAACAACTTGCAGATACCTTGAAAACGAATGACCTTAACCTTTTGCATTTCTTTCTTGGCATTTGGGTTTTACAAATGAATGATGATATCTTTCTTTCTCAACCTAAACATTCCTTGGATATTTTGGAATGATTAAAGATGGATGACTTCAAGTCATGTGCTACACCTTATCATTCGGGGGTGAAGTTGTGGAGAGATTGCGTCTCTCTATGGGTCAGTGGCACTCTTTATTGACAATTGGTTGGTAGTTTGAGTTATCTGACATAGTCAACGATCTCTCATTTGTTGTTAGTGTGGTTTCCCGATTCATGCAGTATCCACATGAAATCCAATAGAAAGTTGCAAAGAGGTTATTTTTTACATTAAAGGTACTTATCAGTTTGGTATCAAGTATTGTAGCAACTCTGACCCACTCGTTAGGTACATTGATTCCGACTGGGGTGGTGACATTGATGACCAAAAGTATACTTCTATATGTATGTTTTGACTGAGCTTTGGACTCTTGGTATGGTCATGTAAGAAATAGACAGTAGTCTCTCTTTCGAATACATAATTTGAGTATTATGGTGCTTTCAATGCAGGAACAAAGGAAGTTTGGATCCATCAGCTTATTGACGCGCTTGGATTTATTTTTCATGCCTCTACTATTATCGATTGTTATAATTAGGGTTCTATTCAAGTCACTGATAATCCTGTTTCTCATATAAAGATGAAGCATGTTGAACTCTAGGTTCATTATCTAAGATAGTTGGTATAGACGAATATTGTCTCACTTCTTTATTATAGAACAAATGATCAAGCTGTTGATATATTTATGAATCCTTTGCTAGAAGCTAAGTTTGTGAAACTTCAGGCTATGCTTGGACTTCAAGAATCTGCAATTATGGGGGGGTGTTCAGAGAAAGTAATTTCACCTATTGAATCTCCAGAGCATTGTGCTGATGGGGGGGTGTTGGAGCCTAAGTTATTGATGGTTCATCAAACCTCTGGATCTTCTGGAGACAATTATTTGTTAGACAACATGTGACTAGTAGAGTAGTCGAATAAAGGTCCAACCAAGCAAGTTGGAGGGACGACTGAATAGTAAGTTGAATAATCGACTAAAATCTGGTATGTTGCAATTTCTATAGAAATAGTTTGGACCAATGGACCCTATTTGTGGACCATATATTCCTTACTTTCAAGTAGTTGGTTATATCTGGAAACTATAAATAGGAGACCCTATGGGTTGTCTAACATATAGATTTGAAATATCTTTCACACTCATTATGCATTGTGATGTTATGATCATGATGCAGTGTGCTTAAGTTATATAACATTGTCTTTAGACACCACCCATGATATTGGAAAAATGTTCCCTTATTCTTATTTTGTTTTTCTCAATAGTTTGTGCTTGAGAGGTTCCCCAACATTGACTAGGTGCGAGTTGATGGGTTGTAGTATAAATATTAACTTATTTGGTGTTGAACCTGCAAAAACTAAGAGACTAAACCAAGGTAAGTCTTAATATGTTTATTTTTTAGTTGGGATAAACTAGGTATGGAGGAAGAAAGCATCATGGGTATCCCGATGAAAGTGAATGGCTCAATAGCTTTCGCATCCAAGCCCTTCTATGGAGTTTCCTATGCTGCACCAATCTTCTTCTTTCACGAGACTTCCTCTTTTGAGACCAACTACTTTTTCCGGGGTGTCATGGATGTGATTTCTGGGAAGATATACGTAGTGCGCTGAGTTGTTTTGGACTTCATCACACTGAACCATTGTGAAAATTACACATCCAAGAGTATCTCTGTCAAATAGTGGGGAAGGGCGACAACTTTGAAATTTTATGGATCTATGAGACATGGATGAATGAAGATATTGTCTATGTACATTCCAAACCAAGTATTGCTCGCATGCACATCTATGAGTGACATAGAATTCACGGAATGTGAGTATTGATATCAAGTATGCAATCCTTTCGCTTCCCAAATGCAACTCATTGAAAGAGGCATTTTAAATATCACTCAACTTTTCTAAGGATCAAATCATAGTTCCAAGACTCTTCTTTCTGAGGTTGGTGGTAGCTCATGGCCCCAGGAAGATTGCCACTTCCACATCACAAAATATACCTACATGCACACAAAATGAAGTAAGTAGATGATCCATGGACATACACATAGTACTGGAGCATGTTGTCTATAAGGAACCTGCACCAATTTAACTAAATATCCTGTATGCAAAATTCCACTACCGAAAGAGCATCCAAGATGCATTCTCCTTGGGTATATTTTCTCATTACTTTTATTGATCAACTGGTAGGAAATATTCACTTTTGGGTGGTTAATTAGTTCTATTATTGCCCCACATCAATCTCTCTTCCTTTTATATCTATCATATAGGTTGATGTTGTCTTTCTTTCGACCATGCTTATTGATTCCTGGAAATCCTAATGAAACATATTGCCCCTCCATGGAATACCTAGTAAACATATATATATCATAGACATGGATTGGCCATGTTCCATCTAGCCATAAAGAATAACCATGGACGTTGCTAATTAAAAACTTAGTGCATCACATTATCTTCCATGTGGTGACAAATATTAGAGAGCGTATACAGAGGTTTGAAATTTGGTTTCCAAATTTTAATGGGATTCCCTATTCCCAAGGGCACATAATCCATGTAGAATTCATGCTTCATAACTGGGAAGATATCCTCATCACTAAAATCACTGTCCAGCAATAGGATTTGTTCTACCTTCTTACGTAAATCACCAATGAATTTCACCCTAGGATCACAAAACTCGATGTGTATTTCCTTTTTAGGCTTGGAGGCTATTTTTTATGCTAATTCCTTGCTACTAGAAGCTTCTCCCATTGCTAATTAATGTCTCCAATACACAAACTAGATTACTAGTTGATGTTGCACACTAGAATCTCAACTTCACATTTCAAAAGGCTAAGAGGGATCCAGTGTGAGAATTAGAAACTTCATAAAGACCAAGTGAACGCTTCATTGAAATTAGGGATCTTTAACCATTTGTCCATGTTAATTACATGATTTGACATGTCCATTTAATGAAAAGTGTGAAAGATAGCCTATCTTTCAGTTATTAATGCATAAATTGTTAACGACGATTTGATACATAACAACCTTTAAACATGAAAAATCACTCTTAAAGACTCTTACCACCCTGAAATACCACCCAATCAATTAACACCTAACTAATGGACACACTGGATTTGACCAACATGATAGATCCTTCTTATTATTTACGCTTGCATACTCCCAATGCTTAATAGTTAGACAAGGAATGACCTGAGAGTGCCCCCTTGACCACAGGATGGGAAATTTTAGGGGCAAAATTTATCCCATGGGGTATTTTTCCATGTTTTAATCCAAAAACAAATTCGTCAATTTACATTTTTTGAAGCCTTGTTTCGCCAAACATTTTTTGAAGCCTTTGTTTTAATCCAAAAATGAAATTCGCCAATTTACATTTTGATGGAGTCATCTCTCATGTCTAAATCTAGAAATTTAGACACATTAAATAAGGATAATGACAATGCCATGCTAGATGGAAAGGGTCTATCAAGTAAAAGAACATTTGAACAGTAAATACACTTGGTGAAAGCACTAGGCATTGAGCCACATTGTGTAACTTCACCTACATATCTAAACATAGAAATCTTAGAGAATTTAGTGAATGGTTCCATCACAACCACCAAAGAGAGGGATACATTCAACGACATAGAGATGAACAAGTGAAAACTACCACTACAAGATTCCACACTCAATGGTTTCAATAAAAGACAAAAGTGAAGGTAAGTCGATTAAGAAAGGGAATCAATTCTTTGATCAAGCCATAAATGCATTACAATTGGAAAAATAAATATAAAAACAAACTTTTCAAAATCACTTTGTTTGTTGGATCAAAATTCCAAAGATACAAATGTAAAGAAATTCATCAATATACATGATCCTCAACAAAGGGATTCATCAATATACATGATCCTCAACAAAGGGAGTCAACCATAGATGGCCTTTCAAAATTGTGAAATCTCCCATGCGTGCGTAATTGAGATTAAGAAAGAGAATAAATTAATGAAAGGTTAAATGTAAAATATTCAATGAACGAATGACCACGAAACTACCAATTTGGATTGCGTCAAAAGATCACAACTTGGTAGCCTCTCCATACTTATTTCGTTAAATCAATATGCTTATGTTTGTGTGAAAGTGAGAACTAATCATGTATTTTTCACACTTATAATCTTCAATGGCTTATCCTTAAATCATCATTTCAATTTTCCTTGAAATTTATAAATACAACTTCGAATGGCTTATCCTTAAATCATCATTTCAATTTTCCTTGAAATTTATAAATACAACTTCGAATACTTTATGGAGTAAGTTAAACTTTACATGTTATGTTTTGCAGTGTTTTGGCAATTTTTTCTAGCCAAAATTAGGATAGAATTGTATATACATTGCTGAAATTGCATAATTGAGGTGCTTAGGGGCTTTGGAGGGAAATGAATCAATTTCTGCAATCAAACATGCAATTTCAACAATGAAAACTTGCAATTTCAATAATGATTCGTCGTCGGACTCTTACAAAATTGATCTTGAAAGTACAAAACGTCTAACGATTAACTTACTCCATACTTTATTATCTGTTCGTAACTAAATTATTATTTTAATTAAATTAATTTAACATATAAATTCCATTGCATCTAATCTTAGTTTATTTGTGAATCTATCATTTCAATTTTAAACAAAATATGTAATAATTAAATAAAATTAGAGTACTTCTTTTAATTATGACGATGACAACGATGATGATGACACTAGAAACTAATTTTGATGGCTTAAAAATCAAATTTAAAATTAAAATTAATTTAATCTCATTAAATTGATTAAATTATTATTGCTTTGAACTTGTATATACTTTGACTAATAATAATTTAATTTAATCTTATTAATTTTGATTTATTGTTAATCGATCATCTCAATTTTTAATAAAATATATAATAATTATGTGAAATTATATTACTTTTTTCATTGATGATGCTATGAGGATGCATTGAAATCGTCTTTAATCTATCAAATCTTAAGAATCTAATTTAAAATTATGACTAGCATTTGCACCAAGAGGTGCAAAAAAACGCTGAGAGGGTAAAAATATTCTGTCTTTTCGCAAGCCAACCTTTGTGACTTACCTTGGGAGACTGCATATTAATACTGAGTTTTGAAATTTTAGGTTAAGACATTTATAATTGTTGTGTTTTGGGGTTTCAATTTTCGATTATAAATTGTGCAAGAAATAATAAAAATTAACTGACAGTGACCTAAAATTAACGCGTGCAATGATTATGCTGAATATTTGCAAATGATAATAAATTTCAAGCTCCTACAATTCGCAACCCAAAAATTTCGGGATACGGGTTTCGGGAAAGTTTAGCGGGATGATGATCGACGGTATATATGTTATTTGATCTTTGATCGACGGATCGAAAGTATTCCATAGATGAGACTTGCGCGATGGATTTAATCGGACTAGCTTGGCGAAATATCAAATGTACCCACGATCGAGCGGTCCAGATGAAGGCAGGTTGCAGATCGAGGGTCTCTTTTGATTCTGTTGAATTAAATTGTGCAGGTGTTAGCCTTGGTCTTGATATTGAAATCGCGCACATAAAAGACTCAGATCTTGGTAAGAAGCTGATCCACGATGAATATAACTGGAGAAGCAAATGAAATCTATGTGGTTCGAGATCGCCTGATGAACCAAATCTCCCAGCGAGGACAAAATATCCTGATGAACCTGGTACAGAAAGGACATTCCCACATACGGTCTGTTTTTTCTGACCAGTAATTGAGTCCCTAGACACCATTCGCAACATCCTATAGGTCAAGACCATGTCCCCAACATCGCCTGCTGTCCCAACTTCGAGGATCCATCATGAAATTTAGATATTTGAAACAACAAATCTTGCCTCTACATGAAGCAAAGAAACGTGGCCAGCCGAATCCACTCTTATCCCACCTCCAGCATAGGCGAAAGGGTAAGGAAGGTCAAGTCCAAATGCCTTGACCCACCTGGGTAGCAACGTGGGAGAAAACTTAAGGTCTTATCCATGGCCAGTATGATAATTGAATATTAGAGGAGATGAGTTAACTGGATTTTCTGCAAGGAATGAAGATCCTCACTCACTTGTCACTTGTACTATTGTTATGATTGCCAGTTTTCAAGTGTACAACGATGCTGGTAAGTTATTTTCGGGTCTGTCTGGCTCACCCTATATAATGCCACCCTTGAGAGCTGTTGAAAAACAGGGATGAATGAACACTGAGAGAAAGGACAAAAGTGATCCATTACGTGAGGTCTTGAGTTTTCTTACAGACATCAATGGTTGTATGGTTCGAGAAGATCATTTGTTAGGGGGTACTGATGGTTGGCGAAAATGAAATTATGTTCCTTTATCATCTTGGTTGTTTGCACCAGGAAATTGCCAACCATCAGGGCCTGGATGTGATACACTTTGAATATTTCCGAATAGTCATACCTCTAGCTGCACAATACGACGGTTTTCCTGTCCCTGGACTGTGTCCCTAGAAATCCTTGAAGAGGTCACGACTTCCAAAGTCCCATTGCATGGGGGCCATGTTCTGCGACAGCCAGTCGGAGCGAATGCTCGTACTGGGGTGGTGGGTGTCCAAAGTCTTCATCACCTCGTTTGTAATTCCCACTTGCTAATTTTCTTTGAGGTGGTGATGAGGTTAAGGACACACTCCACTATATTTCTGTTGGAGAGCCTACTTCATGGGAGGTGAGGAGAACAAGAATGCCTCTCTCCAAGTCCCCTCATACAACAATGTTACCAGGACATAGGGGAATTGTGGACAAGGGTGAGCACGGAAAGCACATAAAGTCCTTTTCCAGTTTGGAAACCATGTAGAAAGGCACCCTTGAGCACAAAACACATAGGCAGGGAAGGACACGTGGTTGAATCAATAGACAGATGAGCGGTTTAGCCCAGTGTGCTTATTGCATCCAACGCTATACCTTTATGTAATTTTTTGCTAACAAAGATGTAAATTCATTATAATTAATACATTTCACAAGAATTTGAGCATTCTGGGGTTTCAAACCATAGTCATATCATAATATTAGTTGGTTAAGGTTTGTTTATGGTAATCTATTCCAAAACAGTGCTTGCTTATAAGAGCAATCTTAATAGTATATGGTTAAACTTGGGGTCCTTTTACATTGTTAATAATTCAATTACATTTCAGGATCATTTGGACTCTCAACAAGAGACTGAGACTAATATTGTGTAGTCAATAATGGGCAATGGTAAAGAAAATCATAATTTACTTTATGTAACCGATTTAAATAACAACCCAAGCTATGAAAGCATTTTTTAAAGAAATTCTCTGAACCAAACCTTAGTGACTCTCAATTAATTAGTTTAAGAAATGATTTCAAGGTCTCTTTGTTTAATTAGCGTGTTTTTTTAGTACTTAAGAGAAGAATGGTAATTATTTCAAGTTTTATTTTGTTTCATTAATGGCTCTTCCACTTTCATTTGCACACAGCCAGGGAAGCAGACGAGCTGATTCAATAGACAGATGAGTGGTTGATCCCATTGTGCTTATTGCATCCAACGCTATAACTTTCTGTAATTTATGCTAACAGAGATGCAAATTCATTATAATTATTACATTTCACAAGATTTTGAGTGCTTAATATTAAAAATCTTATTAACAATGCTAGTTGGTTAAGGTTTGTTTATTTCAATAGTTGTAACTAATTTATGGTTAATCTATTCCAAAACAGTGCTTGCTTATAAGAGCAATCTTAATAGTTTATGGTTAAACTACGGGTCCTTTACATTGTTAATAATTCAATTACATTTCAGGATCTTTTGGACTCTTGACCCAAATATATGAAAGCAAATTTTTAAGCAATTCTCTGAACCAAACCTTAGTGACTCTCAATTAATTCGTTTAAGAAATTATTTCAAGCTCTCTTTGTTTAATTAGCGTGTTTTTTTTAGTACTTAAGAGAAGAATGGTAATTATTTCAAGTTTATTTGTCCATTAAGCTTTTAATGTTGTATGAAACACTTAAAAATGATTACAACTCTTGGCATTTGTTTTCATTTATTTTTATGACTACAATTAGGTGGGTAGTTATTAGGGAGGTGTTTGTTCATGAAATATGTTACAAGCAGGGGTTTTAAAACTTTAAAACTTACCAATGTGTAATAGTTCTAGAACTACCCTAATGACAATAGTTGCTAAAGTGATAGAAAATCCTTTCCTTATGTAACGATACTAATAGTTAATCATTTGCTTCCATAAGGACTTAAAAAATAGTCATGCAACCCATAGTAAATACCACAAAGGGCTTTAAATTTTATTTCTATTTTTTGTTAGAGTTATAGGTAGGTATTTAAATTATGTTTTTACCCCAAAGGATTTTAAATTATGTTTATTTTAAATTATCAACCTTTACTACAAAGCCTGACCTCAAGGGATTAATATAATTCAACTATGACCTCCCTAAATTTGGAGAAATCTTCACATTTGATTCACTACCACTTGCACTAACTTAAGTTACCATCATCTTTGAATTGTGCAGTCTCCCAAGGTAAGTCACAAAGGTTGGCTTGCGGGAGTAAGAAATCATTGACCCTTTCTCTCATATATATATATATAAGAAATCATTGACCCTTTCTCTCATATATGAGAGAAAGGGTCAATGATTTCTTACTCCCGCAAGCCAACCTTTGTGACTTACCTTGGGAGACTGCATATTAACAGTGAGTTTTGAAATTTAAGGTAAAGACATTTATAACTGTTGTGTTTTGGGGTTTTGATTTTTGATTATAAATTTTAGAATAAATAAGAAAAATTAACTGACAACAACTTAAAATTAACGCGTACAATGAATATGCCGAATATTTTCAAATAATAATAAATGTCAAGCTCCCACAACCCGCAACCCGAAAATTGAGGGATGTGGGTTTCGGGAAAGATTAGAGGGTTTGACACATAATACTTACAAAAATTATCCCACATCCCGCAACCTCGAATATCGAGATGTGGGTTGTGGGATGCGTGTTGCGGGTTAGATTGAATACAACTTCATGTATTTTGTCTTCCCACTAAATTTCAAGCTCCCGCAACCCGAAAAATTTGGGATGCGAGTTTCGGGAAAGATTAGAGGGATGACACACATTACTTACAAAAACCATCCCGTATCCCGCATCTCGCAACCAAAAAATGCGGGATGCGGGTTTTGGGAAAGATTAGAGGGATGACACATAATACTTACAAAATTTCTCCCGAATCCCGCAATAGCAAATTTTGGGATGCGATTTGTGCGACGAAAATTCATGCAAATAATAAATATCAATCTCCCGCAACCCGGATTGTGGAATGTGGGATTCAGGATGCGGAATGAAATAATATTTGCAATATCTTGTTATGAAACCACATCCCGCTAGGTTTAATCTCGACCGTCCATTTGTTTTAATCCTGCTTTCCTAATTTGACGCGTGTAATATATATATATAGGCTGGTCTTTTACTATTTATTTACCAATTTTTTACTGTTGCGAATTACTGCGCTGTGTGAATTTTCTCTGCACGAATTATTGTGCTACGTGAATTTTACTAGGAAACTTCATCACAGTCTAGTTCAATTACAGGTTAGTATCTTGGTCATTTATTCATTCAATTTATTACTGTACTCAATCCTAAATTAGTTTTAATTTTCGCTTCCCGTTGTTATTTCTTTTAAACAGAGTTTTTCCAATTTGCAACAATGGCAAGATCTATTTTCTGCAAAACCTGCAAAAGGATATGTTCACCAAGGATCCGAACTTTGGTATTTTCTTAGATACCAGTGGCAGAATCACTGAAACCTACCAAATTGAATGGTCTAGGGTTTATGAAATTTTTGACAATGACAAATTTTCTGATATTCAAGACAACTAGTTGGATTATGAAAGAATCAGGGATTTTGGACTTCATTCTGTTGCTGCTAGACCTGGTATCCTCCTGTATAATGACGCAGTCAAATGGATAGTAGAACATGCAGACCTGAAAGCCTGTTCTTTGAACGATAGTAGAGGGTTAGAGATAGCCAATTTCCATCCTAAGGTATTTACGAAGGCTTATGCCCTTAAACCGGTAAGACAACCCCTTAATGCAGAGTTTGCAAAATCCTCCAAAAGTAGGTTCAATTTCAAAGAAATGTTAAAATTGTGGATGCACCAACATAGTAAATTATCGAAGAGGTCTGACGAGCTTTACCCTGTTACCTGGTTCAAAGAACCCTATTCCTTATTGGAAGCTATGTTATGCAGACTGTATGGCCTTCCTAATTATTCTATGTTCAAGTTTGATAAGCTTGAGTTGAATCATTAGGTCGTTTACCAGGCATTAGAGCATGCAAATCTGGCCATTTTGTGTCAGCTGCACTAAGGGTGAAGAAGAATGTTGGTGTACCTTGTTGATTGATCATATTTGTTAGTTCTACTCTACTTTTGTTCCAATATGATCGTGTTCCACATAATGAAGACCCAAATCTTGCAACCCGCTAACCAATTTTATCATTCAGCATGTCTTGCAATTGGTTGCCAAGCTCATGTACTGTCAGAGGTAGTGTATATTCAAGATTTTTTTTGAGAAAAACAGAGGAAGTACTATTACTTTGATGATGCATAATTAGATTGTATATGTAGTATCGAAATCGAGGATGTTGGGAAAATATGTTGTCATGATAGCGAATAAGGTAAAGTGCATATTTGTGCATATCAACTTGATGAATGTGTGGTTGTAATAACATTGTTGTACTTGTGGGAAACAAAGTTGGAAAATCCATGGAAAGAAGGCCTTCTGTGTTGTACTCATTGATAGGGGACATTTCTATAGGGGGCCAATCAATGGAAGGTGGTAGTGGGATATTTGGTATTTGTAACAATAGTCTAATTTCTTCAACCTTAGTTCTAGCATTGGTTTGTGTTGAAATAAATGACGAGGATTGCAATTCATAGGGTTCAAATGATTTTGGTGGTTAATATGTACAAGACAAGCTTTGCGGATGAGATAATGTAGAATTTCTATTAAGATGCAAAATCAAAGGTGAAATGTCTACCGAAACAAGTGCCAAAGAAGCTAATGCAATTGGGTTGATTTGTACATCCTTGTAGTATGGGTCGTTTTCCATTTTGAATTGAAGGACAACAAGAACATGTGTTCGACTAACAAACAGTTCATATGGTTTGTTTTTAGAATTGCATTTCTAAACAACGAGGATGTCAAGTTTTGATACTAAATGTGGTAGGTATGTGGCAATGTTGGAAATGTCTTGGGGGAAGCAAATAGTATGAATAGAGTATTTATATTGACCACCACGAGCATGTGTCACTTGCAATATGGGTTTAGCATGACTAATGAGAATCTCTTCAACCTGTATAAGTAAAGTAAGGACAGTTGGTTGGTTTCCCGGATCCATATTGTTTTCCAATGAAAAGTGATTCCCTTTTCATTCTAGAATACAACGTGAACAAGTGTATGCTTCATGGAACTTTTTTGTTTCAATACTAGGGTAACATTCTTTGCAAATCGAGCAGACATGCATATCAGCTAGTTGGTCCATTTTTTTATGAAATCGTTGATGTGCATCATTGAGGTGGTTGTTCAATGGAATTGGTACAGGATATGGAAGTGAAGCTGAGTTGATAGGTTCTACAATAGAATTTGAAGAAGACATATCCACATGCGTACGAGCAGCCCTGTAAAGAAGATGTTGTTTCTTGTTGTTTTTATCTCTGTTTTGTGGATATAAAACTCTTCTTCCTGCATTGGCTTGTTCCTTGTCATGATTTGGCATAATTCCTACAAGATAATTGTAAACTTGTTAAACACCTAGAACCTTTGATTGTTGGCAGCGACACATTTTGTATATGTATTAATTGGAAACTATGTGGATATAAAGTAGAAGATAAAAAACAAATGTTAATTCATTGCATATGGGGAAGTAAGAATGTAGCTTAAAATAATATAATTGGAGTAAATTTTGTTTTTCAAGTTGTAGCTTGATAATTGTAAGAAAATAGAGTTATAGAAGAACAAAGTGTAGTGTGAGAAAGTATATATGAAAAAAAAAGTAACTATAATTATTGTTATGTACAGGGTAATCAAAAGTTGTGCCCGGAAACAAGAGAACAAAGTTATGCATTTTATAAAAAAAAAAAATAGAAAAATAGTTTTGTATTTAAAAACTACCATATAGGTTTTTCACCAATTTGCATAAGAAATGGTAAGTGATAGCCTGTACATTGGAAGTATGAAACTGTAAGAAAGTGGTGCTATAAGAGAGTAAAAAAAATACCTTGCTATGTTGAACAATGAAACAACGAGTTAAAATGGAGAATTGAAAGCATTCATTATAAACAAGGAAGAATGGTTGAGTACCAAGTTGAAAAAACATATATATTTATGTGACCATCTGAAATTGCCGTTTATGTGTTTTCAACCATGACAATTACAACTTTTAGGCATGCAACTGTGCAGAAGGTCTCCGTTTTAACTGAAAGAGTAAGAAGTAATTTTTTGTTGCAGATCCTCTGCACTATTTCATCAAGTGATGTTGTTTTAGTTGAGAGAAGACACAGATCTTTTGTAGAAATTCCCATGAGTTGGTTTGCATCATCATCAAATGCTATCACACCATGAATGGATCCGGTAACATCTTCCAAGTCAACCTTTAGTATATATCGGTAGTCACATTCAAGAAACTCTCCATCACATTTATCACAATGCCAAATGTCTCCAACTTTCTGAGCAATCTTTTTCATGCATTGTATTCCGTCAACAAAAAGAGGGCATGCAAGGAAATAAAATTCATCCATGTTAACATTTGTGATGGTTGCTACAAGAGAGTACCAAACAACTTTTTCAAATGATTGAAGAGTTTGCAGTTCATTGATGGTAGTGACTTTACGAGAACCAGAGTGAGAGGCATTGAACTTTCGGCTCAACGATGGTGATGTTGAATGAAATCCATTTTCATGAAACCAGTTTTGGAGAATTGAAGTTTGTTCAATATCTGGGTTTATAAAAACAATAGTGTTGGAAGTAGTTCCAACTTTTTTTCCATTAAATTCTGTAACGTGACCACCTTTGATTGCTACAGCTAGAGGCGTAGGTAAACCCTAGAGGTTGGCAAGTTCGGCTCCTTCAATTTGGCAATGGTCACCCCAAAGTGTTATGTCAATAATATAGCTTGACATGTCATAGAGTCCAATAGTGCACCTAACAGTCTCAACACAATCTCGTTTTCGTATTGTGGATATTGGAGAAACTGAAATTACAAGGCCAACAAGGTCCACCATGGAATTGACAGGTATACTTTGTATCTCATGAATAGTTTTAAAGTTAAAGAAAAAAAAGGTATTAAGGGGTATTCATTTAACCATGGTTGGATGGTTGAGGAGGAACCTAGGAAAATCTCATTATGGATTTTCAAATGGTTGAAAATTGGATTGGATGCTTTCACTATGCCATTTGATACTATGTACACTATTCCTATATGTATTTGGGCATACAAAGAGAGTGCCAATTCATTGAATGCAGATATATGTATTTCATCATGTGAAGCATTAACAATGTCAAATCCAAAGATTTCTCCAGACCCTCGTTGGTTTCCATATTCATGTAGCTTTTTCTTGGCAATAACTCGACCTTGAATGTTCCAAACTTTGCTAGAACAGGTTAGTGATGTGAATGGAATAGTTGATGCAGCCAAGGTAGGGTTATCATATACTGAGCTAGGATTCACTGGAATAGAGGAACAACTCTGTGAGGGAGAAGGTATAGGTAAGTGGTAAGGTGTAGGATCTCCAATAATTGCTGCATCCGTTGTGACAACTTCGAGTGCAAGCAATGTGATAGTCCTGTGAGAAGAAGTATGTTAGAGTTGAATGGGATATAAAAACCTTGGATGCATGAATAGTGTGAAAATGATTAAGTGGACAAAGACAAAATGGAAATTAAACATACGTTACACTATGTACAATGTTTGATGTACACTTGGTAAGTTTGATTATAGATCCTTCTTTGAGTTGTCCAGTTTATACAAGACTACTATATATAGTTGGAAGTAATATCTCATGCTTGTGAAGCCCGTCTGAGATAGAAATTTGAAACCAAATAGATGATGAGTTCAGTGAGTTCACTTGGTTTAACGAGGATACTTGTACCAGCAAGCAAATGTTGATAGCACAATGCAACAAGAGTGAAATAGAATCTTCAGTTAGCATACTCTCCATAGTGTGACAAATTTTTTTTCCTGTGAAATGAAACAGGGCAAAAACAGAACAAAATCGCAATGTCACATATTCATGTGATCCAATGACAAAAAATACCTTTAGATATGACACAATTTTTTTCCGGTTGAACTTACACCAAGGGGGAATATTGAGATTTGGGGTGTACCAAGATGTATGTTTTTTTATCTCTACCTATGAGCATGAGACAAGCACTGTCGAGATCGATTCTATGGCAGTTGTTCAAAATTTGAAATAAACATTAATAGATTAATTGTATTCCTTAAGTCTTCTTCATACAATATATAGATTAATATATAATTCACTATACCGCATCCCGCAATTGCGGGATGTGGGGTACGTGATTACTAAATAATATTTCATTCACCACCCTCATCCCGCATCTCGCATCCCGCAATTGCGGGATGCGGGATTACAAAATAGCGGGATGCACGATTACAAAAATGCGGGATGCAGGATTACAAAATAGAGAAGTTTTATTTCCCTTTTGGCAATGCGTAATCCCACAAATTGCGGGTTGCAAAAATACAAAACAAAAATGTTAAAATAAACTACATGGTA
This sequence comes from Pseudotsuga menziesii, assembly GCA_001517045.1. Classification (NCBI taxonomy): domain Eukaryota; kingdom Viridiplantae; phylum Streptophyta; class Pinopsida; order Pinales; family Pinaceae; genus Pseudotsuga; species Pseudotsuga menziesii. The sequence continues at coordinate 219,761 of LPNX010756015.1, read as the reverse complement.
AAAAGCCGAAAGTGCAAAGGCAAAAGCAGAATATTCTGGAATTACGGAATGCGGGATTACAAAAACGCGGTATGTGGGCATACAAAATAGGGTAAATTGCGGGTTGCAGGTTGCGGAAACACACAATAAAAATCCTAAATCAAACCACAAGACAAAAAGCCAAAAATTGAATACTGTTTTTCTGAAATAAATTTATACGAAAAACAATCCTCGGTGACAGCGGCGGGATTCAACAGTTTTGAACGTGCTTGTAAAACTCCAGTATACTATTTAGTCTAGTTTATCCTAGTCTACGATTGCAAAATAGTGTAATATAACTATGGACCAGTGGTATTCTCTACTCTTCCATCGGTAATATAATTGTTTACAGGACCGCTAGTGTCCTGTAAATTTAAAGAAACTGGAAACTGTAAAGAGTAAATGAAGCACACCAAAATCAATATGTGGTTACCTTCAGGTGTGTTTATATGCAATAAAGCAAAGGCGTTTTCTGTTTATATCTTTAGAGTTCCTTTTAGGTAAAAATGTATCGAATTTTGGATTGTCGAGAAAAAAATATGAGGCAATACATAAACAACTAATAATCAGACAAAGCAGAAATAACAACAAAACAAAGCAAGGGTGTTTGACCATCTCATGGAACACCCTTGCTTTCTTTGGTTGAACTAAAACAAAGAAAGGATTATGTCATTCTCTTTCAGTCAAAGCATCGATAACAACAAAACCAATCAAGGGTGTTTGATCATCTCATAATCAGACTAAATGAATATTCAAAAAATTTAAGCAGACTAAAGGAATACCTGCAAATTTAAAGAAACTGCAAACTGCAAAAGAAAATACATCAATAACTAATAATCAGACAAAGAAAAAATAATAGGAAAACAAAGCAAGGGTGTTTGACCATCTTATAATCAGACTAAATGAATCTTCAAAAAATTTAGACAGACAAAAGGAATACCTGCAAATTTAAAGAAACTGCAAACTGTGAAGTGTAAATGAAGCGCACCAAAATCAATATGTGGTTACCGGAAGGTCTGTTTATATGCGCAAATCAAAGGCGGTGCAACAAAAAATGTGGCAAATGAAGTATTGTAACAAGATTTTGAATATCGCCATAAGCTGAGCAAAGATGAAGATATCGACCCATGTCTGAATCATATGACAATCTTTCTTGCATTAATTGAGCAACAATGCATTGATGAAACATTAATGTTAGTGGATAAAGGGACATGGGCAAATTGTATTCAATTCAATGAAGCGCCAGTAAAATGGAAGCTCGACCAAATTATGAGAATAAAGACAGAAAACGTGTCCAGAATAACGTCTGCTAAACCCAAAAAAAATGGTGAAGCTAAACTTCACAAAATCATCGTCAATGAGTTTGCCGAATCAAGATAAATGAACCGTGGGAAAGGACAGTAAAATACTGTACAAAAGATCACCCGGACTGGTGGTTTAGGAAAACATATGGAAGAGTAGAGAATACACGGAAGCCATCTGTCAGGAAAACACAACAAACGACAACTGCAAAGAATGACCCACAATTGGCAACCAATCCATCAATCCATTCACTTGCAGCAATGGTTGTAACACACAGGACACCAGTGGTCTACGGGACATAAGTTCGCCTATTGAGATGGAAGAATCGGGGACCCAAATAAAATGCATTAGCTAAACACCAACTCCAAAGAACGAACTGCAACTTCCAATCAATCCATCAATCCATTCACGTGCAGCAACGACCGTAACACAGAGGACACCAACGGTCTACAAGATAGAAGTTCACCAATCGATATTGTAGAATCGGGGACCCAACTAAAATGCAGAAGATTTTTTTTTTGATTGATCAGCACAACACTTGTCCACGATCCATTGGCTAATCTGACGCAACACCTGTCGAAGTGTGAATGGCCAGGGAGACGAGGAATCTTCTGAGACTACGTCTCCATAGGGAGAATGCCTCCGGCGTAATTAATTTAATCTTATTAAATTGGATCATTACTATTGGTTCCAAACATACACGTAATTTGAATAATAATAATTTAATTTAATCTTATTATATAGGATTAATTATTATTACTTTCAATTTAATTAATGATTTGATATTATATAGTTAAAATTTATTCTTGAAACTTTTATTAGGGATAGAGACCAGAAGGATAATAATAAATAGAAATTTGGGACATTCTAAATCCTCTCTTGGAACTATCATGGTTTTCCATGGAGGAAGGGGCCAACAAGCCTCGACCACAATAATCAACTCACTATCAAGTCAAATTTGTTGCATCACCAATCCTTCAAACAAAGGGGCCAACTAAGGAACACAAACTAAAGCTTTGCTATGAAATTATTTAAACCGATCCACTTTCACTTTCCACTTGTGCAATAAAATAATGGCTCTAATAATGAATGCTCAGTCCTCCTCCATGTCTGGTGCTAAGGGATTCTATAGATCCAAACTATGCCATTCTAAATATGCAAGGAGTTCAACTTCAATAGTGTAAGATGAGTTGATTGGGATCCAGGGAGGAACTCGTTTAGTTTCTTCTTTGAAACAACAACAACATCATGATGGGAATCCAAGTTATCATTAAAAAAATGTATTTTCTCATATTTCTTATGCTAATCAAGCAGGTTAGTCATATCTTGTTCCTCCACATTTAGAATCTTTATCTTCTCTTGCAGGTTATCAATTGTCCATTGCCTTTGTTCTAATAATTACATCCAATCCTACAAATAGGAGAAAGCGACCTTAGTTTGTGGTGTTGCATCATGAATATGAGGACGAGTTGTGTGGAACTCCATGATAAGTGGTGGAAACTGGCCATGATTTTTTTTGTTGTTGCTCTATTCCTTGACTTTGGGTTATGTCAACCTATGCTTGAAGATATTTTGCTTTCTCATGCAACTCCTACCATCATGATCAAAACATCTTGACACATTCCCATAAATACACAAATGTTTTGGCTTCTGGAAGGGGGGCATCTTGTGTTCAGATCTAGGCCTGCCTATCTACAATCCATTAACACTTATCATAAATTTCTTGTTCAAAAGTGACTAAAGCTTGATGATTGACATCCCATTCTACAAGGGATTCCATTACTTGCATTTTTATTTTCTAATAATACATATAAGCTAACTTTTGATTGTGCTTGAATTTTACAATCCTTTATTTGACTTCTAATATTGAGGCACACATCTAGTTGAGAAGTTGTGGAGTAGACCAGTCCTACAAAATTTTATGTGCAGAATCAATTGGAGTCATGGAGCTCAAGTTATGTCAACTAGTGATGGAAGGATCAACTTGTCTGAAGTTTGCACATTTTCTTTTTCTTATATCGGACTCTACTAATATTTCTGCAACATTTTGGCCTAATTCTCACTTGTAAGAAATGAAACCACATCCATGTGTTCCTAGAAAATTTATAACATAGCTCAACAATGTTATAGTTCTTTGACAAGATACTCCAGTTGTTCCATTATGGAAAAGATATCGAATGGGGAGGAAAAGAGAGGGGGACTAAATGGAATGAGCTTTGACACCTCATCCATGCTCACCTCCTCCATAATAAGCTCCAGGGGTGCACTTGCATCTACTTTGAACTCCACGAGTAGTTGAGGGGGATGTGGAGTCTCCTCACCACTCCTACCTCCCACCACATGTTCTATTGGCCCTGCTTGTATAGGTAGAGAGTCGTGATCCAAAATATTTCTAGTATCTTGATCTAACTGCATCATCAGGGTATTGACCTTGAAAAAACATGGACCAATACCATGGGCAAGAAAATATTGCATCATCCTATAAATACATTGTGAAGGTCTCCCCACAACAACTTTTTTCACTTTTGCACCTTGTATTACACAGTTCCAGAACCTTACATTCCTACGCCTTTTCCACACCATCCCACGTTGTATGTTGAGTTTACTCCATGCAACCCTTGATTCCTTTCCTATTGAAAACCCTTGTTGGAGAAGATCGGAGAACTGGATCGTGGGAGCCGTCGGACCACATCCTCAAACAACTGCAGTGGCCCATCTTATAAAAGGTACATTGTATTTTGTTTTATTAGTTAGAATAAAATCATAAAATCTAAAAATATTGATTGTTATTTATTTGATAGTCAAGGTTGAGCACTTTCCTTGCACCATGAACTCTACCCTTAAGATCCAGTTCATCTAAGGTAGGTTCTTTTGCATGTAGTCAGAGACAAATCTCCACTACAATTTTGGAGACTCGTGACTAGCCCAATCCTCTTGGATCTTTGTTTTACAGGTTTTTTGTTGGTTTGTTTTACTTGGGTATCCTTAGTCATAATTGATATGACCCCCTTTGGGAAGATCTGAATGAGTCCATTCCTAGTTCCTGCTTTCTTGGTCGTAACTGACGCTTTTTCACAAAAAATTCAGTTCCGACTGGATCACATCTTTTTGGTAGAAAGACACGATCCAGGTCGCACCTTTTTTCCCAATAAGAATGACCTAGGTCATGCCTTTTTCCTCGATAAGTGAAACATAGACCCAAAGTTCAGATCACTCCTTTCCTGCATTCTAGAGCGACCCAGGTCACTCCCGTGACCCTTTTTGGTGTGATTTGTTGCGCGAAAACCACTATTAAGTGCGAACTTCATTTTTTTTCCTTCTATTTTTCTATCTTAGTAGCGATTGTTTATCAGTCGTGTGTGACCCCAGCTACACCTATTCCATTGACAGGTGCGACCATCAGTTTTTCCAACTATTTGAAATGTTTGAGACCCATTCTAGACCCCCTATCTATGATATGCCCCTGTACTGACTGTATTTTCCCAAATATGATTTCCTACAACCCCTTGCTGTGTTTTGCAATCCCCTTTTTGCTTGTATGTGAGTTTATCTTAGTTAAGCTTAGTAGTTGAGACCCCCGTGTGTTTCCTACACCCTACATAGTTTGTTGTGTGCTTGTTTACTTGCGTATGTTATTGTATTTGGAAGAGTTCATTTATGTGTTAAAAAGCATTTAATTTCAATATTGTTCTTTTTTGTTAGCATATGCATCTCTGGCATGAGATTGATGGGTTTTTAAAGATAACACTCCACTTGTGCACACATCTCACACCTTAAAATAAATGCTTGGTTCACGACCCCAAGCTGAGCCTAAAATTGATCTTAACTCAACCAACATTGTAACCTCATTTGAGGACCAAAATAATATTGTAGTTAAGTTAGGACACTGGGGATAGGAATCCACATAACACACCTTTGTCACTTACATATGAGACATAGTTGTTGTCGTATAGGGAACCAAAATCCTCTAGTATTTGTTGACATGATCACAACCAGTTTATCAGGGGGCCTCCTACTCTATGGGGGTAAACCACAATGGAGGGGTTCCAGAAGTTGAGGTGGAATACCAAACTCCATTATGTACCAAAGGATAACCCTTCACAGTCCTCCTCGTGCATGTCGAGGAATATATCAGATGTCGAGGACCAAAGGGTTGAAGTGCCATGAAACCATCCCAAACGTGTCATGAACAAGGTAGCCTAGTTTCCAGTCTCTTAGGGATCTTTTACCCGAGGTTCCTATCGGTAGTGGGATTCTCTTATAATTTGGTTCTTCCATTTAGTATTGTTTGACTGTGTATTTCTCCACCCAGTAGAGGATACTATTTGTGAGGGGATTCCATCTTGTAGCTAGGATCTTGCTTGCACTTATACCCCATAGGATAGTGCATCATTTTCTTCATAGGTAGTTCTGTTTGTTGTCTTTCTGGTTTCTTTGTTGTCAACTTGCTTGCTGTGACACATTGTTGCAGTTCGGTTTTAGAGCTTGCTTTTTGGCCCATGTGTAACCATTTATCATATCTCCTTCTACACGCTCAGTTGCATTTGGACTATTGAGATTGCGTCTTTCACCCTTATGCCTTTATTCATCATATAACACACCCTCGCACCACCATTTCTCCACCACTCTACTCCCAAAGAATTAGGGGGCATACCCCTTAGTTCGGTTCCTTGAACCATCATCATCGGATCCATATTTAGTGTCATTCACCACCTTCATTTTCGTACACTGCATCTGAATCAGATTCAGATTCCTATCAATCTGAACTTACCTTGTTCACTCCCCCATCTAGCCCCATGGCTGGTGCACCTCCCAATCCCTTCCAGGGGGTATTGTTGGTAGTGTACTTATGAACGCTCCACCTGTCATACCAGACATCACTTCTGCTGGCCCTACAGGCCCTGGTCCTAGTGGGACCCTCACCACTACACACATTATTGCTGGTTCACTACCCACTAGTGGTGGCCCCACTCTAGCCACCATGGTTTGTACCATTCCTACATTCATGCATGGGGGCATTGTACGCATCCGTCATAACCCATTGTAGCCTCCCATGCCTACCAAAATCCATTTAGACATTCCTACGTTTGAGGGAAAGGAGGGACAAGACCCTCAAAACCATAATATGTCCTTCCACTTATGGTGTTCCTCCAATATCATAGTGATGATTCTATTCGATTGTGTCTATTCTAAGACACACTCACTAGTGTTTCCACAAAATGGTACATTGAGCTGCCCCATGCCACTTATCCTGATTTTTCCTCTTTAGCCTCAATGTTCCTCCAGTACTTCCAACTATACGTCCGTTACAATGCAGGCATAGAATTCTTGTTATCTTGTAGACATAACACTGCGACCCATATGAAAAATCCCATCCATGAGTGGCGTCGTCACCATAGTTTGTGAAAAATTTAGTTAGATGACATGATCTTCCTTGATTGGTTTCTTAAAACGTTACTCCCTGCTATCGCCAAGGAGGTTGCATCTGAGCGCCCACAAAATAAGGAAGAATCCATCCTCAAAGAACAACAGTTCGACCTTATCTATGCCCAATGGGGTTACCTTTACACCATTATACTTGATGCCCCTTGTGTTGGCTCCTCATGACACAATACATCGGGGGAATCCCATGCTGTTGATGGAGTCATTGGATGCGTTACCAAGCATCCTCACATGTACATGGCCTCTCCTTTGATGTCACCTCACCTCGGTAACAACCCTAGTGTTGTCCAACCCGGATACACCCTTAACTTTTCACACGCAATGAATCAGTCTGGAGCCACACCTTCATATGTGTCTCCCGCACCCATTCCTTAGGTTCATGGACTAAATTGCTTGGAACCTTCTTACAACGGCCAAATGGTAGGATTCACAACCCCTCCAACTTATCCCACCTACTACCCACCACCCGTGCCACCTACACCTAATCTAACCCTGACTGCACCTAATCCTCAAGGACAAGTCTATGCTCACCACAACCTCCCCAATCAACCCGCCCCCAATAACCAACAAGGACATGGAAGAATGCAGAGAGGTAAGAAATAGGGAAAAAACCAACTTCAAGGGGGGAGTCAACAACCCAACCCTCTTAACAATAACAGAGCCAATTCCACTTCACATAACCCCCATCATCCACCTAGATCTAGGAATAATTCTCAGTTACATACTAACAATCCGTGTACCATTTGTGATGTCTATGGCCATTATACACATCAATTCCCCCAGATGCATTGAGTCTGCCACCTATTACAAGCTGAAAATCAACATGAAACCAATGTTGTCACTCTGACACAACCAAACCTAACACCACAAGTTCCTCTGCCTATGGTGCCACAGAACCCATTATCGAATCAAGGTATGGTTTCAACCCAACCATTGGTCCGACAAAACACTACAACCTCTTATTTGAGTCAACCCATCGATCCCGGTGTTCATAATCTTATGACCGTCTGATGCCAACTTGTAGACTTGACAAAACCAATATGGATCCACCATAGAAACCATTAATCCATTCATGGAATTTACCTCCAATGCTCTCTATATGTCCTTACATTTTCTGAGACCCCCCATAGATGCGACTACCAAAGTCCCTAGGTTCCCTTTGCATCGCATCGCGAAGAACCCCATTGCTAGAGCTGCTCTTAATTACAGTATTGTTGATGACTTGGCCCAGTCTCCTTCTACCATGTATTCTATGGATGTCTTAGGAACTTGTACTTCACAACCCAAAGCTTTGTTATCTACTTTAGGTGTTGTTGACCCCTCTGATTCCAGATTGATCACTTTCAACTTAGATCAAGGAGAACCTTGGATTCCATCTTTCGTAGTCTTCCAGGTTCCTATCACCATTCAGAATTTGGTCATTCATTGATGCATCATCGATGAGGGTTGCATCCACTTGTGTTATGTCAACCTTCATTTGACATAAGCTTAGATACCCAACCATTCAACCTTCAATCACCACCCTTTGCGCTTATGATGGTCATGCTACCCAACCATAAGGTGTTCTCACGAATGTCCCCATTGAGTTGGCAGGTAAAACTATGTTGATTGACATCGAGGTTGTGAACTCCCAGCTGGATTGAAACCTCCTCCTTAGACGTAGTTACATGTACGTAATGTGAGCCATTTCTTCTACTGTCTTATGACTCTTGATGTTCCCCCATGAGGGGAATATTGTGACCATCGACCAATTGACGTACTTAGATCCTAAAGGATTGTCTACTCTAGAGCATTTCCTCCTTACCATTGACACCGCCATTGAAAATGTATCCATCCCCTCCATGTGTTCCATTGGTTCAGGCCTGTTTACCGATGCCCCTTTGACGAACACCTTTTTGTTGCTCCCACCTCCTCCCTCTACAGTTGACATATCGGATTTTTGCACAATCACATACGATAAACTTTCGACCTAATCGCAACCGCAACTACAGACCATGCCCATGTCCAGTCCTTCTCTAGGGAATTATTGGGGTTTGTTTCCCATTCACACCATCCTGTTTCTCTTTCCACCCTTTGGAAGCGTGAGTAAACCGGTCATGTCTACTCTCAACCTTCCAAGATTCACTTTGGGCATTCCATTATGGTACCTCAATATACCCAACCCCACCTCAACACCAGAAATCGTGTTGAAACCAATCCAACCTATTGAGATAGTGTCGCACCCACCTCCTAGTACACAACCAACTGCTTCTGCATATACTCTTGCACCCCCTCCTCCCATGAAGAATGGGGGCAAGGCACCAAAATCCATGGCAGAATCACATCCACCGCCTACTTGTGCCTTATGCGATATCATTAGCAATGCGATGCAAAATTGTCTCAATTTGACATTTTTTCACACCCACATGCGCACATGAGTAGAGACTAACGACGCTCGAGTTGTCAATTTACCAACCATCCCTATGATTAAGAACAAATCACTATGAACAAACCACTCGTGTGCAATTTGTGGCCTATACAGTCATTGATCCCAACATTTCCCAAACCTATCGGAGTACCGGTCCCTCCTAATTAACATTCACAAGCACTTCCTTGAGTTCGAAATCACCGCCCTCGAGGAAATCCACCCTTCGGCCTCTTCCTCAGACACCAACAAAAATATCTTTATGATCTCCACTTCCAGTCGTCCTCCCTCCTCATTGACTTTGGAATATCCCTCTGATATATCTAGGCGTCAATTTTGTGACGACGAAGAGATACTTGAAATCACCACCAGTTTTACCCCATTCCATTTAGTCCACGGTGTGGAGTCAGTTCTTCCCATTGAATTCCAGATTCTGTCACTATGCCTTGTTGCCAAGCTTCTACCTCATACTTCACCATTGGAAAAATGACTACTTATGCTGGAACAAACTAATGAGGACCGTCGTGCTGCTCTCGAAATGACCGAAGTGGCTATGACGTGGTCGAAGTCCCATTATGACTCCCACATCTACCCACACACCTTTAACACGGGGGGCCTTGTCCTTGTCTATGATCAAGCCAATGATAATATTGGAAAAGGCAAGCTCAAATCCATGTGGTATGGCCCTTACATCATCCATCATTGTCTTATCGAGGGGGTATATTTGCTCATTGTTTGCAACGATTACCTCTTGACGAATCCCGACAATGGGCTCTACCTCAAGAGATTCTATTCCTAAGCCGACCAACATGAATACCCTTGTATCATGGCTTTTCCTTCTTGTTTTGCATCATTTTTACCATGAGTCTCATAGTTTGTTTGCTTGGTTGTTCCATATGGATCCTACCTTTCCCTCTATGTTGGTTTCGTCGATGGTGCAAATAGATGGTCTCCTAATATCGCCTTAGTTGTGTGGGTTATTTATTCCCTGTCACGTGCATTGATCCATATTGACAGAATGTGTGTTGGTGTTGCTACCAACAACCAGCACGAGTACGACGGTGTCGTTGGTCTCCTGAATGGTGCCCTTCATTTGGGTATTCGTCACCTTGAGGTCTTTCTAGTCTCCCAATTGCTTGTCACCCAGTTGAATAAATGCTACTAGGTACGCGATCCGTGCCTCTTTAGAAAGTTCCTACGCACTTGACAATTGGTTATACATTTTGAATCCATTTCATTCATGCATGTTCCCAGAAGTATCAATAGTGTAGTAGACCAAATGGCTAATGATGTTCTAGAGTGGCACATCAATCATCTCATATAGGAAATAAACTGCATCATGCATTATCATATAGTCATTCATACATATGTCATATACATCATATATGCATATTCATCATCATAACAAGAGACTCATAAAACCCATAAAAATACAAAAATGTGCATCCATATCATAATATCGTAATCAATACAAAAGAAGAAGCTCCACAATATTTCTCATTCGATAATACATATCATACAAAAATTCCCCATGCTCAAAAGGCATTGGGGGGAAACACCACATGCTACTAATCTGAATCTAAGACCTCTGACTCTATCTCCTCCTCAATATCCTCCTCCTCATCTGAGCTCTCCTCCTCCATCAACACGTCTCCTAGTGTCGCTGCTCTGACATACTCAACATCAACCGTGATCCTTCTCATCAGAGATATCCATTTAGACGGGGATCGTTAGCATGTGGAGATCAAGTCCTTATCTAGATAATACCACCCATCGTCGGTGACCCCCTCTAGTAGCCTCTCCACATCCAGCCGTAGTGATTCTAATGTAGCACTCTAGTGTCTTCTCTGCCCATGAGCGGGTGGATCTAACCCCTCCACTCTGCCCTTGTGTCACTGGTATTCGACTGGAGGATGTAATCCCATGTATGCACATGTACACGGTATGTCATCAATATCAATAACATGTATTCTCTAGCTACCACTATGCTAGTAAATCACTATATATGACTAAAACCACAAAGAGTCATGTATACATACCATTTGGTTGCCAGACCTATCCAGGAGGTTGAGGCATCACCAGATCTCCTCGGTAGTCCATTCCTACGTATGGATAATCCTCTATGAGGATAGTAAGTTGCAACCATTGTGAAAAAATATCTTGGGTGAAGAAATGACCTACCAAGTTTCCTACCTCCCTGATGATCATCTCACACCACCAACTCATCCGAGGCTTGCATGGTCCCCCGTCGTGCACCTCCAGATGCGGTCATAGTGTCGGTAACTGCTTAAAGAAGAATGAGCATAAAAGGATGGGAAGTAGAAATTCCCATCCTCCAGGATAGCCTGGTTCATCCCATGCTAAACCACTATCAGTTACATCTGGTCCCACCCAAAGTAGGTGTCCCTCAGCACACTCTCAACCATCAGTAACTGGTCTCCCGAGATCTTGTGTGGAAATTTTGATCCCAATATTCGCAACACCATCCCTGCCACTACACGAGTCTCCATAATCTAGATGTCACACAACAGTATGTATGATGCATGCACATAATCCGTGGCATAGCAATGTTGGGCACACAATTCATCCATCAACACCCCACTCGAGAGTTTTGGCGAGATATCACCGATAATACCCAACCAATGGGAGGTTAGTGAAAAAGTACACGTCTCGGAGGGTGATATCCAATTTCTCACCATGTATGATGAAGCACTCTACATCTCTATCCAAAAATCTCACTATCTTATTTAAAAACAACTTTGCTGAACACATCATAGGGATCTGGAAGAACTTCAACAACCCATTCTCGACCAGTGTATCCTATACTGCACCATCCTCCTCAACATCATCTTTGAGGTCCCCTATGTCTCTTTTCTTCCATCCAACTCGAGGGACCCTACACATCCCAGAAGTCCTAGTTAGACCACGTTCAACAAAAAATTTCAATTCTGGTCTAGGTCACTCCTATTGGGATTTTTTGTGCAACCCAAGTAGCGCAAAAACCTTTGACAGGTGCGATCTAGGCTGCACCTGTCTTTCAAACAGGTGCAACCCAGGTTGCACCTATTTCCCTGATAGGTGCAATCGGATCATGCCTTTATGGTTGATAGGTTTGACCTAGGTCATTCCTTTTCTTTTGAAAAGTGTGACCTAGTCTTGAAACCCCTTTGGACTCGACCAAGGCCCCTAGAATGAGCAAACAACCAAATAAATGCATGAAAATGACATGCTAGGTGAAAGCTCTTACCTGCAACTCGTGGATTGTGAAACCGCTCGTTCAAATGGAAGAAATCAACACCTTTGCTCTAGGGCCCTCCACTACAACTCAAAAGTGAATAGTTAAAATGACATGTGTCATGTTGTCCCCCACTTGTTTATAAGCCTCCATTTGGTTGACTCCTTCTTTCGTGCACCACAGAGTCATCTGATGTCCATTTTTCACACCGTTCACACTGATGGGTTTGGTTTTCCACACTCTGTCCACCTATGGGAATCATGTCTCATGCTATCCCTATATGTTTTTGGTCCATTTCCCAGACTTACCTCGATTTGTGTTCCACTAGGCAAGTCAAACCCCTTATGTATTGGCATGTTCACAAGACCTCCGCTCCATCGATACTAAAAATTTTCCCTTATGATACCACCATTCATGATCCCATAAGGAGGCCCCACCAGTGTTCCACTATTATTTTTTTCTTTGTCTGCCATATCACCTATTTTGGTACATAGAACACTTCCTCCTTGCTTGAATGACCATTACGGAGTTTTTGTTAAGCTCTTTTTTGACTCGTTAAAGAATGAAAATATTGTCGAGCACACTTGCTTCCTTTAATTCTTGTTAAAGTATTTTAAAGGGCGTCTATGTGGCACCGTTTATCCCTTTTTTGGGCCATGTATACTGATTAAAGAAAAGTACCACCCTAACACCTTCCAACTAGGAAATTTTCCCTTTGTATCCTTTTATTCTTTTTTGGACATTGTGACTGCAATTTACGAAAAAGCTCACTTATGGGTTGTATTTAAGCTCTTTTCCAACCCTCTCATAAAGAAAATAGCATCGTGTAAACTTGTTTTAGTTCATGCTCGTAAAATTATTTGAATGACCATCCAATCAATAAAGTCTAAACCAGTTTCGGATTGGTTGGACTACCTATGAAAAAGAAGTCTCTTTTCCCCTTTCGGCTGGGAAAGTTCTCCTTTGTACACTTTTATCATTTGGTCTTAGGAGACTACTGTATAAAAAAGAGACCCATTGGAGTCTTCTTCATGTTTTCAAACTCTCTAAACATGAAAACACCATCGAGCATTCACCGCATTGGGCTCGATAAAAATCCACGAGACAATATCATATTGGGCACACTTCTATCCCTTCTTCATGATCCTTAAACTACAGAGAAGGCCCAACTAGTGCCTTTCAGTTCCCACATATATTACATATAGTCTCCCATTATGGAAGCTTTCCCCCATTGGGTCACCTTTTGGAAAGTACTCTACAATGAGTCTCCCTTGGATCCCCTGGATATCACTTATCAAGTTACTTCCCCAAGTATCTCCCATTGCAGTCATCTCCTCGGTTCCATAGCTATGATTCCCTCCTCATGATTTAGTATCATCTACTTCCTGGTCTTCCCTACCATTATAATCTGAACAGAGGAAGTTTGAGTCCCCCATATTGGGCCTGCCCCTTTCCCCCATTCAGTGTCTCAATCCAATTATTATACCATATATCTATTTTCCCCCTTCGTGCTTCTATCAAGGACACCTCATTGCCTTAGTAGTTAAGGGTCTCCCTCTCTCGATGCCAACACATATGTTCCAGAGGATAGACCGAGAGGTCCCTGTATCTTGTTTTCATCCACCTCATTTATGAGCTCCTTGGAACACTTGAAAGGAGTCCTTAGTGACCTTTAGGTTGGTTGTGTCTCATGTTCTCGACTTCAATTACATTATCGCACCATTGAGATTTGTACAGGGTATTGGTTCCTTCATTATTTGGTCAAAGACCCTGGTTTTCATCCAACTTTAGCATATTGGTGAGTCTATTTGGGACCCATATAGTTTCATGTCCCTAGTGATATTTGGGATGCGTTGGAGATAGTGTTCGGAATCCCCTCAGTATCATGCTTCCGTATATCTCCAGTATCAAATGCCATTTATTGTACCTCAAAGATTCAGACTCTTAGTCATTGAGTCCATACAGTTGTGTAGACTTTTAGATTCAACATAGAATCAATTATTGTGATATTTCATTCCAAGAGAATGCCATTGTTTCTATGTACCAGTTCTTCAGATATGTATTTGTATTCAACATCCCATTAAGGTTACCATTTTGTACTTGCAATTGTATGTATTGATCGAATCCCATTGTTTGAGCCTTGATCTCGATTTATATATTGAGATTGATACGAGCAGGGGTATGCCCGCCTCGTCCATATATATGTTTGAGATTATATGTACCTCATCCATTTTTGAGAAGTAATACAAATCCAAATCCATTGCAGTATGAATGAGGAGCCTTCGAATCCTCCATGGTTCTCTCTAGTTTCTCCACCATTGTCACCATTTCTCCCTTGATCCTATGATGTCTTTTGACCACACGATGAGCTCCTGCCCTCACACATTAAGGGGAAATATGTTAACACAAATTTTTTTCCACATAGCTCTCTATGGTCCAAACCATAATTATACATCATAATCCCACCATTATTCCCTCTATTTTGACTGTCACGATTAAATTCCACCCAAATTCTTCCAAAACATCATTATTCCTTACCTCATAAATATAGGGAAGATGGAAATTTATTGCAACATAACCCACATTCTCCCAGAAAGGACCAAAAACCCTGAAATGAGAATGGGTCAAAAACCATGGACAAATACCATACACTATGAAAAACCATGGACAAATACCATACACTATGAAAAACCATGGACCAATACCGTGGGAAATAAAATATTGGATCATCTGATAAATACATTGTGAAGGTCTCCCCACAACAAATTTTCATTTTTCATTACACAATTCCAGAACCTTACATTCCTACTCCTTTTGCCACACCATCCCACGTTGCATGTTGAGTTTAATACATGCAACCCTTGATTCCTTTCCCGTTGACAACCCTTGTTCGAGAAGATCAGAGAAACCAATTGTGGGAGCCCTCGGACCACATCCTCAAACGACTGCAGTGGTCCATCTTATAAAAGGTATGCTGTATCTTGTTCGATTAGTTAGAAGAACATTATAAAATCTAAAAAATATTGATTGTTATTTTTTTGATAGTCAAGGTTGAGCACTTCCATTGCACCATGAACTCTACCCTTAGATCCAGTTAATCTAAGGTAGGTGCTTTGCACGTTGTCGAAGAGAAATATCCACTACAGTACCTGAGAGGTAAAAATATCAAAGCCTTGAATGACCTAGAAGGTCTCATCCATAGAAACTAGGTCATGCTTGTCCTCAAAATCTATCAATTCTTGTAGAATAGGGTTAGTTGGAAGAGTTGGAAAAGGTGCCTCAATTGTGGTGGCAGTATTCGTAGGGAATAATTTGAAGAAGGTACACCCATCACAAGTTTGACTGTTGGAACCTAAGGTTTGATAGTTGATCACACCTCTAGATCTTCTAGAGACAATAAGTTGTTAAATGACAAGTAACCGGCAGAGTAGTCAACTGGAGGTTTGACCAAGCAAGTCAAAGGGACAAATGAACAATCTATTGAACAACCGACTACACTCTAGGACATTATTGTGGATTCTATAGAAACGGTTTGGGCCAAAAAACCATATTTGTGGACCAAATATACCTTAATTTCAGGTAGTTGGTTAAATTTAGAAACTATCAATATGCGACCTTATGGGTTGTCTAACATATGGATTTGAGATATATTTCACGCTCATGCATTTTGATGTTCTGATTATGATGTGTCATGCTTAAGTGTTGTAATGGTTTTTTATACACCAAATCTTATATTGAAATATTGTTCCCTTATTTTTATTTTGTTCTACTCAATAGTCCACGGCTGCAAGGTTCCCCAACACGGTATCAGAGATGATGGTTTTGACCTAGCCATGTTGTATGCAAATCATGCTAAGTTGGATCTAGGTTTGACTGACTTCGGGCATAATATTTGTTGACTAATACCTCTACGTAAACTTTGATAAGATCTATTAGATAAGCCTTGTTATCTCCTAAATAAATTAGTCTTAAATAGGTCAGACTCAGAGAATTTATTTTGTGTAGTAAGGAAGATTTCAGGGCACATTATGAAACATTTTTTGTGTTTAATAAAGTTTGGAACACCTTATACTTTGTTTTTTCCATAAAAAATCAAATTTTATCTTTCGGTGGCTTAGGAAAACATCTCAACTGTTCATTAGCCACTGAAAAGCCCAACTTTCGGCAGCTTAAAAATATAATCTAGGGTTTCCAAGCCACCGAAATTGGTGTTTTTACTATGAAAAATCATATTTTTAAAATGATGATTCTGAGCGACTGGAGAATCATTTTGAAAAACGCTCGAAGGTTTTTGTTCTTAACATGCCAGAGAACAATAAAATCTCTCATTTTTCCTACAGCTATTTCATATTTAGGGAATCATATCCATCTCTGAGCCCTAATTTTCAGATCTCAGAATTTCCCTGTTTGACACCTGTTTTTGAAATACAAATATCGGGAAAATGAAAATGAATTTCAAAAACACGAGAGATTTTTTTACTTAAAAAAAACAAATATAAAAAAACATCTTTCAATTTATACACATGTGTCACATATTTGGAGAAACAAATCCATCTATGAGCCCTAGTTTTCAGCAGTTTGGCCAAATTTTCGGGGCAAAAGATGACCCGTCAGTCCTCCAGGTGGCATTTTTGACCTCATCTATCAATCCATGAAGATTTGCTGCAGATG
The DNA here is from genome assembly GCA_001517045.1 of Pseudotsuga menziesii. Lineage (NCBI taxonomy): Eukaryota > Viridiplantae > Streptophyta > Pinopsida > Pinales > Pinaceae > Pseudotsuga > Pseudotsuga menziesii. The sequence goes on along the minus strand of LPNX010756015.1, from coordinate 202,689 downwards.
TAGAAGAGTTTGAAGATCAGCCTAGATCCCAAAAAATCAATCAGCTGCTGAGGCAGCTGTGTGAGCTGGAAGTCTTGGAGAGGGAAGTCAAAAGAACAAATGGTAGGTTAACCAAGAGGAATACAAAGTTGTATGATTCTCTACAGGAGATAAAAAGAAAGTATACCAAGCTGGAGGAGAGTAATCTCAGGTTAAGGAAAGAGAAAGTAAGGCTCTGCAGGAAAATCAGGATGTCCAAGTTGCAAACAAGGAATTCTATCCCCTAGCCTCAAGCTCACCAGAAGCTGGAAACCCTAACAGAAGTAGCAATGAGCCTTTTTGACCCAAAACAACCTGTGATACTGCTGCCATCCCAAACCCTAGTCAGGATAGAGAGACATCAAAGGGTTAGCCCTAAATGTTGATGTATTTGTAACTTCGGAATGTATTCATCTATGTATCTTATGTATTGTAACCTGATGTTTATTCCTGGATGTATCTATTATGTTTTTGAGTCATGTTGTTATACCTCGATGTTCTGATTGGGAGGATCAATAATGTAAACAAGTCATGTCAAGTCATAGTGGGTAACCCTCCGATTGTGTAAGGGTTAAAGTCCCCACAGTTCTGGGGCACTAGGGTTATTAGACTCTCCTAGTAGAGGTCGGCCCTAGTAGGGTTTTAGTCATGTCAGGATTAGTATAAATAGAGAGCTGGGATCTCTATTTAGTACACATCACACACACACTCAAGTGTAGCACATAGTTGAGGAAGGAGAAGACACTGGGGCTAGACAAGAAGAAGATTACTGCTTTCGGGAGTGCATCTTACTGTTTTGGGGTTTTACATCTTGTGCTGATTCTATCTCTGAGGAAGTTGCGGGGTTTTCTCCATTTATGGTTTCCCCGATCAAAAAAACTGTGTTGATTGTCTCTTGTGTTTGATTGTTGTACTTGTTATTCTTTCAGTAAAGATCCTAACATAATGCTAGCTTAATGTTGAAAAACTAACATGGTATCAGAGCTAACCTGAGAAGAAGACACTATGCAGCTGCGGGAACTAGGGCTTCCTAGTTTGTGGATCTTCCTCCACAGATTTTCAGAAAAAGTAAGGTGGAACAACTCTCCTCCTTAGGGCGCATCTTTCTGTCGAAGCAGAATCCAATTTTGAAGTTTTTCAATTTTGGACCTGTCACTACTGTTGAAAATTAGGGCTTTTTACAGAAGAGGAATTTTTCAGTGAGCCCAGGCCTAGATTGATCTCCTCCCCAAAATCGAAGTTAGGGACAAATTTCAAGACATTTGGGTGGACAGAACTCAGGAAAAGAAAAACCCTAATCTGCTCCTGAACCAGCTCTGCAGGATTTCAGCTCAAGTTTCAGATCCGACATCTTGAATATGGTGAGATCTAAAATATTTTGTATTTCTATTTGAGGTTCTCAGTGAAGATGTCTCATCATACCAAGCTTGATGAAAAGCTTGAGGGAGCTGATAACTTCCGAGCCTGGAAGTATAGGATCTCCTTGGTCCTGGAAGAAATTGAATTAGACTCCTCCATCCATGAGGAGGTTCCAGTTCCAGAGGGAGACGAGGAAAAGGACTTACATAGGAAGAAGATGGTTATGGAAAAGAGGATCATTGCTGATTCTATCAAGGATCACCTTATCCCACAGGTGTCCTCTCTCAAGACACCTAAAGCTATGTTTGATGCCCTAACCAAATTGTTTGAAGGGAATAACATTAATAGGAAAATGACCCTGAGAAACCAACTAAAGAATGTGAAGATTCAGAATGCAGAAACAATCCAGTCTTACTTCACAAGAGTTTCTCAGATCAAAGAGCAACTAGAAGCAGTTGATGAAGAAGTGGAAAATGAAGAGATTGTAATGACTACATTGAATGGCCTTCCTAGGTCATGGGATTCTTTTATCCAAGGAATCTGTGCTAGGAAGAAGTTAGTCAAGTTCAGCAGACTATGGGAAGAGTGCTCTCAAGAAGAAGCTCGAATAATAGCTCGAGAAGAGAATATGGGAAGTGAAGACCAAGCTCTTACGGTACACTCCAAGTCTCACTCCAAGTCAAGCAAGAGAAAATCTCATGGTTCCAGAGGTAAACACTTTTACAAAGATAATACTAGAAGAGATGTATCTAGGATCATATGCTATACTTGTGATGAAGCAGGACACTATGCAAGGAATTGTCCTAACAAATAGAAGATAGTAAAGAAGAGCAACAAAAGAAGACATCATGATCATGCTGCAGAGGATGATGAACCATCCAGAAAGAGATCCAGATATGAAAGTGAAGATTCTTCAAGCGAGGATGAATATGTTCTGATATCAGCTCTCAAAGGTAACATTAATCATGGAAGTGATGATTGGATTATAGACAGTGGGGCTTCCAAACATATGATTGGATTCAAGGAATCCTTTGTAAGACTGTCAGAGCATGAATCACCTCATAAGGTAAAGCTAGGAGATGACTACCAATATCCAATAAAAGGTAGTGGGAATCTTCATATAAGTTAGACTCTGGAAAATACCTAACAATGAAAGAAGTATTGTTTATGCCAGGACTCAAGAAGAACCTTCTCTCCATATCAGCATTAGATGGAAAAGGAATGCGGGTTGCATTCATAGATGGTCAAGTCATCATGTGGCCTAAAGGAAAGACTATCTATGATGCGGTGGTAATTGGAGAACAAGAAGGAGGATTATACAAATTGAAGGGCCATCCAGAACAAGCCTTGGTCCATGACACAGTAGAGACAAGTGAACTTTGGCGTAGAAGGCTTGCACATGTGCATTACATAGCACTACCTATTGCAAACAAAGCTGTCGAAGGTCTTCCAGAAATTCAAGCAAAACATGATGGGGTCTGCAAAGGATGTGCGAAAGGAAAGAATACAAAGAAGACATTTCCAAGTAGTGAAAGCAAAGCAAAAGGAATCTTGGAAATCATCCACTCCGATGTATGTGGTCCTATGTCATCAAACTCTCTAAGCGAGTATGCATATTATGTTTCTTTTATTGATTACTTTTCCAGGAAGACATGGGTTTACTTCATGAAGAACAAAGACGAAGTATTCAGTAAGTTCAAAGAATTCAAAGCCTTGATTGAAAACCATACTGAAAAGAAGATCAAGACCATTTGATCAGATAATGGCAGAGAATTCACTTCAAATGAATTCAAAGAGCTATGCAAAGAATCAGGGATTAAGAGGGAGTTGTCCACTCCTTATAATCCACAACAGAATGGGGTTGCGGAACAGAAGAATAGAACTATCATGGAAGCTGCAAAAGCAATGCTTCATGATCAAGACCTTCCTATGCATCTTTGGGCAGAAGCTGCCAGAACAACGGTGTATGTACAGAACCATACTCCACATAGAGTACTCGAGAACAAAACTCCTGAAGAAGTCTTCTTCGGCAAGAAACCAGAAGTCAGCCATCTCAGAATATTCGACTGTCCTGTGTACATCCACATTCCAAAAGAGAAGAGGAATAATTTAGATCCTTCAGGAAAGAAGGGTATATTTGTGGGATACTCTGAAAGCTCGAAGGCTTACATAATATATTTCCCAGGATATAAGAAGATTGACATCAGCAGGGATGTGACATTTGATGAAGACACAGCTTACAACAAATCCAGAAAGAGACCTGCTAAAGAACCTGAAGAAGTAGAAGCACCCAGAATTCATGATACAACCATGAATGAAGAAACTCGAGAAGAAGATCGAGAATTTGAAGAACCACAAAGACTTGTAGATCCACCTCTGGAGAAGAATCCTCATAAGAGGAAACCTGCTTGGGTATGAGAACTTATCCAAGGTGCCGAAAGATATGGGGCTCTAGTAGAGAATCACAAAGAAATAAAGAGGACCAGATCCTGTTCCGGGTATGTAGCTTTACCATGTGATTTCATTGATAAAGAACCTTCCAGTTATGAAGAAGTGGCAGAACGAAACGAATGGAAGGATGCTATGATCGAAGAGTACCAATCGATCATGAAGAATGATGTTTGGGATGTTGTCCCAAGACCAGACAGGAAGTCAGTTGTAACTTCCAAATGGATCTACAAGATCAAACATGCTGCAGATGGTAGCATTGAAAAATATAAGGCAAGATTTGTAGCTCGAGGTTTCTCTCAGAAAGAGGGAATAGACTATGAAGAGACATTTGCACCTGTAGCCAGATACACTTCCATCAGATCAGTACTTGCTCTGGCTGTAGCGATGAAATGGAAGATACACCAAATGGATGTCAAGACTTCTTTCTTGAATGGTGTAGTGGAAGAGGAAGTGTATGTAGAATAGCCACTCAGTTTTGAGACACATGACAGGGAGTCTCATGTATGCAGATTGAAGAAAGCCCTGTACGGTTTGAAACAGGCACCCAGGACATGGTATGGCAGAATTGATAGCTTTCTATCTAGTTTGGGCTTTATCAAGAGTAAAGCAGATTCCAACCTTTACTACAAGGTTGAAGATGGCAACCCAGTGATGCTTCTACTATATGTAGATGACCTGTTTGTGACAGGTATGGATGGGTTGGTTACTGAAACAAAATGAAAGGTTGCTGCTAAGTTCAAGATGAAAGACTTGGGTATGATGCATTACTTTCTAGGTATGGAGGTGTGGCAGAGTGTGGATGGAATATTTCTTGGACAAGGGAAGTATGCAGTAGAGATCCTGAAGAGGTTTGGGATGATGGACTGCAAGACTATGGTCATACCTATGGCATCAAACCTGAAGCTATTGAATGATGCTTCTTCAGAGTCGATTGATGCTACGATGTATCGTCAGATGATTGGGTCATTGATGTACCTGATGAACATGAGACCAAACATTTGCTTTGCTGTGAACACCTTGAGCCAGTTCTTGACAGATTCGAGAAATGTTCACTTGATTGCTGCAAAGCATATTCTGAGGTACTTGAGGGGTAGAATTGATTATGGGCTCAAGTATGATGCGAATCAAATGATTAACCTGGAGGGTTATGTTGATTCAGATTGGGTAGGGAGTGCCATTGATATGAAGAGCACTTTAGGGTGTTGCTTCAGTATGGGATCAGGTGTGATCTCTTGGTTTAGCAGGAAGCAATCTCATGTGGCACTGAGTACAGCTGAAGCAGAGTATGTCATAGCTTGTTCAGCTAGTTGTGAGGCAGTATGGCTGCGGAAGCTACTGTCTGATTTATTTCATCTCCAGATGGATGCTACTTGTATACATTGTGACAACCAGAGTTGTGTAAAGTTGTTAGAGAATCCAGTGTTCCATGACAAGTTGAAGCATATCAAGATCAAGTATCACTATATCAAGGATATGGTGCAGAGGGGAGCAGTGAAGCTCTAGTATGTTGTGACGAAGGAACAGATAGCTGATGTGTTGACAAAACCATTGGCTAGGGTGAAGTTTGAGTACTTTAGGAAGAAGCTTGGTGTTCTCCAGATCGAGGTTTTCTCCAAGGGAAAGTGATGAGTCCCATAGCCATTCTGACATGGTGAGAGGATTGGTTCCTTCTAGGTCAGATGTAAGGGCTGAGCCATTCTGTTCATGGCTAAAGGATTTGGTTCCTTCCATGGTAGATGTGAGTGCTAGCCATTCTGTCGAGTAGGATAGATGTAAGGGCTACCGCCATTCTGACGAGCAGGTCATATGTAAGGGTAGTGCCATTTTGTTCATGGCTAAAGGATTTGGTTCCTTCCATGTCAGATGTGAGTGCTGGCCATTCTGTTGAGTAGGACAAAAGTAAGGGCTACCGCCATTTTGATGAGTAGGTCAGATGTAAGGGTAGTGCCATTTTGTTCATGGCTAAAGGATTTGGTTCCTTCCATGGCAGATGTGAGTGCTGGCCATTTTTTCGAGTAGGACAGATGTAAGGGCTACCGCCATTTTGATGAGCAGGTCAGATGTAAGGGCAGTGCCATTTTGTTCATGGCTAAAGGATTTGGCTCCTTCCATGTTAGATGTGAGTGCTGACCATTTTGTCGAGTAGGATAGATGTAAGGGCTACCACCATTCTGATGAGCAGGTCAGATGTAAGGGCAGTGCCATTCTATTCATGGCTAAAGGATTTGGTTCCTTCCATGTCAGATGTGAGTGCTAGCCATTCTGTCGAGTAGGAAAGATGTAAGGCTACCGCCATTCTGACGAGTAGGTAAGATGTGAGTGCTGTCCATTTTGATGTAGGATGAGCTCCTACAAAGATATAAGGGCTACCACCTTTCTGACGATTAGGTCAGATGTGAGTACTGACCATTCTGATGTGACTGTAGGATTAGGTCCTATATGATCAAATATAAGGGCTACCGCCTTTCTGACGAGCAAGTCAGATGTGAGTGCTGGCCATTCTGACGAGTAGGTCAGATATAAGGGCTACCGCCTTTCTGACGAGCAGGTCAGATGTGAGTGCTGGCCATTCTGACGAGTAGGTCAGATGTAAGGGCTACCAAAGACCTACGAGGAGGTAGGCATACACCCAGCATGAAAGAAGGTTGGCTCTGTAGAACTTCCTATGATGAGATAGCACACACATGATGATGACTAGGTGAGATCCAAATTGAGCTATGATCCAGATCCAGTTATGATGACTCTGAGAGATCTAGATCGAGTGATGATCTAGATCCAATAGTGATGATCCATATCGGGAGATGATCCAGATCCAGATTTAGATTGAGTGATGATCCAGATCCATTCCAGTGATGATGATCTAGATTGAGTGATGATCCAGATACAGTGATGATGTCCCATGATGATCCAGATTCAAAGAATGGAGATGACTTGAAGACGAAGATCACTTGAAGACTCAAAAGACTCGAGATGCAGATGACGAGATGATCTAGTTGATATAGAGAAGAAGACCAGTGCTGAAAATTGTGTCAGAAGAATACCTTCCTAGTTAAGAGGGAGTGTTGATGTATTTGTAACTTCGGAATGTATTCATCTATGTATCTTATGTATTGTAACCCGATGTTTATTTCGAGATGTATCTATTATGTATTTGAGTCATGTTGTTATGCCTCGATGTTTCGATCGAGAGGATCAATAATGTAAACAAGTCATGTCAAGTCATAGTGGGTAACCCTATGATTGTGTAAGGGTTAAAGTCCCCGCAGTTCCAGGGCACTAGGGTTATTAGACTCTCCTAGTAGAGGTCGGCCCTAGTAGGGTTTTAGTCATGTTGGGATTAGCATAAATAGAGAGCTAGGATCTCTATTTAGTACACATCACTCACACACTCAAGTGTAGTGCATAGTTGAGGAAGGAGAAGACACTGGGGCTAGACAAGAAGAATATTACTTCTGTTGGGAGTGCATCTTACTGTTTTGGGGTTTTACATATTGTGCTGATTCTATCTCTGAGGAAGTTGAGGGGTTTTCTCCATTTATGGTTTCCCCGATCAAAAAAACTGTGTTCATTGTCTCTTGTGTTTGATTGTTGTACTTGTTATTCTCTCAGTAAAGATCCTAACATAATGCTAGCTTAATGTTGAAAAACTAACACTAAAACCTTGAAACAATAGAGTAAAGTGTGATGACAATTTTTGATTAAAATTTTAAAATAGAGCTTTCAGTGGCTTAGGCGAACACTGCAGCTGTTCATTAGCCATCGAAAACAGATCTTTCGGCAGCTTACAGCCCCAGAATTTCGCTTTCTTAGCCACTGAAAGTGCAGAACAGTGCAGAAAGGCATAGTTTCACACATAATTGACTTTGGTTGATCCAAACACCTCATGGATGATTTATAAGGTTGAAAATTAATTAAAGGAACCAATACCTCGGGTCTGTTTCAGTTTTGAAGGTGTCAGCGAGGTGAAGTAGGTCACAAACCCTACGTACTTTGACAAAGTGTGACTTGTCTTCCAAATGGCGAGTTCTAGTTCTACTTCAGTGTCCACTATAGCTATTAAGGAGTTTGAGGAGTAGGAAGGTTTAGAGTTAGGTAGACTGGCAGATAAGATATTGTTTTTGACCTAATTTTTGCAAAATAGTTATTATTATCTATTTTTAGTAAATTCGATCCAATTTTTTAGGATCTGAAATAAATTTTGTAAAGGCTATAAATCCTGTGGCTAATGTTGAAGGAAAGGTTCGACTTTGGATATTGTTAGACACTTATTGTATTCAAGCTTCTCATGTGCTTCATCATTGAATATAAGTACTTTTTCCATTATATGTTTAGGTTCCATCTCTTTTCTGTTCTGTACTTGTGCTTGGATATTTGATTAAGGTTTATTCTTTTTGTCTAATACCATATAGATGTCATCCTATCTCTGTGTTGATGAGTTGAATTTCAAGTATCTTTCCTTGTTATGATTAGCCATTCATATGTGAGTGCCTTATATATGAATCTACTAGCATAGTGAGTTGTTCATTTATCCACCTTTGATACAAACCCTCTGAACATTGATAGTTAGAAGCCTTATCTATTTGATTGAGTATTATGCATGTCTTGAGTGAGTGGGGTCTTATTGGTCATCTAACTTGATCCATTTAGAAAACCATTAAAAATATTGAAGTTACCAGGCATCCTCGAGTTGCAACCTAGAGGAGTTGAATTCTCTCTTCAACAAGACAAATTAAGGTGAAGTAATGCAGATAGATAAATACTTGATCTCTCTAGAACCTCTATCCTTTGACAAGATTGAGGACTATTTATCTTGTATCAAGGAGCTTCAGTTGAAATTGGGTGAATGTGGTAGGTATTTTCCAAAGAAGGTATGATGTCTTTTGTTCCTCCTTTCAGTCTAATTGGATGTCAAGTAAACACGATTGTAAGGATTTTACCTTTGATACTTTATGTGATTTGCTGATCAAATATCAACAAAAGTTGCTTGAAGAAGGGAATCTTGGTGGAAAAAATCAAGCTCATTTGCTGAAAAGAAAGTTCAAGCCAAATATTAAAGAATGTGGTCCGCAGGATCATCGGCTAGAATGTATCGAAAAACTTACAAAAGGAAATATCAAAGAGTCATCATCAATGAAGAATGATCGTAAGAAGAAGACCCATTGGTATTGTGCAAATGTGAGACATGTTGAGAAAAAATATTGGAAGAAGATGAAGGACTTAAGGAAATATCAAGCACTTGGAGGACAGTGGATCGACTAGGTAGTCGACCAATCAACCTCCTGAAAACTATACCTTATATCTCAGCACTTCCTAAGCATTACATGCTTGCACCAATTAGACTGATTGGATAGTGGATTCTAGATGTACTCATCAAATGGAAAATGATGCTTCTCTGTTCTCTTCTTTAAGTGGTGCTCTTCAAGAGAAGATTTATGTCACTGATGATTATTTTCTCACTCTTGTTGGAAATAGTGTTGTTGAATGTCAACATGGTCGCATATTCAATGTCTATCATGTACTGAGCTTGAGTGAAAACCCGTTCTCGATTGCTCAACTAACAAATACCAAGAATACTGTTGAGTTTTTGTCAGATCACTTTATCACAAAGGATCTAAGGCTTGGTGGGGTAACTGTTCCTTCATGGATTTTGGATCCCAAATATGGAATTTATAAGTTTTGTGATTGTCTTTTGAATGTTTCCTAGACGGCTGGGTTGCCTGCACCTGTTGCTCAAACTGATGACATATGTCAAATTCGACATGAATGACTTGGTCATCTAAAATTTCGAAATATGAATATGATGGTAAATAACAATATGGTTACTAGTTTCCCAAATATTGTTCCACTTGATGGAGTTTGTAAAGGATGCATTCTTGGAAAGCATCATTAGGCACCCCTTGATTTAGGGAAATCATGGTATGCATAGGATCGACTAGAGGTTGTTCACAATGATCTTTGTTGCATGAATAAACATTCATTAGCAAGTGCAAAGTATATTTTAACATTTATTGATGATTTCTCTTGATTTACATAGGTTTATTTCTTAAAGAATAAGAGTCAAGTAGTTGAAAAATTCAAGGAATATTGAGAGCTGGATAAGAATTAGTGTGTTAGACCAATTAAATGTTGAATAATGAGTTAGCATTGATGACAATTCAATCAGAACAATCAATATGTATGCATAAATAGTGAAGCCCTAAGGTGGAGAATGTTGAATAATGATTTGGAATCAACTAGATTGTGTAGATGGTATCGACTAGACTATATCGACAAGAATGTATTGAATTAATTGTATCAACAAGAACGTATCGAACAGACGGTATTGACCAGGATGTATCAACAAGAATGTATCGATGAAAAAGAGATGAAGCGCAACTATCATAATTCGCTGGTAAACAGAGCGACAATCTATTGAATTCAGTATTGTCTGTGTGCAGTGGCCAGTTTTGACGTAGCATGATGGAGTCATCGGTCTCGATGGAGCATGCTAGATTCATCGATCTCAACGAAAGAGATCGACAATAGAGATCGATGAGTGAAAGATCAACGATCCTGAAAGATTTCATTGGTAGAAGAATAAATGGTTGAAGAAGTTAATAATCAAATAATTGAAGGTTGAAGAGTTAACATACCCGACAATTGAATAACCTCAACAACATGATAAAATGAAGTAATATTTATCAACAACGTCATATGAATAAATCACTAATTCTATCAAAACTCTAACATTAGTTAAACTCTGTATAGATGAAAGAATTAATACATAAGTTTCTGATTAGAAGAAGCGTATTATTTATGAAACATTATTCTTTTTGAAGAAATACATTGTTTCAAAAACATACATGAACATTAGATAAGTATATAATCATAAGATCTAGTGAATTAAAAGTGCATCTTTGCCATGAATATTAGAGTCCATCTAGCAGAACATAGAACAAGAAAATGAATTAAATATAGAGTCTAGAGAAACATATTTTGTAGAAGATATTGAAGATCTGAAAATAAAAATAGAGTGTCAAGGTGGTGTTAGGGAAAGTTGCATCCTGCAGAGGGTGTTGTAGCAGCCTATCAGTTGGTACTGGAAAAAATATGGAAGTTGTAACTTATTTCTAGTAGTAAGTGGAAAATAGGGCATTGGTGCATCCTTCAGTTATAGCTGAGAAATTTGGATATTGGTGTCTCTATCAAGTTGCAGCTTGAAAAACATTGTAAATAAAATTTCGCAGTTAATAGAAATAATTGGTGGTTGTTCCCAATTGGGTTTTCCATGATAAAAACTTTGTGTACTATGAAAATTGTTGACTACATATTTTAAATTTGTCAAACATTATTTATTAAAGTGGTTTAAATTGTTGAAAATCATCAATACTGATTTACATCCCCCCTCTTAGTATTGGGAAATATTCTAACATTAAATGTTTGAGATTAGACAATGGCGGTGAATATGTGATCCGGTAGTTCGAACAATATCTAATTGACAATATGATATCTTGGCATAGATCTAACCCTCACATTCCTCAGCAAAATGGTGTTGTAGAGTGGAAGAATTAGACTTTGGTAGAAATGACCAGGTTCCTACTGCATACTAAAGACATCTTAATGCAATTTTGGACAGAAATCATCTACTGCTCAAATGATCTAGTTGAGAAGTGGAATGGTGGGAAACCCTTTGTCATAATTCTTAGAAAATTTCGATGTGTTGCTTGGGTGCATATCAATGATAGCTGTAGAAATAAATTGGATGCAAAGAGTCATTCCTGCATCATTATGGGATACTTCGATGAGTCGAAATCCTACATATTTTTTGATCCTGATAAACAACAAATGATATTGATTCGAAGTCCAATATTTGATGAGACAAATGCATGCAATAAGGTGTTGAATTATGGTCCAATGAATAGTGATCCATTTGAAATTCTTGATGAATTTGGATCGACTATACCCATCTGTGGATTTTTGACTGGATCGATGAATTCTCATCTTGATTCAATTGGAAGTCGGTTAGTTGTGACTGTTGAAGTCAGTAGTACAACTTCCTTGACTCACATGATTGATGATAACTGACCTGCATCATCGTTGACTTGTTTACCTCAGTGGGATGTTAAGACAATTGAAGTTGTTGGATTAGATGTTGGAAATCCTAGTATTGGTCGACATACTCGCACTCAAACTGTAGAAATTCAAGCCTGCAGTAGATTAATTTCACTCACAGCAATTAACAATTGATCATGCAAATTATCAACAATGGAGACTGAATATGGAGCTGTAACACAAAATTATATTAACTGAGTGTACAATAGCCAACCCTGTAATAACATAGGCTGCTGAATATATAGAATACATGAGCAAATTGAATGCATAAGGAAGCATCCAAATCTAGCATAAAGCAGGCTTACCCAAAATAGGCAAATCCCCCATAGGTGTAAAAAGCTGATCCCAAATCTATCAAGGACCCCACGAATTAGCAAGGGTGCATGGGAAAGCTAAAGAGTGGTCAAATGGAAGCTCATACATGCTTTTGTATGGAGGAAAGAGTGGAGGAGGAAGAGGCAACAAAGCTGATTCACCTCACCTAGTCTTGCTTTCCTATGTGCCTTAAAACACTGAAAAAGCAGGCAATAAAGCAGAAAAAGCAGAAGGGCACCTAGGAGGCCAGGAATAAAGCAGATTTGATTCCCAAGGCTTTCCCAAGTGCTCCATGAGTCAATAATGGCAAGTTTGACCTCTATGGATAGGCAATTGACAACTTGCACATGGTGGGACTCATGGACTAGGCAAATAAGACAAAATAAATGAAATAATGTCTAAGTGGGTAAATACTATGGGTTGATTATTCTAACACAAACACAATGTGGTAATTTTGAGTTCATGGATTGTGTTCTCAATGCCTATGATCCTAATACATATGTTGATGATTAGGGTATAACAGAATGGGAAACTGGTATGTCTGCTGAAATTGATTCCTTGAAAAAGAATAAGACATGGGAACTTGTTCCTTGACCATAAGGAAAGAATGTCGTGAAGTGTCAATGGGCCTATAGGACCAAGTTTACCTCCGACGGTGCTGTTGAATGCCATGAAACTCATTTGGTTGCTAAGGGTTCTCTCAATAAGAAGACATGGAATGCATTAAATTTTTTTCCCCTATGCAAAGATGAATACCGTTCAACTGATCCTTTCTATTGTTGCTCATTTTTGATGGGAGCTTCATCAAATGGATATTAAAAGTGCATTTCTTGATGGATATATGAATGAAGAAATATATATGGACCAACCTTATGGTTTTGTGACATACTTTTTTCTTCTTTGTCAACTGAAGAAATTGTTATATCGTTTGAAACATGTAGCTTATTCTTGGTATGAGAAGATTGATTGATTTTTTGTTAATCTTGGCTTGAAACACTATGAATCTGATCACAATATTTATGTATTACATGTTCATGCTGATACTTTAATTGTGGATTTGTATGTTGATGATTTAATCATAACTAGAAACAATGTTAATCTCATTTTGGGTTTGAAGAAACAACTTGTAGATACCTTTGAAATAATTGACCTTGGTATTTTGAATTTCTTTTTTGGAATTCAATTTTTATAAATGAATGATACTAATATTTCTTTCTCAACCTAAATATTCCTTAGATATTTTGAAATGGTTCATTATGGAATACTGTAATTTGTGTGCTACAACTTATTAGTCAGGAGTGAAGTTGTCGAAATTATGCGACTCTCTAGGTGTCGATGCCTCTCTTTATTAACAATTGGCTATTAGTTTGATTAATCTGACACAATTGACCAAATTTCTCATTTGTTGCTAGTGTTGTTTCCAAATTCATGTAGGATCCTTATGAACGCCACTGGAAATATGCAAAGAGGATTATTTGTTACATTAAAGGTACTTATCAGTTTGGTATCAAGTGTTGTTTCATATCTGAACCACTTGTTGGGTACACTGATTATGACTGGGTGGTGACATTGATGACCAAAAGTCTACTTCTAGATATATGTTTCGACTGAGCTCTACACCCATGGTCTAGTCGTGTAAGAAACATAAGGTAGTCTCTCCTTTGACTACATAATCTGAGTATCATGGTGCTATTAATGCATGAACAAAGGCAATTTGGGTCCTTCAGCTTCTCAATGAGCTTATATTTCTTGTTCAGGTATCTATTGTTATCTACTGTGATAATCATGGTGATATTCAAGTCATTGATAATCCTGTTGCTCATAGAAAGATGAAGCATGTTGAAGTACATGTTCATTATTTGAGACAGTTGGTACAAATGAATATTGTATCACTTGTTTATTGTAGAATAGATGACCAGGTCATTGATATATTTATGCATCCTTTTCTATAAGTTAAGTTTGTGAAACTTTAGGCTATGCTTGGTCTTTGGGAAGTTTCAATTTTTGGGGGGTGTTCAGAGTAAGTAATTTCACCTCCCGAATCTCCAAAGAGTTGTGCTAATGGGGGGTGTTAGAACCTAAGGTCTTGATGGCTCATAACACTGTATCTTTTGGATACAATCAGTTTATAAACAACATGATACTAGCAGATTTGTTGACTAGTGGTTTAACCAAGCAAGTCAGAGGAATGACTGAATAGTCAGTTGAACAAGCCTACTAAAATTTGGGATGTTGCAGATTCTATAGGAACGATTTGGACCAACGACCCCTATTTATGGTCGATATCTTCCTTACTTTCAAGTAGTTGGTTAGATATGGAAACTATAAATAGGTGACCCTATAGGTGTATAACAGATGGATTTGAGATATCTTTCATTCTCATTGTGCATTATGATGTTATGATCATGATGCATTGTTCTTAAGTGTTGTAATGGTGTCTTTAGACACCAACTCTTATCGTGGAATAATGTTCCCTTCTTTTTCTTTTGTGTTGCTCCATAATTCATGGTTGAGAGGTTTCCCAACATTGACTGGGTGCAGGTTTATGGGATGCAATATGACTCTCAGCTTCTTTTGTGTTGAACTTGAAAAAAATAAGAAACTAATCCAAGGAAAGACTTGATATATTTATTTGTTAGTTGGGATAAATTATGTATGGAGGAATAAAGAATCATGGGTATCCCTATGGAAGTGGATGGCTCAAAATATTTCACATCCAATCCCACCTTTGGAGTTTCCTATTTTGCACTGATATTCTTCTTATATGAGACTTCCTCCTTTCAGAACAACTACTTTTCCTGGGTGTCATGGTCATGATTTATGGAAAAATATACATGGTTCAATGAGTTGTTTTGGAATTCCTCACATCATACCATTGTGAAAATTCCCTATCAAATATTATCTCTATCAGATAGTAGGGAAGGGAGACAAGTTTGAAATTTTATGGATCTATGACACATGGTCAAATGAATGTATCGTCTATGTACATGCCAAACCAAATCTTGCACGCATGCACATTTATGAGTTCCATAGAATTAACATATTGGAAGTAGTAATATCAAGTATGCAATCATGCCACTTCCCAAATGCAACTCATTAAAAGATGCATTTTCAACATCACTACAACTTTTTCAAGGATCAAATCAAAGTTCTAGGACTCTTCTATCTGAGGTTGGTGGTAGTTCATGGCCCTAGGGAGATTACCTCTTCCACATCACAAAAACCACCTACAAGCACACAAAAATTAAGTAAGTATATGCTCCATGAGAATCCACATAAGCTTGGAGCATGTTGTCCATAAGTCAGAACCTGCACCAATTTAAATAAATACCCTGTATGGAAAATTCCACTACCGAAAGAGCATCCACGATGCATTCTCCTTGGGTATATTTTCTCATTACTTTTCCCAAGATCAATTGGTAGGAAAAATTCACTTGTGGGTTATTAATTAGTTCTATTATCACCCAACATCCACCTCTCTACCTTCCATATCTATCATATAGGTTGAGCTCATTTTTCTTTCGACCATGCTTATTGATTCCTTGAAAGGATGATGAAACATCTCATCCCTCCATGGGATACCTAGTAAACATATTTTATCATTGAAATGGATTGGATAGGTTCTGTCTATCCATAAAAATGGCCATGGACCCAACTAATTAAAACTTAGTGTATCACATTATCTCCTAGGTGGTGCCAAATATTAGAAGGTCTCTCAAAACAACAAGAGTGGGTTTCTACAGAGGTTTTAAATTCAGTTTCCAAAATGTATTGGGATCCCCTATTCCTAATGGCACAAAATCCATGTAGACTTTAGGCTTCCTATCCAGGAAGAGATCCCCATCACAAAAATAATTTTCCACCAATCAGGTTTTTTCTACCTTTCCATGTAATTCACCAATGAAATGCACCCTAGGATCATAGAACTCGATGGGTATCACCTTTTAGGTATGTAGGCTATTTTTATGCTAATGCCTTGCTATTAGAAGCTTCTCCCATTACTACTAAATGTCTCCAATACACAAACTGGATTACCAGTTGAGGTTTCACATTATAATCTCGACTTCACATTTCAAAAGGCCATGTTAATTACATTATTTGACATGTCCATTTAATGAAAGGTGTGAAATATATCATATATTTCAGTGATTAATGCAACAATTGTTAACGATGATTTGATACATTAAAACCTTTAAACATGTAAAATCACTCTTAAAGACTCTTACCACCCTAAAATATTACCCAAGAAATTAACACCTAACTAATGAAAGAAATGGATTTGACCCACATGATAGACCCGTCTTATCATTGACGCTTACATACTCCCAATACTTAATAGTTAGACAGCAAATGACTTGAGAGTGCACCCTTGACCAAATTGATAAGGAAAATTTTAGGGGCGAAATTTAGCCCATGGGATAATTTTGCATTTTTTTATCCAAAAACATATTCACCAATTTGCATTTTTTGAAGCTCCGTTTCACGCAATTTTGACGGGATAACATTTTTGACTCTAATAACTGCCAAACTATTACATGAAACTATATCAAATCCTTAAAATTTGAAATTGTTTTAGAAAATATCTCCAAATATTTTACAGTTCACATTTTAAGAATTGGTAAGATTCACTAAGGTTTATATACTTTTAAATAAGTACAGAGCCTTAAAATTTCCCTTGATGTCACTACATGCATTTTGTTTAATATGAAAAAAAAACACAACACTAAAAAAATATTGACTGGACATTACTGGCATTCTTGGTATGATAACGTAGACAAATTATCTGGCGTAATGAACTAATTGACCCATAAAGCAAATGAAAATAAAACATAAACCTAAAATAAACCGTACCCCACTCCCTGGAACAAGAGCGCCCCAAAAGTGGAGTTTACATATAGAGCATTAGGAAAGTGCCATTTACCCATCCTTGTTTGAGGACACTGTCAAGTTGCGCAAGATGGATGAGATTAGAATCTCTCAAGCCACAACAATAAATGGACCAATCCAATGCATTTGAAGTTCACATGGATTCTTAATATAATCACTATCATCAAGAAGCACCAAATCACCTTTGGAAAAATGCTTGGTTTTGATGTGAGGGTCATGCCACACTTTATGTCTTTATTTTTCCACTATTGCATGAAAATGTAATAAAAATATGGATTCTTCCTGTTAGAATATAATCCGTTAGGGATTATAATATTGTAAATAAATAAATAGGAATAGTTGGAAGCCGAAAAGGCTGGACGGAAGGTGAAATAAACCGTCACATGAATGTATAAATGAATGCTTAGCCATGAATAGATTAACGAATTGGGAGTTATTACCAACACTTCCAAATGCATAAATTCTTCTAGGCGTTCCACAACTGGCTACTCCTCCATCATATGTGTAGCATGGTAAATGTAAAAACTAGGGACACTGAATTCAATTGGAACCATAACTTCTCATTCATGGACTAATTGAAATGGAGTCTACTTATGCAACTTCTCTGGAGTAGTTAGATAGGACCACAACACTGTAGGTACACATTCATATCAGTCATCTCTATTTTCATAGTAAACCTTAGTTAATCTAGTATCCATAATTTTGTTAGAGTCTTATACCATGTTGTTTGCTTGAAGATGATAAGGAATTATTTTATCATACAAAATGAGGAATTATTGTGTCAACATGGCAATTATACTTCTCATGAAATGCATGCCTTGGTCAATGGTAAGACTTTTGGGGAATCCAAAAATTGAAATTATATTCTCAAATATAAACTGTGGTGCTATATCTACAAAATAATACTTCATTGGTTTGACTTCATCCCACTTAGTCAAATAGTTTATTATGGTAATAATATAGCAGGTTTTGGAATGTCTTGCAGGTGGGTTAATAGGACCAATACAATCTACTTCCCAATTTTGGAATGATTGTAGAGCATGGAAAAGATGAAGATGAATCTCATCCCGCTAAGAGGATTTTCAATGCATTTACATACATTGAAAGCTATTACGTAGTTCTTATCATCTTGAAAATTGTTGGCCATCATATCCCAATGTGTATGATCTTTTTTTATCATTGTAGGTTTTCCTTTTACATGGAATCCCACAAATCCTACATGACATTCCCATAATATATCATGGAATTCATGGTCTAGGACACACCTACATAAGATCCCATCAATCCCTATTTTGTATAACTATCACACAATTAATTGGTAATATACAACAAAAACAAATATATGACATTTTTGAGTTGCATAGTGGTTTTTCATTGTTGAAATTTTGGTTAAAAATAGAGAAATCTCCTCCAAATAAACGGGAATAGTATCAACTTAAAATAATGTTTCATCTAGTAATTGACCATCAATAGGACTATAAAAATCACCTAATTCGAGTCACAATAAATAATATGGTCCCACATTATGCTTTCTTGGTTTCAAAACTACCTCAAAAGAGAACCCTTGAAACAACAACAACCATATGCAAATTCATCCCTCCAAAACTTACTTGTTCACCAAATACTTCAATGGATAATGATCTATGAAAAACTTGAAATCCCCCCAATAGATTGTGTTTAACTTCTGGAGTGCATGTATCATATCTAACCCTCCACGTTCATTGGTGGTATAGTCACACTCACATTGAGATAAATTTTGACTAGAAAAATAGATATGAAGATCAAAGTCACCTTCACAAGGTTGTGTAAGGAAAACTCCCAAATTAATACCCAATGCATTCACATGCACATGAAATTTTGATTTCCAATTAGGGAAATTAAGGATAGGAGCAATCAACATATTTTTCTTGAGTATATAAAAGGTCTTATTACATCATAGTGTCCAAATAAATGATTTAGACTTGTTCAAAAGTTTCTGTAAAGGGGTTGTGATCATAGAATAATTATGGATGAATATTTTGTAATAATATACATAGTCCCAAAGTAGAACTTAAGTGTTGAACATGTAATGTCCCCATTCAAATAATTGCATAGCGGGAAAATTCCATCAATCCTACTAGTTCCCTAGGTTGGGTGAAAACATTGGGAAGTTAATAAGGGAGCTAATAAATGGTGTTTAGACATTAGAAGGAATAAATATTTATTTAATGGAGTTAATTAAATTAATGCAAATGAAAAATGAAATGGCTATGGAGAATGGAGACACATGGAGACTGTGGGGCCCACTCAAGCTATAATTCATATGTTAAATGGCATCCTCCTCTTGTAATTTTGAATCTATGGAAATCCTAATGTTTTGGGATGGATTATGAGGCTAATATACTTGTCCATATACTTCATAGGTCTAATTTTGGATGAATTGTTACTTACATGGGAGAGGAAGAGCCAAATGGGAGTTTCATGGACACTTGGCTAGATTCCCCTTACATTTATGGAATCTATGACACTAATGATGGAGATTCTATGACTGTTATGAAACAAGTCAGATATGAAGGATTACATACTAACATGTCAAGCCTGAATAGAGCATCTTGGAGGTCGAATTTGGGAGTTGGAGAAGGCCAAGAGACTCCTACTCAAATTTGGGAGAAGAGGGAAGGTGAAGAGAGAGGCCACATGACATAGCAAGAGCAGCCACACCAATTCGAATTGGCTTTGGTTTATGGATGTATTTGGAACCTTATAAGACCAATAATTTTTATAAAATACAGGGATCAGCTATGAGAAGAACCTTTTGATCATTTGTGAAAATTGCTATTGTGAAGAGAGAGAGCTAGTGGATGACTAGTTCATGCCTTAGCCAATTTCGAGGGTGAGAGATTCCCATCCTAGTTGGGTTTGAAGAGGCCACTCAGGTGTTTCAAGGAGATTAAATGGAGTCATAAGTTACATGTTCAAGCTACAGCAGGTCGTGGATACATCAATTTCATCTTGTTCTTTCATCTCAAGTTTCTCACCATATTTTGGCTCTATGGAGTGAGGCACACTTGGTGAGATATTCATCTCTTTGAGGGAGATTATCTTGCTCAAGTATTTTGTATTATGATTTAAATGATATTTTATTCAATTTCATAAATCTATCAGGTCTAAATTCCAAGAAATATCATGTATTATTGCTCAATAATGAAGAAACAGTGCCATTTCTCCACTACCTTGTTGTAAACTCTTGTAATCTTGATGGATTTGAATGGATGTATGAAATATTGATGATTTATGAATTAATGGAATTAAATTAAAATATATTATGGGTTTCATGGTATTTAACTGAGAATTTGTGACCATTGGGTCGAATTTCATAGCATTTGGGGCAAACTACATCTCATTTCCCCAAGGGTCCAAAACTAGTTTTTTTATATCTGATTGAAAGACATGATAAAAGACATGGGAGTTAGATTGGTTATGAATATGAGTCTATTATAGTTTTTTATAACTATAAAATACATCAATTTAATAATTCCAATGGGTTTTTTCACATTTGGGAAGCCATCTCTACCACTTAAACCGGGGGGATTTGAACCCAAAATTGCTAGTAAAATCATATATCTTGTTCAGAAATTGTTACAGACTTGCATACCTGATTGGAGGGCCATAATACATCCATTAACATAATATTTAATTTATTAAATCATTCATACACCTTATCTGAATATTTGGGAGCAATTGGGCTGATTTGGAGACCAAGACACTAAAACTAGTCAAGAGCCAAAATTGTGAAAAATTGGAAAATTGAGCATTTTAATAAAATTCCAAAAAAGGAACATTACAGAACGTATGCTAATAGGTGGAATATTTACAATAACACCAATTTTTATGGGATCAATGAAAAATCTTTCGCGGAAGACAATAATTCCTGATAGATTACCAAGGGAACACATAAAACAATTTTATTCAAATTCAGTGAAATATGAAGTTGACAATATATGTCAAACATTATTCTTAAGAGACTAGCATGTTATTTAAAAATCTTGTAAACAATCCAATCATCCATGTATATGTCTAGAAACTTGTGTATAAAATCCTTGACCGTAGCAATCACAATACCGTAGAATATTGCACGAGCATTCTTAAGTCTAAATGTAATTACATTGTAGGAAAAATAAACCCACTATGCTGTGAAAGTCATCTTATTTTTATCTTTTTCTACAATTATAACTTAATGGTACACCAAAAATACATCAATGAAAGAGTACTCTTCTTTCCCTACTACTTGTTCCAATACCTCATCACTAAAGGGAGTAGGGAAAGGATCATGAACATAAGCTTAATTAAGGCTATGGAATCCATGACCATAAAGCCTGATATCATTTGGTTCTTTCTTACTTTGGATCACAATGGGACTAATCTACTCAAATTCATCCACAGGAAAAATCAATCCAACTACCAACATGCAATCAATTTCCGTCTTGACCTTTTCCTGAACTCTAGGGTTGAGTCTAAATGGGCGGTACTTGATAGGTGGTGGATCATGTTTGAGGGAAACATTCATCTCCCCCAATTATCCTTGAACCCTTTTAATTCATTGAAACTTTGTGAAAAAAATTCTGCATATTCTTTGAGAAGAGAAACAATCTCAAATACAACCTTGTCATCCCAATAATCCCCCATAGACACCATTTTAGGCTTCTCTTCTTTTCCAATGTTAGCTGTCCACAAATTTAGTGGTTGTGTATGAGAAGTAAGAATATTTTGTTCTTTTGTTTCCTAAATATTTCTAGAGCCTTCAGTTTCTTTAATGATAAATGTCTAAAGTGCTCCAATTTATTTGGGTAAGTATCATCCTGGTCAATTTTTGTGCAATAAAGTGGCAGCTCTATCCTACTAAGAGGGATATGCAAATTAATCAATTTATGATGCAATTGGAAGATATAGGAGTTACCTACATTCCATAAATTGTTGGTAAAAAAGGCTTCTTGATCAATTTCAGAATATTTCTAACTAACTTAGACTTTCCCACAAAGGAGAAGTCATAATAAAACCGAGTTTGCAAAATATTCCAATTTTTATTCTTCCTTCTAGTTTCTTCATATAAATACCGGTCTTTTGGATAGGGAATAAACCATGAATAAAATTATGGACCTAAATTTTAGGTCGTAGGATCTCCCTTTCCTATTTTTGTGTACCATGCTCCACATACACAAAATGATTTCTTTCTCCATCATAGACTTCCAAATGCACCATAGATTTATGAGGTGTCCTTGTAATATCCCCTATGCTACCTTGATTTTTCTATAATGGAAATACAAATGCAAGAGTACAATTTACAAGTTCATGGTGAGGATCTCAAGGACAAGTCCTTGCTGGTAAAGCACTGCAAATAGTGTTGTGTATTTCCTAAGTTATGAATTGAATTTATAGTCTTAGGAGACTGAATAACTTGACACAACTAAATGATAGGGGCACAAATCCACTAGGGGGAGAGGTCAAATGGTTGGGAAGCCATGTGTTTGATGGAGGGTGTCATCTTAGTGCCTTAGGAACTGTAATAAGAGTGAACTATGGACATCCACTTGAGGATCTAAGTTTGTAGGTTCTGGTCCTAAGATAGAGTAATTATTTACTTGCTTAGATTAATGTTTTTTAGTGACATATTAAGTCATGATTAATCCTAATAAAACTAATCATTTTACACTATATAATGGTAAACTTATATGATCTACTAATTAGCATGAAGCCAATTATTATTATTAGATAATTTTAAGATTTAACGATTATCCTAATCATTGTAAAAATCTTAATTGTGGCATCAAGCGCTAAAGAGTTGTCCCTAAAAATTCTAATAAGAAGCCAAGATTTCTTATTCTAAGAGAATGTCATAGTCAACATAATTAAAAGATAGAAGTGTTGATGTTTTGAGAAATAATGGAGATAATTGAACTTTAAAAATTTTGATAAACAAATCCAGTGGATGTAGATCTCATAAACAATTCAAGCACACAAATTATTCAATCCATAAGACACATGATGTACCATGGGAAAACCATTTAATTTCGGAGGATGAAAAACCCAACAAATAATAGTTTAAGAATGATAGATAAATGCAGAGAATGATTTTACAACACTTGCAGATTGCTTGATAAGAGATATCTAAGAAGAGATAGAGAATAGATATCACTCAGAATACTGTCTCAGCCTTTCCAAGTCCAATATACCACTTTAATAACAAGATTACTCAGTCATACAATGAGACGTAGTGAATGGTTGCATGCCTTTAGACACTATGAACACTGTATACATTAGTTCACTATGGGCACTATATACACATTAACCTTTTGTGCCTTAATTGAATTGGTTCCAAGTTGTCACCTCGTAATTAACTCATGTTGGGATATTATAAACCCACTCCATACTTAGGATAACAATATTTAATAATTTTTGATTAATTTCCTATCTACTAGTCTAGATAGTTGGAATCCACTTGCACCACTTGGTCAACACTTGCCATATATACCCCAGGAGTGCCTTTATCTTGATTTTAGTTAGATCCTGCCTACTTTATTGACTACCAGATTTAGTAACTTCTCCTTCCTACATATTATGTATTTATCCTTCTTTATTCCATCTTTTTAGCGGATCCGTAAAGCTAGTCAACTAGGAAACTGCTATTTTTTGTTTCCAACCCATCCTACATGATTTTCTCTCCAGATTCCAGGATTAGTATGTTTTTCCATCACTCATGAAAACTCACTCATGATTTATCTAATTTGTGAGGTCCTTGACAGAGTTGGAAAGTTATTTAGCCACCTATGGGGGTTTATCATATTTAGTAAGCCTGATTTATGAGCTAGCATGAGTTGTTAACTAACAACTCATTTTTCCTTTATAAGGATGCATTAAAAATGTAATACCATCATCAATGAATAATCAATTCATTTTTATCAATAGTAAATTACTATTCTTCTCTTGTATTTAGTCTCTTTATTCTTCTCTCTATTTTCCTTGTGCATGCTTGTGAGAATTATCTTGTAGCTAGATCCACATACTGTGCTTCTTCTTAGCATTAAGGATCTATTTCTTCATAGCATTAGATATAATATTTCTACATGGTATCAGAGGGAAAGGTTTCTTAAGTTCTACAAATTTGAGGAGCTATCAATTCTCTACATTAGAGCGCATCCAGTCTCCTATTCCTCTCTGAAGAAGAGCTTGAATTGAGCTTACAAGATTTTCTCCTAGTTTTTATTTGTGCATGTTTCACAGAGTATCTTATTAAGTGCATCAAATTATTAGCTTGTATTCCTCTTCAGATATGATCCTAAATCCTTTCAACTATCATGAATGGAAATCCAAAATTGGCATTCTATTGCGTAGTAAGGGACTATACAGAGTTACTCTAGCATTGGATAATGAGCCTAATGCTCCTGTTGAGAAAGATAAGTGGCATAATAGGTTGGATGAAGGCTATGGTTTTATTTTCCTCTCTATTTCCCTTGATATACTCTTTCATCTAGATGGTTTGACCACTCCAAACCAAGTATGGAGAAAAATTGAGTCTCTCTTTGGAGTACAAGATGAGATGAGAGCACATCAGTTGGAGAATGAGTTATTCTCATTGAGTCCAAGTAGTTTCGATTCCATTGAAGGATTCTTGACCAAATTCAAGTCACTTGTTCTATTTATCAAGAAACGTGGGATTAATAATAAGGAATATAAATTGATTCTTTCCATTGTATCAAAATTGAGTCTTGAATACTCAGTTTTTGTTTCTACTTTTCATGCTACTAGGATTGCTATTTCTAATTGGAGAATGCCTTCTTTGAGTACATGATTTGATTAACTAACAAAGGAGAAAAATAAATTGATACATATGGGTGTTATTATATCATCCAAGAGAAAGGATGATTCTCTCATAGTTCAAGGGAGAAAGAATGCAAAATCAAAAGAGAAGCAAATAGTGAAAAAGAAGAAGCCAAAATCAGATAATGAAGATGAAAGTTCGAAGCCTACTGATGAAGGTTCAATGAAGACAGTAAAAAATAAAGGGAGCACATCCAAGTGTTCTTATTGCAGAAAGGGATTTCATCTTGAGAAGAAATGTTTCAAGAAGAATATGGACATAATGTCTCAGGTACTTGAGAAGCATAACATTGAAGTTCTAGATGAGCTAAAGAAGTCTTTGAATCCTCAGAACACTATCATAGTGCGCAGTTCCAATGTGATATAAAATATTCCTTGAGTTCTAGAGTTAAATCCTTTCCTCATATCTATGATGTGTATTCTTTTTCTGATATATCAGAATCATAAATCCTACATCAGATGATAAAATACAAGGAGCCTCTCCTCTTCTTTCTTGCATATTCTACACTCTAGCGCATGATCATCGAGTTCACAAATTCTTCATCAAATTATTTCACCAGAAGCAGCTCTTTCAGCTCATTCAAGTGAATATAAATACATATTGAAGACATGTTGTTCAATTTTGTCCCTTTTCCTTTCTTGAGGGAGTATTTTCCCCATGTGGTTTTGCCTCTTTCCTCACTTTTCTGAACATAATAATTGTAAAGGGTGAACATAGCCTTGTTGTTGGGCCCTATATGAACCTATATGCATATGATTATTTTAGACATATCATCATAAATTCAGACTTAAAGGGGCGTGTTGGGATATTATAAACCCACTCCATACTTAGGATAACAATATTTAATAATTTTTGATTAATTTCGTACCTACTAGCCTAGATAGCTGGAATCCACTTGCACCATTTGGTAAAATATTTCCACATATAACACGGGAGCACATTTATCTCAATACTGGTCATATCCTACCTTCTTTGTTGACTGCAATATTTAGTAACTGTGTCTTCTTGTATATTTTGTCTTTATCCTGCTTTATTCCATCTTTTCAGTGGATAATGTAAAGCTAGTCAACTAGGAAACTGCTATCTTTTGTTGCCAACCCATCCTCCATGATTTTCTCTCTATATTATAGGATTAGCATGTTTTTCCATCACTCATGAAAACTCACTTATGCTTTAGATAAATCATGAGCTCCTTGATAGAGTTGGAAAGTTCTTTAGCCACCTATGGGGGTTTATCATATTTAGTAATTTTGATTTATGAGCTAGCATGAGTTGTCTTCTAGAAACTCAATTTTCCTTTATAAGGATGTGTTATCAATGTAATATCATCATCAATGAATAATCAATTCCTTTTTATCAATAGTCAATTACTATTCTTCTCTTGTATTCAATCTCTTTATTCTTGTGTCTATTTTCCTTGTGCATGCTTGTGAGAATGATCTTGTAGCTAGATCTACATCTATGCTTTTTCTTAGAATCAAGGATCTATTTCTTCATAGCATTAGAGATTATATTTCTACACCTCCCACACTGAATATACGTGCCCTCTATTAATTCACTAGTGTTAACTGAGCCGAACAAAAGTTCGCTCACACAAATACTACCAAAATGTTTGGAATAGTATATAAAAATCCATTTGGATAAAATAATATATCTGTAAAAGTATGAGATAAAATATATGATTTAAATTTACATTGGTAGGGATTTATATAAGCCTTATCATGCATTTTCAGACAAAAGGGTACATCTTTTTACTTTTTTCTAATTAACTAATTAATTATTAATATATATTAATATTAATAATTAATAATTATATATAATTATATTTTTTTTATATAATATCACCTCTCTCTTAGAAATTCTTTGTCGTCAAAGACTAAGAATGTTGTCGCATTGTTCCTTTTTATGGCGTATTTGAAAAAACATGTCGATACGGACTTATAAGTGTAGAGCATAACTTTCAATATGTTGACAGATCAATCCATCCCAAATTGATTTGTTGCTAACTGTTGGGATTCTCAACTAATCTGACCTCAGGAGATTTGATCACATTAGTACCATTATCTTCGACATTTTCCCCTTTTTAGGATATCAATTTTTATGACTGGGTGTCAATAGAGAATTTTCAGAATGTCATTTTGTTTTAGGAGCATTGTCTTTTGAGCATTGATCTAAGATGGAAGTTGTATTTTCATCCCTTGAGTTTTTAATTTTTTGTTATGTATATTTTACAACTTGTTTTCTAACTGAATGTTGTCACTTTGAAACTTCTTAATCAATTATACTTGCCACTTCCTGTCATCTTTGGACCTCTTAAGTTGTTCCTTAATATCTTCATTATGATTTCTGATGCAGCTATTTTCTTCTTGCTTATCTAGAAGTTTTCCTTCAATGCCTTCTGTAGAGTGTTCTACCTTCCAATTATTTTTCAACTTCTTAATTTTCATGACTAACATCTTATTTTTAATATGAAGTTTCTTTGGAATTATTGGATATTGATTTATTACTTTTTTCAATCTGCAACTTGTGTTCCATTTTAGAGTCATCATTTTGTTGCTGAATAACTTTTATTTGTTGTCGACACTAGCCGACTTCTGATTCTTGATCTTTTAATTTCTTTCATATCTGCATCAGTTCTTCATCCTTGTCGTTAACAATTTTTTTCAAGCATATTATTTCTTCTTTATACTCGTTTAACTATTTCTTTATATCCTGATTTTTTAATCTTTGATTGAAATCCTTTTCGTCTTTTAGTTCCTCATTTTCTGCAGAAAAATTTTCTATATCATTTTTTTGGTTGGAAATTTGTCGTTCTTTGAACTCCTTTTGAATGTCATGTATTTTAATCCTTATTTCCAAATTGTTATTCATGTCTCACAATTCATCATTGTCTCTTTGATAACGCCTTAATTTGGCTTCCATGGTCTTCGATGATAGGTAGTCGTTCTTTTGATTTTGAATTCTTTGACGAGCCTTCAATTGACTTTGACTTCTTCGAAGATTCTTCCTTTGATTTTGACTTATTTTGTGATAAATTGTCTTCCTTTGACTTCTTCTTGTCTTCTTCTTATTAGGTTAAATAACCTTTTTCCTTTTCAAATTTTATTATTATTTTAGTAATAAGAAATAATAATAATAATTATATATATATATATAATTAAAAAGTTAATAATAATAATAATAATAATATATGTTATTATAATTAATAACTATATTTGTGTAATATTTAAATTACATGTTGTTTGTTTGTTCTTGGAAAAGAAACCATGTATAGTTTTTTTAAGAAACCATGTGCGGTTTCTATATTTTATTTTCTCTTTACTTCTTTTAGTTCTTTGTTTTTTTTGACTTTTTTTTTTAACTCTCTCTCTTTCTTTTGAGCAAGGTCAAAGATCTAATTCAAGGAAGCCTTGACAATTTTGGACACAAGCCAGAATCAGATTGGCTATGATACCAAATGAGTCAAACAAAAGTTCGCTCACACACATACTACCAAAATATTTGGAATAGTATATAAAAATCCATTTGGATAAAATAATGTATGTATAAAAGTATGAGATAAAATATATGATTTAAATTTACACTGGTAGGGATTTATATAAGCCTTATCGTGCATTTTCAGATGAAAGGGTACTTCTTTTTAGTTTTTCTAATTAACTAATTAATCATTATTAATTATTAATATATATTAATAATTAATAATTATATATCTATATATTATGTTATATTTTTTATATAACATTATCTGCCTCCAACTAAGTGTTAACTGATTGAACTGAACTGAACTGAATGGAACTGGGTGTAATTGAATTGAAATAAATTAGAGCTGAATGTAATTGAATTGACACTATAACAAGTTTTACTTTTAGGGGGGTTGTCTTTCGCCTCTAAAAGTCACTTTTTGGGGTGGTTTGGATTTGGAGATGGTCTTTACAAAACTGCCCCTAATTGTACCGACACTAAATTTTGGCATTTTAGGGGTGGTTTAGAAAGAGATCAAAACCACCCATAAAATTGACTTTTGGGGGTGGTTCTAACCCCCCTCCCCCAAAAGTGACTTTTGAGGGAGGTTCTATACCCCCCTCATAGACACCTAGGAGGGTTACAAACCCCCCTAAAAGTCCTTATTACAAACCTTTGGGGGAGGTTACAAACCCCCTTATAGGTACCTACGAGGGTGGTTACAAGCCCCCCTCATAGGTACCTATAAGGGCGGTTACAAACCCCCCCCATAGGTGCCTACAGGTGTGGTTTTAAACCACCCCTAAAACTCCATCTTACAAACCTTTGGAGGCAGTCTTAACAAAACTTCCTCTAGTAGCACCGATACTAAAAGTTTGGAATTTTAAGGATGGTTCTGGAAGAGATCAAAACCAATGCTAAAAGTGATGTTTGGGGACGGTTCAACCCCCCCGCCTAAACCCACCTCATAGGTACCTACAAGGACAATTTGAAACCCACCTCGTGGACACCTACGTGGCGGTTCGAAACCACTCCTAAAACTCCATCTTACAAAAATTTGGGGGTGGTTATGAACTGCCCTCATATAAACCTACAGGGGGGTTTTGAACCCCCCTCGTTGTAACATACAAGGGAAGTTTTGAACCCCCCTTGTAGTGACATATCTAGGTGGTTTTGAACCCCCATCATAGAAACATACAAAAATGATTTGAAACCCCCCTATAGCCATAATAAATCATAATAAAATATATTTTATTAAAAATACCAATATTGCAATAACATTAGGGCATGAAGGAATTGAACCACCAACCTCCTACTTGTAAGGAAATTGCTCTTCCATTGAGCTAGAACCCTATAAGAATTGAGTAAAGGATCAATATTAACATCAAGAATAAAGCATAAATATTAACTAACATTGCCTCTAAATCAAAACACCAGTCATCTCTCAAGAAGATGATTTAAATGATCTTACCAACATGGCGACCTTAATTTCTTCATCTTCAAGAAATATTAATAGAGGCAACGTATACTAGGATAGAAGATTAAAAAACTAGAGGTAGATAACACTATTATTGGAGGTGTATGAAGTACCTTACTGTGAGTATGTGAGGATGCGTGTAAATAAGAGGAGGTGGATAAGTGAAAATACACAAACTTGAAAAATGACTATTTTACAAATTTTACATGTGGACATTGGATATATCATGAGCATTTCTTAATTATTAACAAACAATATGCTTACTAACTCCCACTTTGCTACTTTAGTTGGTAACTAGTGCTAGTGTTTAAATGAAGATATAAGAATAAAATTTAGGTAGTATGTTCCCCAATCTTCTGTCTATCATTTAAGCTTTTAGGAGACTAGAGTGCACTCACACATCCAACTTTTGTAGAGCCTTCTTTTTGTAATTTTGATCAAGGTGATTAAGTATTTGAATTTTCATAAAACTAAGCTAGGATTTGGTAAACATCTATAGTTTCATATCAATCCAAAATACTAATTAACTTAAATAACATAAGGTTCAAGTATACATATCATTTGTTGAAATATATTTTAATGGATTCAATGAGGTAGATTACGATGCTGAAGGTTTGTAGAAGACAAGCTTAAAAACAAAGTTTCATCTTGAATTAAGCTTGAAAGCATAGAACATAATAATCAAAGTAGCTTAATAATAGTGGTGTTTCATGGTCTGCCATCAAAATTCACGTAATGAGAAGTTATCTTTCAATCAAAAGGAGCTTCAATTATATGCCAAGTTTACAAAGAACATTGATTTTCCTCAAAATCAAGGTAAGAGTACAACTTGTTAATATTTCCAAAACATTGATAAAATGTCTATTATTTTCATCCACTAGTTTATCTAGATGCTTCATGAAGATATTTACTAGGGGGACATCTTTCCAAGGTAATGATGGTCTGCCAAGTTCAATATATCTGGTGTTTCATATTTGAATGGGTAAATGAGTAAATAAATTATAAATTAAGCATCAAGATGTAAATACAACACCTGAATCTCAACGGGCTAGCTTAAGTGGTTGAGGCTATGTGCTGCAAGTCATGGGGTCACAGTGTCAAGACCTTGGGCTGACTATATGTGAATGTTGATGATGTCACTCGATGTCCCTACCAGGTTAAGTTTCTAAAACTAAAAGGAATACTATAAACTATATAGAATCAAATAGCAGTGACGATATATTTTCCCTCTAAATTCTATTAAAAGCATCATCAGATAAAGGACTCAGTAAGCTTCAATATCTGCGGGATTCAAAGTTAATTATAGAATGGGAAAATGGAAGAAGAAGAATTAAAATTTTGGCTTTAAATCCTATAAAGAACAGAATCCTAGATGTAAGAAATCAGTTTGAAGATTTCATTCACCCATATATACAGAGAAGCAAATTCACAAGCAGAAAAGTTGTCTAAGGAATCCCTATCTATGCAAGTGGCCATGTTTGCAGATTTGGAGTTTTAGGACAACCTTTTAGTTTTAGAATCATTGAAGTCTGTTTTTTAATTTCAAATGTTTTATGTGTTATCCTAGGTATAGGATGAGTGTATTTTTAGAAGGGTGTGACAAATTGTAGATTTAAGAATAGTTTCTGAACATGTTTTTTGAATTGTTTACTCTCGCTGGTTATATGTGCGCCTTTTATTAAGGAAGACTATAATTATGGAATGACAGGACTATACTGGGTAATCTATGATATTACTTTGTGAACCTTATTAGGAAGAATTTATAAATTAAGATTTCTCTTTTTTAAATATCGAATATATTATTTTTTTTCTTGGATAAAAAGTGTAGTTAATTCAAATTCCAAGTTAAATTACTAACCATCACAGCCGCCAATGTATGTTCCCCTAATAAATACATTTGGGAAATTTTGTTGTCCTATCCATTCCTAAAGAGATATCTATATCTCCTTTCCATCACCCACACAGATGTTCCATGCAATAACAATTAGCTAAAAAAAATAAATAGCACAAAATGAGAAAGAAATGTGCTTCTTTATTAGCAGAACTTGAAGGAAATATCCAAACAAACAAGGTCTGATATAATTACTCCTAATGGGATTTCAGAAGGGAATATCAACTAAATAGTGAAATCAATAACCATCAGTCATAGACACTATAAATAGCTAAATACTGACATCACAACTTCTTACTTAAGACTATTGAGAATTTATAGGGGATTGTGGAAATTGAGAAAAGTAAAGAGCCCAACAATCCCATAAATTCTTGAAATAGATGAAGATGAGACTCAAGGTTTATTCAATGGTGCAAGCCAAGAATCTCTTGGAATATGTGGAGCCAATTCTATTATAATTCTGAATGAAAACATGATATTTTTGTTCAAATCTACATTTGGGGGAAGGGACAAACGCTGGGGCATAAATATTATCTCTATGGTTGTTGATGAAATTAGCCTTTGAAAAAGGAATAACTCATCTCTAGATCCTTGGGAACTCAAAATTGACCACATACTGAGTATATGGTAAAAAACAATAGGAAAAATTACTTCTCCCAATAATGAAAAGAGTTGATGACTTGAAAAATAACTTTACAATTTTTTTTCAGCATAAAAAATTCAATACCAAGGTGATGAATTATCGAAGCAAGATCTAACTTTAAATTTGGGTATTATTTCAGCAGATAGGAATGAGTGGGTTATATTGGGCTTCAAAATTTTGAGAAGTATATATATGTCTAATTCATCTGATCAGAGAGATAATGAACTGGAAAATTAAGCATGCATTTACATTGTGTAAAGTCTATTTAGAGTTCTTTCTTGGAAATTTGCTAGAAGGTTTCCAAGTGGCAAAATGGAATACTGTAAATAAAAGGAACTTTTAAAAGTCTTGTTGAGATTATTTTCCATTTTTTCATGAACAGAGGGAGAGGATAAGTATCATTGGAATGCTATAAAGGAACATCACAATATGAATTTTGATTTATGCTTGAAATAACAAATACATGATTTTTTTCTTAGAAGAAAATGTGTGCGTGTGTGTGTGTATTGATATTTACATATAATTTAATGAAATTTACCATATCCAAGTAAATGATGAATTTTCTCGAATTTTATATGTCCTTGTTAAAAACTTTCTAAATTCATTATTTCTAAGCATGAATACAAACCATGTGACATTTCTTGAAAGAGTTTCCTAAATCCAAAGTCGACACTTATGCCTCTTTGAAAAGGAAAACTAATAAAAGGAAAAGGCTGGAAGAACATGTCTAGAACCCTAATTATTGTTAGAATATATCTAGAACTGTAGTTATTGTTAGGAATCCCGGAAATAATTTTGTAGAAGGCAAGGAATCTTATAAATACTTTCTCAAAAATTGTATTATTTCAGGAGAACCATAGACTAAAAAAATATAAAAACACATCCTAAAGCGTCAACTATAGATATTTCCCTTGGACCATGAAGCATCAAATAATCTCCCACATATTAAGAATCCAAATAACATAATGGTCCTAAGCACATCAAAGGAATTTGGAAAATATTCATTATCCCGCATTGGGACATAATCTTGTGTGCATCAACATCTTGTTAGAATACTCCTCTTAGAGTCTCATGCTCTAAATCCCTTAAGGTGTACACCATCATACCGTGACATAAAAATTAGTTTTGTATTAGGATAGTGTGGTCCCCAATTCAAACAATCATGCACCTGTGCGACTTTTCAAGCTATACTTGCATTGGTCTATGTGACTGTTCTTTTGAAAGTTATGCAGTTTGTTGACAAATCTAATTTTTTTTATTTAACTAGAAATATGCAAATATACATTAGGTAGAAGGGACTAAGCGGTCACAAAATAAAAAATGGTTAGTATAAAATACAGAGACAAATAATTCCAAACATTATAAAGATTTTGGGGGAAAGGCATTGAATGCTTTGTATTACCATAAAATGTAAGAAAAAGATACAAATTGAAATATGTGACCCCGATAGAGTAATGAAGATGACTTCCAAGATATATTTTCAGGGGTTTAATACTTACTCTTTAGGACACTGTCACTGATCTTGGAGTGATTTGAGTAGCATATCCCCTTACGTAGTGGACAATGGAGGGAAAATTTGGGCGACATAATTACTCATGAACCACACTGAAATGAATTGAAGAAAGTAGCACAATTTATGTTAAAAAAACTTGTAGAATAAAATTACTCTCATTGAACTTGTTGCATGGAGGTGGCCTCCAGTTATCAATTTCCTAGAGTATAGTTTGGAAATAGGAAAGAAAACAATGGATAACTGAATAGAAGAAATAACCTACCTTTTATCCATTAAAATATAAAGCACATTATTCCAGGGCCCAACACTAATCCAAGGTTAAAAAAAGAGATGAAATTCATCTTCATAATTATGGTATACAAGCTATTGTTCATTTTCATTTCATATTAATGACCATATTCTTTATGATATAATAACTGATAAATAATAAAATGTTACAAGACATTAAGAATATTACAACCTTTCCCTAATAAACTTGTGTAATCTATTTTCCAAGTAAACTAATAAGACACACAGTCATGACCCAACATAGAAGAGAGATACACAGTCATAGCTCAGTAGGGAAGACACAAAGTCACGACCTAGTCATGACCCAGTAGGGATAAGACAAAGTCACACCCCAATAGAGAAGAGAGATACATAGTCACAACTTAGGGGAGATAAGACACATAGTCACTGCTCAACATAGAACATAGCTACACAGTCATAGCTCAGCAGGGAAGACACATAGTCACGACCCAACAGAGATAAGACACACAATCATGGACCAGTAGGGAAGACATGTAGTCACGACCCAATAGAGATAAGACGCACAGTAATCACCCAACATATATAAGACACATAGTCACGACCCAACAAGGATACGAAACAAAATTACGACCCCACAAAGAAGAGAGCTACATCATCATAGTTCAGCAGAGATAAGGCACACAATCACAACCCAACAGAGAAGAGAGTTACATAGTTACAACTCAAGAGAGATATGATACACAGTCACGAATCAGTTTGGGGTGTAGCATCAAGTTCATGGCCTAGTCTAAAAGGAAAAAATGGTCATGACATGCTCATGAAAAGGTAGCAATAAAACCCAGACAATCATCATGTGATGACACCTTGACAAGAAAATATTTAACAACAACAAAACCTAGATGTCAAGAACAAGTGTATTAACAAACCCTAGAAATCAAGTAGAGGAGCAACAATAAACCCTTAAAATAATCCCTTAATCAGATCTCCGATCTCCTTGTCAAGACGCATACCAAATGAAATTCAAGACTTGAATTTATAACCTTAACAACCCTTCTAGAAGGGTCAAACCACTAACCCCTAGATTTAGGATAGTTACCAAACATAACATAAAATAATGTTAGGTTGACTTAGGATAGGGTACTAATGGTCAAGTGGTCAAAAAATAAAAAAAATAAAATAAAATAAGATTAGGTTGACTTATAATAGGGTACTAAAAGTTATATGGTCCATAACAATAAAACAATAAATAAAATTCATCATACCAAAGGTACACACAATAGGGGTGCTAGGACTAAGTAAAAGATAACACACCATAAGTCAACAAATGGGGTCATAATACAAAGGTAAGACAACCCTCATACCCACAAGACCAAGGTGCACTTTAGGTATTCTAATGAGTTCTTAGTAATGTACTCTACCTGATAGATATAATCTCTTTCCTAAATATTTCATCACTAAGGTAGGGCCTCCTAAGTTTTCATCCCACCTTGAAAATGTTGTTGTTCAAAAGATGCATTTTAACTAACTCAATTATCTAATGTACCTGAATCATGTATCCAAAATTGAGTTATGTACCTATGTCCTGGGAGAGATTGCTAGTTCCTAAAATATTCTTTCATGTTTACATCATTGAAACCATATTAATGGATATGACAACACCCCTATTGCTTATCCAAATTCAAGGAGACATGCATCCACTACTATCACGTGCACACTTGCTATGGTGGTTATAACTTAATATTTAGTGCACAACGAGTATGCCAACACTACTCTTAATATTTGGTGCACAGTGAATATTCCAACACTACTCCACGAATGGATGTATGGAAGGATGCACACTAAGCCTAGATTTTTTTTCCTTGATGGATATTTATCTCAGCCATGAGATACACTATATTTCATCACAAAACATAATTTTAATCTCTTTCTTCATTGCAAAATTTGGGTTGGTTTTGTTTCCATTCACTTATCTTGCTAATACTTTTGAATGTCAACCAATATCAGTGGCATTCCTTGAGCTCCTGTAATGGAGTTGTTGCAACATATCATGAATACAAATGACATTTATTATAACTTTCGATTGTGTTTATTTATGTGAATGCAACCATATATACAATTTAACAATTCTAATCAATATTCAAAAAGACAACGGATTTTTAGATGCACAAAAGATTAATTTTCAATTAAACATTTTCAAACCCCGTAGAAATGACAACAACATAGTGTCACTATAAAAAAAAGAACTTCTATAGATTTCAAAGGTTTCTTTGATAAATCCACTAGAATTACTTTCACTAGCTTGTCACGTATCCCCCCACCCTGGAGGAGAGAATGCAACCCAACTCTTCTACCTGAGTTACCTATCCCTGATTCTGCATTCGTATGATGATTCCTGATTCTTATTTTTTCTATTAAATATCTACACAAGCAAGAATTTACCTTGCTAACATTTTGATCAGATCGTGTATATCTCTTTAACTTCCCCAATCGCAGATAGATTGAATGGTGGAGAATCATCCTCAGAAAATCAACGGTGTAGAGAGCTTCAATTGTGGAATTAGAAACATATAAAATTTCACTCTCGCACCCCGCATCACTCATGCGGAACGACCATTGCGGAGATCAAAATTTACCATAAGTCATTTCCACATCCCGCATCCCACAAGTTGTAGAAAGCAGATTTCGTAAAATGATTTTTTGCATCCCGTAAGTTGGGGAAGGGAAATTGCAGAAAGCAATTTTCACTAAATGACATTTCTGCATCCCGCAAGTTGCGAAAAGAACATTTCGCAAAATGAATTTTCCGCATTCCGCATCCCACATCCCGCAAGTTGCGGAAAGGTTAAATCTGCGGAATTTTGATCTACTAACGAAAATATTCTAAGTCTAAAACTGATTTATCAGCATCCAGGACATCACCAATCCGACCGATCTATCTTCATAAGAACTTAGAAAATTCCTGGAACTAATTACACACATAGGTGCATCATTGAAGAAATATACAACAGAAACACAACACATTTCATTCAAGAATTCATCATTTCATATTAATTTATAAACAAGTACAGTTGCAGGGATTGAAACACAAGAGATACTTATCTTTATTAGAAGCTTGTCCCGCAACCAGCTATGTTGCTGCAATGTTCCACCCAACCATAGGCCAATGTTCTCATCAATCTCTCAGCCACACTGCCACCCTCGAGCTAGGCATGATTTCCCCAAGGAATAAGGAACACTAGCAGAATTCCCCATAGCCAAGGATACAATAAAACTCAGCCAATCCAACATAATCGGGTTTATCAGGCTTACACCAGCAGTGATTTACACATAGCCAAAGTTTATACAAGTCACAACCAAGCCAACAGATGGGTTTATCAGGATATCATCCAAGCCATCCTTCTAGTTGGGTTTATCAAGCTTACACAGACATTGGTTCACACTTAGCAAAAATTCACATGAGACACAACCAAGCCAACATATGGGTTTATCAGGCTACCAAGGAGGTGGAAAGACTGACTGCTAAGCTAGTGAGCTCAATACCAGAGCTATGGAAACCTACACCGGATATAGCCTGACTTCTAAACATTTCCACTCCCAACACAAGAAAGCATCCCCTTCTCTACTACACAGTTCCTCAGGCCATTCCTTCCATTCCAGTGCTATTTAGGGTATGCAAAGAAGAAAACCAGCCCTCTAGATTGGTTTGCGAGGTTCCTTCACACACTAGGTTTATCAAGCAAGTCCAAACTCCATTTCCATTCCCCAAATCAGGTCAGATGTCAAACTAGGACGTACACACAATGATATAAGTTCTGGGATTAATAAAACGTAACAGAAGCCAAGGAAATACACACACACACAACGATTATGAATTTCTGAGCATTTCTTGATCGAGACCGACTATGGTAATTACCAAAAATGAAAACGTTTGCTGGTCATTCAATTCAAAAACACAAATCATATTCTGGGAATTCGCATTCCAGAAAATGATTAACAGAGAGGAAAATCGTAAAAAGGAAACCAATTCACCGAATAGGAAAATTCCTGAAGGATCAAGACTCAGAGCGGTTTTGCTTCCTGCCAGAATGCCAGAATGTCTTGCGAAAAATGTTCCACACAGTACAAATCATGAGGGGAAAGTGAAAGGAGACTGCATGAGGGAAAGAAGGTGTTTTCTTGCCCAAGAAAATTAAAAAAATGTTTTTCCCAAAAATGGTGCTCTTCCCATTTCGAATTTCTACCCACTCTTCCAATCCCCCCCTTATCCTTTGGAAAAATCATGCCCCCATATTATTTTGTTGCATTGAAATAGATGGCTGTAGGACTTTAATTAAAATTTGCAAATTAACATGATATCCAAACTTATAACGTTCATATAGCATACAAACACCATCGACCTAAATATTAATCACTGAAACATAAACACTAAATCGATGGTGGGGATTTTTCCTTGAGCTCCACACCATGATTATTTACATCATATTATTAAATGCAAACGTGGTCAAAACCGGGGTGTTACATTCCCCTCCCCCTTCAACAACACCGTCCTCAGTGCTTTACAACATTGAACAAAAATGCTTTGCTGGTACTTCCCTCAGCAATATGCAAAATTGAACAAAAATAGATGTGCTAGTCGCATGGCATCCTCCAACTCCCATGTAGCTTCTTCAGGACTGTAGTGCTCCCATTGCACTTTTACCTGTACTATTTCTCAGTTCTGGAGCATTGTGACCTTCCTGGCGAGGATGCACATAGGCTTGATTTGGAAATATCCCTATGGTTCCACCTGCATCGCATCCCAATTTATTACATGGTTAGGATCATGTACATATTTCTTAAGCAAGGAAACATGAAAGACATTATGAGCCCTAGTGATAGCAGGAAATGCAAGTCTATATGCAACTGATCCTATTCTTTCAAGAAATTCAAACAACCCATAGTATCTAGGAAACATCTTGGCACAACTCCCAAGATTCAAAGAAATTTTCTTTGCTTTCACCCTGAGGTAAACATGATCCCCAATACTGAACTCTCTGTTCACCCTATGCTTATTTGCATAGATTTTCTGTTTGTCCTTGGCTGCCTTTAGATTATGTCTGATTTTTACAATTTCTTGCTCCATCTCCTTAAGCAATTCTGGACCGATCACAACTCTGTTCATTGGGTTATCCCAAGTTACTGGTGTTCTACACCTCCTGTCATACAAAGCTTCATATGGAATCATCCCCAAGGATTCTTGCTGTCCATTGTTATAAGAAAATTCTAGCAGGTGTAAATAGACTTCCCACTTGGATGGTTTGTCCATCACATACATTCGAACCATGTCTTCAAGCACTTGGTTAACTCTCTTGGTCTGACCATCGGTCTGAGGATGGTAGGAATTGCTGAAATTCAAATTTGTTCCCAAGTCTGTGAATAATCCTTTCCAAAAATTAGAGGTGAACTTGACATCTCTGTCAAAGACTATTTCCTTAGGAAATCCATGCAATTTAAAAATCTCCTTCATGAAAATCTTGGCAATATCATCAGTCTTATGCGTGGAATTAATCCATATAAAATGAGCTGCCTTCATCAACTTGTCCACCACAACCATGATGGAATCATGTTGTTTCCAAGTCATCGACAATCCCATAATAAAGTCCTTGGAAATTACTTCCCATTTCCATTCTGGAACCAACAAATGTTGTAAAAAACTTGCTGGGTGTCGATCCTCCACCTTTACCAGCTGACACTTCAAGCACCTTGAAATATATTCAGCCATGTCCTTCTTCATGCCTGGCCACATGTACTACTTCCTTGTGGTAGCAGTAGTCTTCTGATATCCCGAGTGACCAGAATATGGAGTTTGATGGATTTCATCCATAACAACCCTCCTCAAATCTGCTCTTATAAGTAATAATTCCATCCTATTCTAACTTAAAACATTCATACTTATTTTCAAGGCTTTACCGCTATAATTTGTCCTTTACCTACGCATACAATTCATCTTCAACCTCATGATTAACAATCTGCTGTCTCAAATTTGAATAGAAAATGCTAAGAGATTCCATATGCATTTCCTGCACCTTCCTGCTGAGTGCTTCCGCTACGTTATTCTCTTTTCCTTTTATGTGCTTGATTTCAAAATCAAACTCACATAAAAATTCTAGCCATCTAGCTTGCCTAGCATTTAGAGTAGGTTGATCAAACAAATATTTCAGACCACAATGGTCTATCCTTAACTCAAATTTTCTGCCCATCAAGTAATGCCTCCACATCTTGGGAGCATGTACTATGGCTGCAAGTTCCAGATCATGAGTGGCATAATTCCTCTCATGCTCCTTTAGCTTTCTAGATTCATAGAATATCACATGGTTGTCTTGCATAATAACTCCTCCAAGTTCTTGTCTTCATGCATCCGTACGTACCACAAAATATTTCTCTAGGTCTGTAACTTTTAAGACCGGTGCACTGGTGAGAAGATACTTTAACCACTGGAAACTTTCTTCACACTTCGAGGTCCATTCGAACTTTATCCTCTTCCTTTGCAAATAAGTGATAGCATGTGCAACCTTGGAGAATACTTCAATGAATCTCCTGTAGTATCCCGCAATCCCCATAAAATATCTCACCTCTGTCACATTCTTTGGAGTAGGTCAATTATTGATAGCTTCAATCTTGTCAGGGTCCACGGATATACCCTCGTCTAAAATAATGTGACCCAAGTACTGAATTCTATATTTATAGAAGTCACACTTGCTCATCTTTGCATACAGCTAATGTTCTTTGAGAAATTGCAATGTTAGTCTCAAATGTTCTTCATGCCCTTCTTCATTTTTAGAATAAACAAGAATTCCATTAAGGAAAACAAGAATGAATTTGTCCAATAACCTTCTGAAGACACTATTCATAAGGAACATAAGTGTTGCTGGTGCATTTGTGAGACCAAATGGTACCACTACAAACTCATAATGTCCATACCTTGTTCTGAAGGTTGTCTTATGAATGTCTTCGTCCTTGATTCTCACATGATAGTAACTAGACCTCAAGTCAATCTTGGAAAATACCTTTTCTCCTTTCAATTGATTGAAGAGGTCATCAATTCTCGACAAGGGATATTTGTTCTTCATCGTGACTTTTTTCAGCTGTCTGTAATCAATACACAATCTAAGTGTACCATCTTTCTTCTTTTATGAACAGAACTGGTGCTCCCCAAGGAGACACACTGGGCCTAATATATTTTTTCTCCAACAATTCTTGTAGCTGCATCTTTATCTCTAACATTTCTGGTGTACTCATTCTTTAATGTGCTTTGGACACTGGTGCTACTCTTGGAACAAGCTCAATCATGAAATCAATGTCTCTCTCTTTGGAGGAAGCCCTGGAATCTCATCAAGAAAAACATCT
Source organism: Pseudotsuga menziesii (assembly GCA_001517045.1). NCBI lineage: Eukaryota > Viridiplantae > Streptophyta > Pinopsida > Pinales > Pinaceae > Pseudotsuga > Pseudotsuga menziesii. The sequence goes on along the minus strand of LPNX010756015.1, from coordinate 161,092 downwards.
CTAAATTCTTACAACACGTGATAGTATTCCAACTTGAGAGTTTCATTTCCTGTCGCCTCCTCAATATGGGATGCATACAACTGACAACCTTTTCTACAAAACTTCTTCAATTGCATCGCTGAAATATTCCTTACAAAATTACCTTTGGTATTCCTTTTACAACTATTGGGTTCCCTTCTCCATCCATGCATTCAAAAGTCTTGTTATAACAGTCAAGCTTCACCCTGTGAGCTTCTAACCAATCCATTCCAATGAGAACATCATAGGAACCAAGTGGTAGAACGTTCATATCTGCGCAAGTGCTCAGTCCATTCATCACCAATGGAAATTTCTCCACCACTTCATTAATTTTTCTGTTAGTTCCAGTGGCTATCTAAACTAACCATGACTTGCTATGCTTTTTTTTCCTAAGAGCATAAACCTCCACTGGTCTAGGAGCAATATAACTGTGAGTAGAACCAAGGTCAATCAAAATAGAAATAGATTACCTGCAACTTCAACCACCATTAACTGGTGATCTTCCTGGCAGTATTCCAGTGCTGCATAAATTCTAGGTACAACCCTTTCTACTTTTCCCACTGTTTCTACCTCTTGAATATTGTATGTTGGCCTTGCATTCTCATTCTCCAGTGGACAAAACCTGCACATATGGGGTCCTCTGCATTTCCAACACTAGAGAGGCTCTTTGTTCTGTTACGGTTCTCTTGGATTTTCTCCCACTACTCTGGCTGGATACTTCTCAGCTTGGAATGGATGCTTCTGCTGATTCCGGAAGTTAGGAGGTTTGAAACCTCTCTTCCTCTGATCAGACTTCTCATTCATCTTTTTCTTCCATGCCTTCTGGTAGTCAGGTTTGCTCTTGCTTTGCTCGTAGTAGTACTTAGATTTTATTATCGCCTCTTCTATAGTTCTGGGTTCATAGAACTCAATTTAGTCTTTGTAGGACTAAGGAAGTCCACTCATAAAGCATTGGATTTTTACCTTCTCATATTTAATATACCTGACATACCTCAGGAGTTCCAAGAACTTGTTTGCATATTCATCCATAGTTTGCTGTCCCAATCTCAACTCATGGAATTATTTGATTTTATCATCATAGTACCGGTCAGAGAGGTACTTCTTCTTGAAATATTTTTGGAACTGTTTCCAGAAAATATTCCCTTCATTTATCTTCTTTACTTTCCTGAAGTGTTCCCACCAAATAGACGCTTTTCCTGTCAAATTGAAAATGGCTACTCGAGCTTTACTATTTCCAGAATAATCTTGGACTTGGAAATATTTTCTTAGTCCCAGAAGCCAAGCTTCAGCCTCTTGACCAGTCTTTACCTCACCATTGAAGGTAGGTGGGTTTGCCTTCCTGAATTCATCTTGTGAGCGGTTTTGGTAACGCTACTTCCTCCTACTCCTGTGAGATGAAGAGCCCAAATCTTCAGTGGATATTTTAGAGGTAGACGAACCATTAGGAAATATCTTCCTTTTATTCTAATGAGAGGAAAAAATTGAACCATCAGTGGAATTTTTAGAGTTAAATGACCCACCAGGAGATTGCTTTCTTCCTCTAGCAGTGTTATTACTTCCTTTTGGCTTTACTATTCGGTCCCCAGAGTTCATTTTTCTCTAAATGTATGTCAAACTATGAAATATGGCTGCGTTCAGCTGATTCTGCTCCTCTTGATCCTTAATTAGTCTTTCATTGTCTTCTCTGTAGCTTTGTATCTCCACCCTGAGGCTTCTCATGGTGGTTGCAAAGTCTGGGGGAGTATCTTGAAACCTTCTCCCATTAGACTCTGTCTCAGCATTTCCAATTCTAACATTCCCCCCCATAGCATATTCCTTGTGTGCATTGGGGTTCTGTGCATAATCATTCATATCATCTGTCCTCATGGTTGAAACAACTATTCCGAATCGTACTGCCCTTTTTGAAGGTGACTATAACTTTGCAAAATGTGTTAGATAACAAAACTGTTAGATATAGTCAAAACCAAGATCACTTACCCACTTCCCATGGTATTTTTTCTCTGTCATGTGGCCAACAATATGTTGGAACTATTAAACAACATCTCTGTAACTATCCAACTCAGCCCATCTAGGCCCAATACTTTAACCACTTTTCTTTTGAGCCCATCCAGGCCCAACGCTGCAACCAACAGCTATGATACCACACTGTAGTGTACTATAAGTTGGTATCAGAGGGTACTCTTATCTTTTTAACAACTGATTCTGGCCCAGCCAGGCCCAATGCTGTAACTCGTAGCTCTGATACCACACTATCACATCCCCTCCTGCCCCAGAGGAGAGAACGCCACCCAACTCTTCTACCTGAGTTACCTATCTCTGATTCTGCATTCGTATGATGATTCCTGATTCTTTTTTTTCTCTTAAATATCTAAACAAGAAATAATTTCCGTTGCTTACATTCTGATCAGACTGTGTATAACTCTTTATTTTCCCCAATCGCAAAGAGATCGAACGGTGGAGAATCACCCGAAAGAAAATCAACGGTGAAGAGAGCTTCACTTGCAGAATTAGAAACATATAAAATTTCACTCTCACACCCCACATCCTGCATCCCACATCCGACATGTGGAATGACCATTGCGGACATCAAAATTTACCATAAGTCATTTTTGCATCCCACATCTTGCAAGTTGCGGAAAGCAGATTTTGGAAAACAACTTTTCCGCATTCTGCATCTTGCATCCTGCATCTCGTATCTCGCATCCCGCAAGTTTCAGAAGGGAAATTACAGAAAGCAATTTTCCCCAAACGACATTTCCGCATCCTGCATCCCACATCTTGCATCCCGTAAGTTGCGGAAACAATATTTTGAAAAACAAATTTTCTTCATTCTGCATCCCACATCCCATAGGTTGTGGAAAGGAAATTGCAGAAAGGTTAAATTTGTGGAATTTCGATCTGCTAATGAAAATATTATAAGTCTAAAACTGATTTATTAGCATCCAGGCCATCACCAATCTAACCAATCTATCTTCATAAGAACTTAGAAAATTCATTGAAGTAATTACACACATAGATGCATCATTGAAGAAATATATAGTGGAAACACAACACATTTCATTCAAGCATTCATCATTTCATATTAATTTATAAACAAGTACAATTGTAGGGATTGAAACACAAGAGATACTTATCTTTATCATAAGCTTTTCCCGCAACCAGCTATGTCGCTGCAACATTCCACCCAACCATAGGCCAGTGTGCTCATCAATCTCTCAGCCACACTGCCACCCTCGAGCTGGGCATGATTTTCCCAAGGAATAAGGTAGACTTTGCATACTTCCCCATAACCAAGGATACAATAAAACTCAGTGAAGCCAACACAGTTTGGTTTATCAGGCTTACACCAACAATGATTCACACATAGCCAAAGTTTATACATGTAACAACCAAGGCAAGAGATGGGTTTATTAGGCTACCAGCCAAGCCGTCCTTCTAGTTGGGTTTATCAGGCTTACACAGACAGTGGTTTACACTTAGCCAAAATTCACATGAGACACAGCCAAGCCAACAGATGGGTTTATCAGGCTACCAAGGAGGTGGAAAGGCTAAATGCTGAGCTAGTGAGCTCAATCCTAGATTTATGGACACATACATTGGATCTAGCCTGACTTCTAAACATTTCCACTCCCAACACAAGGAAGCATCCCCTTCTCTACTACATAGTCCCTCATTCCATGCCTTCCCTTCCAGTGCTATTTAGGGTATGCAAAGAAGAAAACCAACCCTCTAGATTCGTCTATGAGGTTCCTTCACACGCTAGGTTTATCAAGCAAGTCCAAATTCCATTTCCATTCCCCAAATTAGTTCAGATGTCAAACAAGGATGTACACACAACAATCTCAGTTCTGGGATTAACAAAATGTAACAGAAGCCAAGGAAATACACACACACAACAATTACGAATTTCTGAGCATTGCTTGAGCCAAACCGACTACTACAATTACCAAAAACGAAAAATGTTTGCTGGTCATTCAATTCAAAAAAACAAATCGGATTCTGGGCATTCGCATTCTGAAAAACGACTAACAGATAGGAAAATCATAAAAAGGAAAACAATTCACTGAACAGGAAAATACCTGAAGGATCAAGACTCAGAGCAGTTTTGCTTCCTGTCAGAATGCCAGAATGTCTTGCCAAAAACGTTCCACATAGTACAAATCGTGAGGGGAAGGTGAAACATGACTGCATGAGGGAAAGGAAGGTGTTTTCTTTCCCAAAAAAATTTAAAAAATGTTTTTACTAGAAATGGTGCTCTACCCATTTTGAATTTCTGCCCACTCTTCCAATCCCCCCCCTTATCCTTCAGAAAAATCATGCCCCCATCTCATTTTGTTGGATTGACATAGCTGGCTATAGGATTTTAATTAAAAATTGCAAATTAACATGATGTCCAAACTTATAACGTTCATCTAGCATAAAAACTCCATCGGCCTAAATATTAATCGCCGAAAGATAAACACTAAATTGATGGTGGGGATTTTTCCTTGAGATCCACACCATGATTATTTACATCATATTATTTAAATGTAAACGGGGTCAAAACCGGGTTGTTACATAGCTCAACTTTGTTCAACCCAATATGTTCCCCCAAAAAATTGTCATGTTAACATGTTCAGCAAAGAGAATTAAGTGAATTGTTATAACTTCCTAAAACATGTTATAACTATTGTGTTAGAATTGTCTTTGGCTATGTACATACATAACCATGTTCTCTTGATAAATTCCTCCAATTAAATTTTCCAGAAGTATTAATTTGACCAAGTAAATATTTTCCCAATATCCCCCCTTAATATGCACTTGGGAAAGAGAAGTAAAAAAAATTGGCCAAATTTATAGTGAACTTCCCCTGAAAAGTAGGGAAGGATTACATAGATCATAACAAGGTACAAAAGAAACCAATCTAGTATCAAAAGGTTTCCAATGAACAATCTTTAAAAGATGATATAAAAGATAGCTGCGATTTTTCTGACAAAAATATCAAGGCTCGAATATTAATAAAAAACATGTTAAATAGTACATGCATGTGTTTAAGTTAATAAGTTTAATTTAATAATTTCTGAAAAAATAATCAGAATTCATTGTTTAAGGTTGCCACACAAAATAAGTACCTACATATTACAGTGAAAAATAAACAATTTCATACCTATAGATACCCATCCAAACTTTATGGATACCATCTTATCATTGTCTGAGATATTTTGTTTTTAAATATAGGCCCTGAATAAGGTTGCCACAAGTATGGCACCTACATATAATTTGCACTTCCTATCCACCATAAGCCTTGAACATTGAAATATGACTATTTGAACCCATTGAAATTTTAAAGATACCATCTTAACTATTTTGGGCCTTGAATTCTTAAGGAATAAATTTTCCCAACCCGTGATCTCAAGTTAATTATCCTCCAATGTGGGGGGTAGTCAAGACACGATTTGTCATAGAAGATGACCTGCGAAGACTAAAATTGAAAGTACTAGAAATAAGGTAATTCCCATAGAGATTATATGATTCCTGATGTGCTTGGAACAAGACAGGTTGACATTAATGTATTTCCTAGGTAATTCTGGTTTGACTCCCTTGGTCAAAAGTGAAGATCACATGGCCAATAAAAATGTTCTGAATTCAAATCAATATTACTAGACTATGCTTGGGTAAAAACTCAGCAAGGAATAAGAGTCAATATTTTGACTTGGTTTGATAAAACTAGGAAAGAAAAAATATAACCATGGCTCAGTAGATTCTGGGCATCTATAGACAGGGAAGTTTCTAGGAATTTATTGTCTTCCTATAGGTTGGTGAGTCATACTCAGTTACTCATGAGTCAAACTCATTCAACACAAGCATGACTCACCTCAATTAATTTTGACTCATTTGGATCACAAGCAGAGTCAAACTTAGATCCTTGCACGTCTGGAAACAAAAACTAGGAGATGAAGGAAGCCTATTGCTTGATTCTTGGGAAGAAATACATTGTGATATATTGAGGAAATGAGTCTTAAATAATATAATATTACATGTGACATGCTAACAAATGTTTTCCATCGCTTCTAACTCAAGCATGGGGATGGGATTATGCTTGGAAAAAAATGTGAATAGTTGTGTGCAATGGTCTGTCGAAAGACATAACACATTGTGTTTCCACACTGACATGTCACCTTATTGCATCCCAATTCTTCTGTTATAGTCATGTGGGGTGTCCGAGTTGTTCTGTTGGCCAACTTGACCTCCTCCAATCCGCCCAGCTAACATGTAGATGGTCATATGCCATTGATTGGTCTATCACACATAGTGATATTATGGCTTTCATGTGGCTTCTTGGTATTCTGAATGGTCAAGGTGGTCCCTACAAGTGATACCATCCATTATAGCACTAGGTTCTAGACTACATTCTTTTCCACATGGCTTGAAGGATTTTCTCTACCTTAAAACCATTTTCCACTCACACCAACAATCAAATTTGGATTCCTCTTAAAATTTCTATATCACCAAGAACAAAGTGAAACCAAGACCAAATTTTCATAAACAAAGATGTAGATAAATATTTCATATTGACCATTGACAAGACAATGTACAGTACAAAAATAACATTAATTCAGAATTGAGATCTAAAAAAAACAACATCAGAACTAAATCATTTGAGAATCTTATGCATACTTTTCATTGTTAAGAATTTTTAACAACTACATCACATATACAGTGTTTATATTTTCTACATCATGCCATCTTGTTGACTGAATCCATCCTTAGTTCTACTTTTGGAATGATTGGTTTTCTGCTTTCTTCAACGCTCCTTACCATGTTGTGGAAAGTTAAAATTTAAAAAAATAGTAGGAAATAACTATTATCTCACAAAAAGAGTAAGACAATCCATTTGAATAAAGGCCAAACTATTAAAACATGGGAAAAAACAACTTCTAGGAAGGATCACAAGGGAATACAATCCTCCTCTCTCCAGAAACTGTATTGCCATGGAATGTGACTTTGTTAGTCTAACACACAACTAAAGAACTACCTATACTGTAACTGCTAGAAGGTGTAGTCCCAAGAAATATTCATTTCTCTATATTGTTCATCTGTTGCCATGTATCCCAAAGGATTTCCTAAAATCTTCATGAATGGACTATTTCCTTTGATGTTGTCATCCAAGGAAGACTTTTTACTGTTATCCGTAGCTCCTACACCAGCTAAAGTTGTATCTTTAGACATGGACTCAAGTGAATTTCCTCCCATAGCTACAATGTTCTGAACATTTAGAGTAAGCTAGAGTTTTCATTGCAACATATGGTTAAGTACAAGTAGTAAGGCAGTCACCCGCTTAAGAACTACAACTTTTTCCCCTGTCAAGTTATTTGGCATAAAATTTGTTAATAAGTCCAATGTGACACCAAAAAGTCCATTCTCTACTCCTATTTCTCTTATAATATTGTCTTCACTAAAAAATAATGCCAAAATATGAGAAATAGTTGATAATGGACTAGTGTCTTTTTCAGATCCCTCCACCTTACAAAGCTCTAGATTTTCAATGAGAAAGGAAACAATTCTTAGATGGAACTGGCCTTTGTTTTGGTTGCATAATGTCACAATAAAATCAGTCATGGAAAAGCAATGTCATCTATACTTTGCAACATATTTTGCACATTGTTAGGATATCCTCAATGAGAGGGTTTTCTAGAGGCTTTTATTCATAAGAAGCCTTAGTTCCCTTTTCATTAGAATTGTCCTTGGGAGCCTATGAATTACCCAGTGATAGGGAAAGAGCTTGGGAAAGTTCATAATCTTCTTGTGCTAGCTCCTCGGGATGACTGAAGAGCCACTCCATAGCTAGTTTAACACTATTTGTTTCAACACGCCTCAATGCTTCCTCTTCCCTAGAACTTGGAAACCCCATGTTAGCCATCATAGAAATGGCATACTCATCAGGTGGATGAACTCTAAAATGTTGACTTGCGCTTTCACAAATACTGTTTCTGCTTCCTTAGGAATCACCTATGGCAGAGTATACATGAGTAATAATGGAAACCATAGAGGCAATCAAACATGGACTACAATGACAAAACATTGGATTGTTCTAGATAGGTAGAACAACATAGAGAACCTGAGCTTGTAGTGTGTAGATAAAAAACTCAGGGTCCCTTGGAACAATGAAATATCCTCCAACAACTAGTTGCACTAACAGGTGTGATGTAGAAGGAATAGTTAACAAAAAATAAGAATTCATGAGGTATTCCAAGAGCCTGAAATAACTTTGTAATGTCTCTAACAACCAAGGGGCATGCTCTATCTTGTTGTTTCATTCCCTTTGTCATTTTCAGTTTCAATTCCTTTCTATGACATAAATGGTACTGTCCACAGTAAACGACCCATTGCTTCAAAAGTAGTCAAAAGACTTTTACTTGTACCATGAGAATAGAAACAATTCTATACCGTTGTGTTGCACATGGGATTACAGTTGTCATATATAACTGTTGTCATGTCATCCACAACTTTCCCCAAGTACTGACACTTTGAAGAAAGTGATGATTCAAAATCAGTTGAGCTACAATTCTCATCCACATCAATACTGTCACGAAAATTTTTGGCAAGGGAAACCACTACTCTCTTTGCTTCCACACTAAGTGATCATGCTTCAACACGACATCGATTGGGCACTACCAATATCTTTACAAGAGTCACATAGAACGATTGCATTGCATATTCAACCTTATTCATAGTCTCAAAATAAAGGAGATCAGATGTTTTCCTGTTAATTTCTTGGGCTTGAGATGTTTTTCCTGCACTTATAGATCCTCCAATGTCAACCTCTAATGCATTTGCATGTCTCCCAGGACACAAACCGACCATGACACATTATTGAAATCCATTCAATAACATGGTACCTTCTTCTATGGAGATGCAATCCTGTTTGTATAACATAAATATATTCAAGTTCAATGTCTTTCTTCTCATCTACTTTTGAATCACTAACAAGAGATATCTGCCAAAGTATTTATTTGTACACCTTCCCCACATCTTTCAGTATATCTCCATCTCCAGAACCAATTTCAGGCTCTTGAAGCTTTGTTGAGAGGGTTGCATCAGTTCATCCAAAGCAGATGATAAGGACCCAGGAGCATCCCCTGCCAAATCCCGTAAGTAGGTTTTTGATGTAAACATTTTCACAAAGCATATTAGAGCACCATGTTCATTAATATCGTGAAGTATTGAAGACTAAGGTTATAAGGGCACAAATCATCCAAGCACCGTGGTATACAAGCTACTACATCTGTAGAAGAAAAGACGCTAACAATGATAACATCCAAAAAAGAATTAGGCATAGAAACATCATCTAGCACATAATATAAAGTTGGATCTTTGTGAATAAGATCACTCATGACAGTAGCGAAAATTGAAAAGACCCAACCACCTAAGTCTTTCAATGTTCTGAATATAGTGCACAAGCAAAATGGGAAATCAATCTCTTTTGATCCATATATCCATGTAGTATTTCCAGGAGTATATATTCCAAGAGATATAGCCCGAAGTAAAGCCTTCAGAAGAAGTCTTCTATGATAAGGAACTAATGTGTCATATTGAGTTACCTGTGTTTCCTCTGAACCAACAACATTAAGCTGAAGAGACTTAGCACTGAAACTAGAAAGTGATTCTCCACTCTGCTACCTTGATAACTCCTCAAAATGGTAGCCTTCACGCTTCAATCATGCTATGGTGCTATCAAAGCCTCCCAAATCCTTAAATGAGGTTGCAGCTGAATTATTATAGTCCATAAAAGCCTCAAGAATATGCACAACACCTGTTACAAAGTGTATGTGTTGATGATCCAAATTGTTGAGAAGAGGGAGAAAAGTTGGCATTAAATCCACATCCCTTAAAGCAGTGCAACCAGAAGAAAAAGAAACTAAAAATGTTACAAGAGTAAGTATTCCCTCTAGGAAATATATTGAACAATAGGATGATTCACTGGAAATGTAACTTATTTCCTTCTGCATTAGACTAGGTAAAATGCCACGATGTCTTCCTGATGTGATGACATTTAAAACTGTTGACTGATGAGAAAAAACAAAAGCATTCTAACGATATGAAGGTAGTCCACAATAGAAATATGCACATAATCTGCACTCACAAACTAGAATACAATGCATTCCTTTTACACATATTTCATATATTTTCACCTATGACTGCATGACTACTTTGAGATTAGAAACATATACATAATGAGTGTCTTCATGCACTCTCATTCATATTAATACAAAAAAATAGTGGTTCTTACCAGAATAGTGACACAGATCTCCATGTCTGTAGAGAGTGATGCCGATGCCATTTCTACTTGCCCTATCATGATGAATTAGTCTCTTATCGTAGTCCACTTAAAGCATCAAGAAAAAACCTTTTCCATAGCAAACTACCTATTCAAACCATATATTATTGAGGGTAGAGTTGCTTGGGAATTTATTTCATGTCACTCTGATGTAGAAACACTCGATATGAGAGGTGATCTGAGCCCCATTTGCATGGATTCTAAAAATTCCTATCATGTATCACAGTTCCATATTCAGTTACCTTGATTTCTTCTTCCATGAAGATGACAGAGGAGGCAATTTTTCCAAAATTTGGCGCTACCCAGAGTTTGTGATTTCTTCTTCCATGAAGGTGACAAAGGACGCAAGTTTTCCAAAATTTGGTGCCTACCCGGAGTTTGGTATTTTTTTTTGAATTTAGTGAAATTGATTTTTTATTTCTTACCTAGATGGCACTCTCCTACTACCACCTCTTTCTTAGTTATATAATAATATCTTACCCATTATAGATGTATTTTCCTAACATCAATGTTTCCTTATTTGTATCAAGTCATTTTTAGCTACCTTGTTCCACTTCCTTTGGATTTGCTAGCCAATCTTGCACCGTTTTGTTCTTTCCATTTTCTTGACAAAAATATAAAATTTTCAAAACTTTAATATATATGGGACCAATGATCCCCAATCACACCTATTAAATCACCTTTGAGTCAATTCTTACTAGCTTTTCTCAGTTTGTCATATTCCTATTGGAATATTGGTCAATATTGAGAGGGGCAGGAGAATCAGTATTGTTAAATTTTTATCTTTTAACCAATTATTTAAACCTTAATCAAAACATGGAATCAACAAGATACACGAAAACACATATTTTGTCGTGGAACCCCAATTGGGTAAACCATGAACACTTTCTATTCTGCAAAATTATATTTACAATAAGTTTTTGCAAGCTATCACTTGCAAGAGACACCAATCCCCAATTTTCTCAGCTACAACTAAAGGATGCACCAACACCATGTTTTGTCAGCCACAACTGACAGGATTCACCAACACCCTATTTACCAACCACTACTGGAAGGAGGCTACAACCCCCTTGCAGGCATGTAGATTGCCCTAGCACCACCCTACCACCCTAATTTGATATTATTTAAACTTCTCATATCTTCATCAACTTCTGTCACTTTGGTATCTTTACTTGGTCTCTGCCTTGCTACTTCAAGTATTCACCTTCATACTCTGTCCTTCATTCTGCACTTTTTCATACTAAATGTACACTCACTGGTCTCTTTCTCTAGTCTTCAAAGCCGCTTCAGATTATTTAAATTCTTTAACTCATAGATACTTCTCTTTCTTCTCTAATCTTCCTTTGATCCTTATTGTGCTTCCGATCTCAACCACACACCAAGACATCCTTTAACTCTTCATTAGTCTCTGTCTTCTTATGCTTATGCTGCAAACTTTGATTTTTGAGGCACCTTTCTTCTTCTTAGATATTCATTCTTAAATCACGAGATACACACTCTTTTTATTTTGAATCCTCTTTTAAATACATCATTCACGCCTCTCCAAGTCTTCACACCCTCTCTATCTCGTACCTCTTCAATATTTTCAAAACAACCTCACACTCTTTCATTCTCATGCCCTTTCATATCTCTGTTATGAATCTTTAATTTAATTCTGTTGATTAATTAATTATTTAATTAATTAAATAAAACTCTTTCTTATGCCCCTTTATCATCGTGCCTCTTCACATCTTTTAATTTTATCATTTGTTTTTAATTAAATATTTAATTTAAAACTCCATTGACTTACCCAATCACCTTGGTTTCCTTTTCCTCTGACATGTGAGATTCATCCTTTCACACCCATGCCCTTTCACGTCTCTGTTTACAACTTATATAATTAATTAAACAATTCTTTTTACTATTTTAATTAATTAATTAATTAAACATTATTTTTCCTTCCACACACCTCTTCAAATCTCTGTTTGTTAATTATTGTTTTAATTAAATAATCAATTAAAACTTCTTCTCCAATAGTAAGATGTGTCTCTTCAAAACTTTGTCTTAATTCTTTTTATTAAATTTATGTTTATTTTTCTAGCTTCTTATTTAATAAACTTTGTTTATTATTTTTCACTAACTTTGTAGGTTCATCTTTCACACATATAGCCACCATACTGGAAACTAATACCATGAGTGGATGCCCAGATTACCAAATAATGGACGCATAACTTCTGATGAATTTATCAGTTCAAGAATTGACCCTAGCTTGTATTTCCAAGTGGGATCTCAAACTCTTGTTTTCAACACTTAGCCAATTTTTCATACTTCTGAATATGCAAAATAACATTTTTCTTACTTTTGGCAGATCAAGAAATCACACGTGTGAGCTCTATTAAAGGATCTAGATCCATGGCTGGATATCCAGCTCATCAAAGAACAAGACCATACAATCTTATGAATTTAATCATCAAATGAACCCATCCTTGTGGGCATTTCCACATGCCCTCTCAAACTCCTTCTCTAACACCTTAGTCAATTTTCTTCAAACCCTTGGTCACAAGGTGATTTCATTTTTCCTTCAAATTTGGCAACTTATATACCCAATGGGTAGAGGACAACAAGATGAATCCAGCAAGACCAATTTCATCTTCTGAAACTACTTTCTCTCTCCTCGACGGGCAATTTACTGGGATAGTGCAAACTATGCCAGATAATACTTTTGGCAGATCCATATCTTTCTCCTCAAAGACCTTTTGGACAATATGGGACCATGGTTGGATGCTCCAACAAACAATCTAGAGGTCCAAAATTTCAAAATATTTTTCTCATCGTCCTATTAGATGTGGTGGGCATTTCCTTGAGGCCACTTAGGCATTTTTACACTTAGACAATTTTTTCTCTCTTAAACTAGGTCCAATTTTTATAAAACACTGATTTGGAAGGTCCATAACTTCTCCCTTGGGAACTTTCAAGACAATATGAAGATATGGTCAGGTGAACAAAACACAAATATACAAGACACACATATGGTGCGGGAATTTTCTTCAACACACGATTTGTGGCAGTCATTTTCCCAAGGCTACCTGAGCTAGTTTTCCAATAGTCATTTTCAGGAATTTCCTCCAAGTTTATTCTGAAACCCCATTTTGGTAGATTCATAACTTTTAGACATGCTCAAGGAGAACTAATACCATGGTTAGATAGACAAACCATCACACTACAGCCTGGTCATGTGGTGCGAGCATTTACTTTAACCCATGAATTGTGGCAGGCATTCCCTTAAGGATAATTGAACCAACTTTGACTAATTATTCCATACTTAGTCAATTTCCTGATTTTAACCATTTTACCATATTTCTCCAGAGTGATTTCCTAATGCAACAATTCTTCATCTTCATGCCACATCATCATCTATTCCACTCCATGTCATCATATCTGCCATATCATCATCCATGCCATGTCATTACTTATTTCACTGAGTTCATTCTGCCATCATGACCTTATTTATTCCTTTGTCATTACTGATATCTTTTGACATCAATGACAACCAATTCCATATTTCCAACAATCCCCCCCTTTGGAATTCATGGAAACACCTAAACCTTCTCCCCCTTTGACAACAATGACAAGGATAACTTATTATGCCCTTTGTTGTAACCAACTTGACATAGAATTTCCAATTGTTCCTTGTTAGACAACTGCCCTTCTTTTGCTTCTCCTCCTCCAATTAACTTGGAATTGGTGTTGATCATCCTATTAAAATCCTTGTTTGCCTTCTTTTAGTGATTCTTTTAATAAGAACCTTGGATGATGAGTTCATAGACAATGCTTCTCCTCTTTGCAAACACATTCCTTCTTGAAAATTGAGATCAAATCCATTTGTGGTAGCTGATACCAATTTGTCACTTCTACACTTCTTCTTGTTTTTTAGGAATATAGATTTTTACCAAGTACTATTACTTCTTCTTCTTGTTTTTATGGAAACTTCGAAACATTCTTCTCTTCTTATCGAAGGACATTTTTTAAGTATCAATTGCAATATTATGATATTAGCTCCCCCTGAGTATATGATCCCTTCTAATGCTCTTTTCAGGGTTCTCTTCTAAGTCATGGGAGTTTTAGGGACATTCAAATTTAGTTCCACCACCATCACTAACTTCTTCTTCAATATCTTCATCTTTCTTTTCATCATAATGGATGTTATTCTTGTATACAACACTGCTATGCCCCTTATTATCTTGGTAAACTTCTTTGATGCTTGAAATATTTGTTTCTTCTAAACTTTTGTAGTCTTCCTTTCTTTGCCACATCTTTCCATGATGTACCCTGCTTACTGACCTTGTTTGTTTCTTAGATTCCCTACTTAGATCTTTTCTCTTGATTCTACAATCAAGAACATTGTGACCAAACTTGTGACAATAGCCATAGAAACTTCCTTCATATTTGAGAAATATTTGACCTTTCTGATTCACAACTTCCATCTTCTTCCATCCCTTCCTTTGTTCTTGGACTTTTATTGAAGAATTATTCCTTAGGTTACATTCTCTAGCCATATGTCCAAAATTATGACATGTGTAGCGTTGACCAAAAAAGATTTGCTGGATCCTGCTTGCCATTGGTCTTTTAGACATTGCATCAGTTCTGCCTTTGTTTTGAGAGGAGGGAGAATACTTCTGATTTTCCTTCTTCATAGATGGACTCTTTACTGTATTAGCACATCCTCTTATATTTATTCTTTGGTTTGTGAAGGAGGAACATTATGACTTTCTTTCATTGTCATACCCTAAACCAGGTTTATCTCTTGATGATCTTTGGCTACTCAAGATTTCATCTAAAGTCTTTGAGTTGTTCTCAAACCTTGTTTTAATAGATTCTTCATCCAACTTCTTCCTTAGCAAAGCAACTTATTCTTCAAGTCTTTTATATTTTTGTATTTCTTCCTTGAGCTTCTCATTAATGGTCTACTGGTATTCTAGATCCTTTATTTCTTTCTTGAAGTTAGCAACTTCCTATCTTAAGCTCTCGACCTCTTTCATGTGGTATTCTAGCTTCTTTATTTATTTCTTGAAGTTAGCAAATTGCTGTCTTAATATCTCGGCCTCTTCCATGTGTGCCATCACTTGTTGTCTTGAATTGTACACCTCTTCTTGGTATTTTGACAATTTTTCTTTTAAAGAATTCTTCTTCCTCCTGCTCTTTCTCAATTCTCCAAGGGCACCTACGAGTTCTGCTTCTAAGTTCACCTCTCCTTCTATATCTGAATTATCTTATGAATCTTGAGTTATTGTCTCTAGGAATAGATTTTCTTCATATTCACTTATATATTCACTATCATCTTTGAAAATAGCAAGGCTTGCTTGTGCTATCTCTTCATTTGAATAAAGATTTTCCAATTTGACCCAAAGTTCCTTGGCTGAGATACATGGTCCAATCTTCTTTTTGACAAATTGAGGTCATCCATCCAATATGTCCTCTATTACCTTTGAATTATTTTTCTTGGAATCTTTCTGAGATATAGTCCTTATTCTCTTTGGTGGAATGTAATCAAAGATCACTATATTCCATATATCAGGTCCTAATGTCTTTAGATAACTTTCCATTCTTGTACTCCAAAATATGTATTCTTCTTTTCCAAGTATTAGAGATCCATTTTCTGTGTAAATCTCTTCTTGTTGGTCCATAATGGTTTTTAATAGTATATTCCTTCCAATGGTTAAACTATTAGTGAAGGATCCCGCTCTGATACCAATTGTTGGAATATTAGTCAATACCGAGAGGGAGGGGGGGTGAATCAGTATTGTTAACTTTTTACCTTTTAAACACTTATTTAAACTTCAATCAAAACATTGAATCAACAAGATACACAAAAATACATTTTTATCATGGAACCCTAATTGGGTAAACCACCAACACTTTCTATACTGCAAAATTATATTTACAAAGAGTTTTTGCAAGCTACCACTTGCAGGAGACACCAATCCCCAAGTTTCTCAGCTACAATTAAGGGATGCACCAACACCCTGTTTTGTCAGCCACAACTGACAAGATTCACCAACACCTTATTTACCAGTCACTACTGGAAGGAGGCTACAACCCCCTTGGAGGCATGTAGCATGCCCTAGAACCACCCTACCACCTTAGTTTGATACTATTTAAACTTCTCACATCTTCATCAACTTCTATCACTTTTCTATCTTTACTTGGTCTCTACTTTGATACTTCAATTCTTCACCTTCATACTCCGTCCTTCATTCTGCACTTCTTCATACTGAATGTACACTCACTGGTCTCTTTATCTAGTCTTCAAAGATGCTTTAGATTATTTAAATTCTTTAACTTAGAGATACTTTTGTTTCTTCTCTTATCTTCCTTTGATCCTTATTCTACTTTTGATCTCAACCACACACCAAGACATCCTTTAATTCTTCATTAGTCTCTATCTTCTTATGCTTCTGTTGCAAACTTTGATTTATGAGCCACCTTTATTATTGTTAGAAATTCATTCTTAAAGCACAAGAAACATAGTATTTCTATTTCGAATCCTCTTTTAAATACATCATTCATGCCTCTCCAAATCTTCACACCCTCTCAATCTCGTATCTTTTCAATCTTTTCAAAATAGCCTCGTACTCTTTCATTCTCGTGCCCTTTCATATCTCTGTTATGAATATTTAATTTAATTCTATTAATTAATTAATTAAAACTCTTTCTCATGCCCCTTCATCATCATGCCTCTTCACATATTTTAATTTTATCATTTGTTTTTAATTAA
Organism: Pseudotsuga menziesii; assembly: GCA_001517045.1. Taxonomy (NCBI): domain Eukaryota; kingdom Viridiplantae; phylum Streptophyta; class Pinopsida; order Pinales; family Pinaceae; genus Pseudotsuga; species Pseudotsuga menziesii. The sequence goes on along the minus strand of LPNX010756015.1, from coordinate 144,002 downwards.
ATATTAAATTAAACACTCCATTGATTTACCCAATGATTTGGGTTTCCTTTTCCTCTGACATGTGGGATTCATCCTTGCACACACATGCCTTTTCACATCTATGTTTACAACTGATATAATTAATTAAACAATTTTGTTTTTACTGTTATAATTAATTAATTAATTAAACATTATTTTTCCTTCCACACACTTCTTCGAATCTCTATTTGTTAATTATTGTTTTAATTAAATAATCAATTAAAACTTCTTCTAAACATTGCATCTCTTCAATAGTAAGATGTGTCTCTTCAAAACTTTGTCTTAATTCTTTTTATTAAATTTCTGTTTATTTTTCTAAATTCATTCTCGTAGCTTCTTATTTAAGAAACTCTGTTTATTATTTTTCACTAACTTTGCAGGTTCATCTTTCACACATATAGCCACCATACTGGAAACTAAGACCATGAGTGGATGCCCAAATCACCAAAGAATGGACCATAATTTGTGATGAATTTATCAGTTCAAGAACTAACCTTGGCATGTATTTCCAAGTGGGCTCTCAAACTCTTGTTTTCAACACTTAGCCAATTTTTCATACTTCTGAATATGCAAAATATTTTTATCATCATCCTATCATATGTGGTGGGAATTTCTTTGAGGCAACTTAGGCATTTTTACACTTAGACAATTTTTGCTCTCTCTTAAACTAGGTCCAATTTTCATAAAACACTTATTTGGAAGGTCCATAAATTCTCCCTCAGGCACTTTCAAGACAATATGAATTTATGGGAAGGGGAAGAAACACCAATATACAAGACCACCATATGGTGCAGGAATTTTCTTCAACACAATTTGTGGTGGGCATTTTCCCAAGGCTACCTGAGTCAGTTTTCCAACACTTGGTCATTTTCAGGAATTTCCTCCAAGTTTATTCTGAAACCCCATTTTGGCATATTCATAACTTTCAGACATGCTCAAGGAGAACTAAGACCATGTTTAGATAGACAAACAAACACATTACAACCTGGTCATGTGCTACAAGCATTTACTCTAACGCATGAATTGTGGCGGGCATTCTCTTAAGGCTACTTGAACCAATTTTGACTAATTATTCCATACTTAGTCAATTTCTTTATTTTAACCATTTTACCATATTTCTCTAGAGTGATTTCATAATGCAACAATGCTTCATCTTCATGCCACATCATCATCTTTTCCATTCCATGTCATCATATCTGCCATATCATCATCCATGCCATGTCATTACTTCTTTCACTGAGTTCATTTTGCCATCATGACCTTAGTTATTCCTTTGTCATTACTAAGATATTTTGACATCAATGACAACCATATTCCATATTCCCAACAATTCCTCTTCCTTCTTCCTATATGGCACATTCTTTTCAAATGAGGGGCCATACTTTAAGATGACTCCACAATTTGTGCTTAGAATTTTAATGAATTCTTTGAGGTATTTGGACCAATTGATGGTTAGTATTGTTCAAATCTACAACATATACATTATCCTAGTCGAGTGTCTTGAAGCACTACCTACTCTAATTTTTTTTGTTTCTACATCAATTTTAAGGAAGTGATATGACTTATGGTGGGCAATCTAAGCTAGCACAACTGGGACTAAACTATTTAATTTCATGCTATACGTGGTTGATTTCATCATCAAATTTTAAAAAAATAATTAATTTATCATCCTAGACGAAGGGATTTGCAATCCTCTCAACCTCCTACTGGATCTTGTTAATTTTTTCATAGATGGCTTCTGTGAAGTACTCATAGAGTTTAATAATTTGGATCTAATTTTAATTTGAAAAAAATCTCTTGGGATTTGCTGGCCACTTTTTGTAATTGTTCCTAGATATACATTATATGATCACTATTTTAGGATCCATACTTTTTAGTATCTAAGCTATGTTTTATTTCTTTGTATCCCATGTTACCTTTATCTATTACTCCCCTTCTAAATTGTACAAACCTCTCACTACAACTAATATTCTATGTGTGTAAGTGGGCGTGAACTACAAGTTCTTCAATCTATGGGTCCTCCTATATTGCGGTCCATAAGAGCATGAATTGATCATATACCATTTCAAACCTATTCTTGTAGCTATTCCCTCTTTCTATACATATCCCTTATCTTATGAATGATTTCATTTAGTTGAATCCACATATTTATATTTTTGATCCACACTTCACTCATGTATCATTTTTCCAAGTTTAGCAAGTTTCACTCTTTGAATAAGTTCATATTTAGACATCCATTGATTGATGTCCAGTACAATTGGATGACTACTAAAATGATCCACTAAGTAGTTAACCTATCACTTTGGGGAATCACATGTCTCTATATTGACCCATTTGAATGCATGCTAAGGAAAGGGGATTACAAAGATTAACATCAGTTAATTCATTGCAGATTATGGCCTAATAGGAAGCGATCGAGTGGCAATAATTGTGAGGGAGATAAGAGAGATAGGTTGGTATGAACCAAGAGAAATGCTAAAATCAAACCAAGATAGATCGATGTCAAGAGGGTCAAAGCAACATTGCAATGGATTAAGGCACCTCAGAAATGTATCAAGAAATGACCCTCCATTCTCTTTAAATAGATACCATGGACTAGGGGGTGTCAATCCATGGACTAGTAGTCATTAATATTGAGGATAAGTTGAATTGTTTGAGTAATCTTTGTTTATAACATAATCGTGAACTTCATATTAGATATTTACAAATGCATAATAAAGAAACATAATTTTCCTAAAGAGACACTAGACAAAGTTGAACATAACTAACTCCTAACTGTCTAAATACCATAACACCTTTCACATTCGTTCCCTTTCCACTACATCCCAAAGAAATCCAAGATGAACCGGGTAAGTAAAAAGTGGTCACTCAATGAAACCATGTGAAGGAAATAAGAATCCCCATGACACCTTCTAAATGGTGCATAGTGGTTCTATGGGAGGTTTATCACACTTCATAAAATGATAATGAATGATTAGCCAACAACAATTAATGCCATGTGTAGCAAATAGGTGAGGACATTTTTTTATCACAATTGAGATGATAATAATTAAGATCACCAAATACACACACCAAACTCAAGCACATAAGAGATCAACGTAATTGACAAACATAAGTGACACACCAAACTCATGCACATGATGAATGCACAATTCTATTTCAATTTGAATCTCACTATATTAGCACCAATTCTATTTCAATAATTTTACAAAAAAGTTAGATTTAGATTATCAAAACAAATATTGCAAACACTAGTTTTCTATGTAAATAACCTTGAAGACTAACATATATAAAATATTTGATTGTTGATCCTATAAAATATTGTTGCGACTAAAGATGGTAAAAGGAAAACAAAAAGAAATGGTTTCTCTACTTATGACTTCTAGATAATTTCAAAACATCGCAAGACATAAATGTAAGGATATGCTACACCCTTGGAGAGCAGTGGAAGCCCTAAAGAATCCATCTTTAACCAAAGATAGATGCTACTAAAGGAGAGATGAGTTGGGGGATTTTGATCTCCACTCCACTAATCTTCCTCAATTGCAAATATACCAGCATAGATATAAATCCTATCAAGCGCCAAGAGGGATCAAATATCTCGAGGCGCAAAATTATTTAGTATTGCACTAAAGGATCTATCAGCTTTGGTGTGTCCTATATATAGCCATTGATTTGATTCAAACCAAAAGACACATATTTTTATTTAAGGTCGAGATATAATATTTTTATTATTAATATCTAATATTATTTATGACTGACATATAATATTTTTTATTTTGTTAGGAACGAACATTACAACATCTCCCCATACATGGTTTTAAAATCATGTGCAAGGCCCTCCTAAAACCATGGGTTGTTAAGGAGGCCTTGCACATGGTCTTAAAACGATTTTCAAGGCCCTCCTAAACCATGTACAATAAAACCATGGGTTGTTTAGTAGGCCTTGCAGATGGTTTTAAAACCATTTGCAAGTCCTTCCTAAACCATGTACAATAAAACCATGGGTTGTTTAGGAGGCCTTGCAAATGGTTTTAAAACCATGTGCAAGGGCTACATTTTTTTTGCGGATAATTGAATTTTTTATTCTTTATTATTTTGTTAGGTACGAACATTACAACATCTCTCCTATATTGTATTGTTTTTCTAACCAACAATATAATTACATTTTTTATTTTTTATCGTTTTGTTAGGTAGGAACATTACAACATATCACCCATATTAGGTTGTTTTTGTGGCCGACACTTATTTTAGCCGATAATATATTTATTATTTTTTACTTTTTAGAAGTAAAAAGTAACGTTACAACATCTACATCATAATAATCAAGTAAAAAAGTAATGTTACAACATCTCCCTCAACAAACATTACAACATCTCCATCACAATTGACAATATTATTTATAACTGACATTTACAAGAGGAATGTTACATGAAGAACGTTACAAGAGGAACGTTACAAGATCTCCCCCATACTGGGATGTAGAGCACCTCTTGAGCAAACTTACAGGACACTTCTGCATTGTACCCATCTATCTTCCTGAAGAAATTCATCCAACCAGCCTGTTGGAACAACTCAGCACAATCAGGGAGCTTTTCAATCCAAGTTAAATCAGTGGGTTCAGCCCTGTTCACTTTACCACTTTTACCACTCTTGCCCATCTTTTTTCCTTCAGAAAATAGAAGCTGTCTAGCCTTAGGGTTCAGAAGATGCTCTATGGACTGATTTTCTGCTTATTTCTTGACAGACCTATTTATTTTTTAAAAGGTAAAATAAATCTTCCCAAAAGTGGAAAAATTCAAATCATCGAGGGCTTCAATGCTCTTTTGCTTTAACAATACAAGTTAGGTCTATGTATAGGTTAACTAAAACCTGTCAGCATGATTCATGAACATCTTTGCACAATAAAGGTATTTCATGAAGGAACTTTGTTGTCACTTTAGATTGATTGCAGATTGTTCATCTCAAACTAATCTCCTTCAGCTCATCAAACTGATACTAGGCTTTCATCTACTATTCAAATCCTTGCTGCCTTCAACAAACTTGAGAGTAAGATTCAATCATGAATGAGACTGTCACAACAACAAAATAACACTGCCCATCTTCAAAATGCACAATAAACCATAATGTCGAAATGTTTGAGGTTACAGGTTGCTGAAACTCTTCATTGCAGTGTTAAAGAAATTAGGTATGATGTATAATATCCATTTTAGATATGACATTATCCATCAATACAAACTGAGATAAGTCATAGAAGACAACACTTAGATCAATTTAAGTATCTAGCCTTTCCAATGCAACTGAGGACTGCTTGTAAGGTGATGAACAAACAAAATCTTCTGCAATATATTCACATTAGATTCCTGTAGCTTTAATACTGAAAATGACATTAGGTCTACCAACAATCCTAGTCATTCAACTTGTTAAACTCAATGTGTATAAGTATCAGAGCTTTTGGTGTAGTTTGAGTGCTAAAACATAAACAACCTTCACCTCAGACTGTATCGAACTTCAATAACTGGATAGTTCAAACCTATGGCTATTTTTTAGTGCTCTGTTCAACAAAACTTTTTAGAATAGCTCAGGTAGCTATTTCTTGGGCTAAAATTTCATTTAGGAGTATATTTTAACCTCTCCATCGATCAATTTCTCTAGAACGACCCCACCAAGGAAATCCCCAAATTTTCAATTACAGGGGTTTATCATGAAATACCTGCCAACTGATCGACTGCAATGGTTTAAACTCACGCCCTGAGCTATCAAACGCTTATCCTCGAGTGTACAGATGTCCTTCTATGATAACTTTGACTGCAGGTAACAGAATGGAAAAGCCCTAATTTACGTTAGCCTTCATAACCCTGTCTCTGTTCTGCAACAACATAATCCATCTTTCTAGCGGTTATGGTTACCCACGATATCCTCCTTCACCTTTGACAGTGTATGTAATGACAAATCATGCCATATTAAACCAAATTTCGCTACTAATTGTCAAACCAAACCGTATTTGGAGTAATGATGGCCATGATTTGCTTCACAACTTAAAACCACCTGGAATCATGTTAAATATGAAGCTTACACGTATCAAACAACTGACAATATGGGATTAGTCATTCACCAATTGCAATCATGACAAAATTTTGCTTGAAAATCGGGAAAGAAGAAGGCCGCGATATTCTTGTAGCTCGCCCTTTGTAATTTTTCGCTCCAGCACTACAAGAATATCTTTAATCCTATTTTTTCGCTCTTTTTCAGCTTTTGGACACTTTGTATGGATTTTAAAAGTTACTTGAGTGATAGGTATGGTCAAAGCATGCTTTGTGAATCCACCATTTGATAAAATGAATTTCAAAATTCATTTAACAAAAACAAACCTATGGCTTAAAATTCAAAATTTGTAAAGCAAGCTCAAAATTTCAAATAAATACTAAACAAAGTTTCCCAAAAGGAGGGAAAAATCAAAATAAAGTAAATGAAATCCTTGAAAGAAAATGTAAATCAAACCAAAATTGAAGAAACAAAATTCTGACTTAACATCTGGCTTCAGCTGCGGGATGAAGTCCTCCCTGTGAGGCTTCAAGAAGTTGTAGACCAGTGCCTTCTGTCTTCTATCTACCTGTCTGCAAAATTCCATTGGGCTATGGAGTCTTTATTCTATCTCACTCACACCGGTATGTACAATGATCAGTGAAAAATGCCCTTATAAACTGTAAAAATGTTTGAGGAATCGTCCATTAACAGGGCTGGACAACTCCTCACCTTCCAGAGACTGCAAGATAAAAGTATTATTTTCTAAAACTTTTGATATCAGAAAAGGGCCAAACCAAAGATTGTCAAACTTACCATGTTTACCCTTTTGCTCCTTCCTTGCATCCAATCTTAGAACCATCTCACCTTCTGTGAAAGTATTTTCTTTAATGTTTCTGTCAAACCTGTTTTTAACCTTGGCTCTGTACAGCTTTTCTTTTTCATCCACTTTCTCTCTATTTTGCTGTAACTCTATCATTTCAAAAATCCTCCTTTGCATATCATCTGGTTCCTCTTGGGAATTCTGGAGGAATTTCATAACTGGAATCCCTAATTGAATAGGGAACACTTCCTCTGTACCATAAACTAGCTGAAAAGGAGAAGTACCAATGGCCTGTTTCACTATAATCCTATCTGCCCACAATGCATACTTCAGCATTGAATCCCAAGACCTTTTGTTATGCTTCCGCAGTTTCTTGATACTCTGGATGATGTTCTTGTTAGATGATTCAGCCTGGCCATTTCCCTGAGGATAATAGGGAGTTGAGTGCTTTAGAATGATGCCATTTTTTTCATAGAAAGACACCATTGCCTTGGATTTGAATGCCTTTGCATTATCTGTTATTAATCTCTGTGGACATCCAAACCGACTCAGGATGTTTTCTTCAATGAAATCCATGATTACCTTATCTGTAGCATTCCTTGTGGGAATGGCTTCCACCCATTTTGTGAAAAAATCTGTTGCAGTAAGAATCCAGTGATGCTGTCCTGAAGATGCTGGATTTATTTCTCCAATAAAGTCCAGACCCCATTGCTGAAAAGGGGCATTGACTGCAATAGGTTTTAAAGGTAAATACAACAATTTCTATTTTCCAACAAACTTCTGACAAGGGACACAGGCCCTTACCTGCTGATAAACATCTGCAAACAAGGAGGGCCAATAGTATCCAGCTCTCAAAATTTTGTAAGCTGTTTCTTTCCAATATTTATGCCCTCCACAGGCTCCTTCATGAGACTCTGAAATCACTTCTCCTATTTCAGATTGATCCAAGCACCTTAGCAAGATACCTCCTGGATCTTTCCAAAATAATTGATCCTCTACCAAACAGTACTTAGTAGCTTTAAGTTTCAGAGATCTGGCAGCCTTCCTGTCTAAATGGTCAGGACATTGCAGAAATAACAGAAAATGAACAATATAAGCATACCAAACTGAAGATGAATAAAAATCCATGATCTTTTCTTTTTCCTGAAATGCTTGGTCCTCTTCAGGAACTAACTCTTCAGCCATGAGATGCAGTCCTAGAGCTTGACAATTTGAGTCAGCCAACAGTTTGGCCAAACCTTGTCCCTTGACAAGCTTAGTAGGCCTGATTTCCACATCGTACTCCATAATCTTTGCAATCCATTTCCCTCTCTTTCCTTCACTGTCGGGCTGTGTCAAGACATCCTTCACTGCAACATTTGGAACAAATGAAATAACCTTTGAATGCAGGACATAAATTCTAAAAAATTTCAGAGCTTTCACCAGAGCATAAGCTTGTTTCTCCAATATACTATACTTCAGCTCAGAATCTCTGAGAGTCTTGCTGAAGAAAGCAATAGGCTGCTCCAAACCTTCTTTATTTTTCTGAAGTAAGACTGCTGCAATTGTGTCTTCTGAAGCAAATGAAAAAGTAAGAAATTCTTTGGTAAAATCAGGGCTTACCAACACAGGTGCTTCAGTCAGATCTACCTTGATTTTCTCAAATGCTTCCTTTGCCTCAGAGGTCCATCTCACTTCCTGATCTTTCTTCAACATGGCTGTGATTTGTTTAATGGTTTCAGCAAAATTAGGAATAAACCACCGCAGAAAATTGATCTTGCCAATAAATGATTGAACATCTTTTTTGCTCCTTGGTAAACTAATTTTCAGTATTGCTTTCACTCTTTCAGGATCTATTCTGATGCCATCAGCAGACACCAGGTGACCAAGTAGTCTACCTTCTTGCACAACAAAATGTGACTTTTTGGGGTTCAGGGATAGACCAAATTTTCTGCACTTTTCGAAAGTTTGCCTTAAATGCTTCAAGTGTTCATCATCAGATTTTGAGAATACAGTAATATCATCAAGATAGATAACCACAAACTTATCTTTTTCCCCAACAAAGGCAATGTCCATTGCTCTCTGAAAGGTTGCTCCAGCATTCATCAGGCCAAAATGCATCTTGTCATACATGAATGTCCCCTAGGGGGTTGTAAAGGATGTCTTTTCCTTGTCATCAGGGTGCATGGCAATCTGATTGTACCCTGAAAATCCATCCACCATAGATATCCTCTGAGCTCCAACCACTTGCTGCAACACATGTTCAATCTTAGGAAGAGGATAGTTTTCTTTTAATGATGACCTGTTCAGATTTCTGAAGTCAACACATAGTCTAATTTCCCCATTCTTTTTTCTAACAGGAACCAGATTTGCAACCCAGGAAGAATACCTGATAGGAACTATTATCTTTGCATCCAACAGCTTCTTTACTTCCCTTTCAATCACAGGAAACAAAGCTGGATTGATTCTTCTCAGTTTCTGTCGGAAAGGCTTGACATTAGGCTTCAAAGGGACCTTATGTTGAATGATTGCTGTATCATAGGTTCTCATCTCTTCATAAGACCAGGAAAACACATCTACATGCTCTTTCAGAAGTTTGATGTATCTATTTCTTTGTTTAGCTAACAGAGATTTAGAAATTTTTACCATTTTTGGATTTTCAGCAGAACCAATATTGCAGTCCACTAGATTGTCCTCTGAAGATTGAACCACTGGCTTTGAAGGAGTATCATCTTTGGTAAATATTCTTTCAAGAGGTACTAGAACTTTTGGTATGAATTTACTCTTCAACTCAATGATTTTATGACCTGCTATCTCTTCTGCAGCAAACTGATTTTCAGCAAACTCATCATCCTATTCTTCTTCTTCATCCTCATCTTGATCAATTTGGGCATTAGTAAACTCATCTGTAAGCTCAAGAATTTTTTTTATTTCAATGTCATCCTCAAATACCCTCCAATGCTTCACATTGTCAGGTACACATGGTTTGTACCTCACCTCTATGGGATACCTTAGCTGAGTAGTTTTAGGAATTCTGAAGTATGAGGCAGCCAAAGCTAAAGAGTCTGCAGTCTCATTATGATTTCTTGGAATATGAGTAATGTTAAATGCTATAAAATAATTGTCAAGCATATCCCATACCTCATTCTGATAAGCCTTCAACAAATCCTGCTTTACTTGATAGTTGTTCTTCACCTGTTGAACAACCAACTCGGAGTCGCCATATGTAGTAATTTGCTGAATGCCTAAGTCTTTAGCAGCTTTCAGTCCTAGTATCAGAGCTTCATACTCAGTAGTATTGTTAGTGGTAACAAACTCTAGCTTATACATGAGTTTCACTGTCTCACCTCCAGGAGAAATGAGTAAGACTCCAGCTCCAGCACCCTCTTTGCATGAGGATCCATCAAAATACAATTCCCACAGCTGATCTTCTTCTTCTCTGCAATGTCTCACTGGTTTTTCTTTTTCAACTTGTAACAGGCCAACAGAATTATCCTCATCACTGAAATTTAACATGCAAGTTCCAAGATCTCTGTCAACAGCATATAATGGATGATTGGTGGGGTTTTTGTCATCTGTCACTATATAAGCAAACTGCAGCTCTCTGTATAGTCTTCTAGTTTCTCCACCAAACACCGGAATGGTAGCATAAGAGAGGTCCATTTGTAAGGTTCTTCCAACCTTCTTAGCCCATGACCTAGACAGAAGTAGACCAAACTTCGGGGTAATATCAGCCACCACAACATCCATTATTACACTTTTCATAGGCAACTGAGCAAGACTAACTACCATATCTTTTATTACTCCCAGAAAATTAACTACTCGGGAGTCAAAGGCATATAGGTCATGGTAGGGCTTAGTAATACTCAGACCTAAGGCTTCCATAACAGCTTTGGGCATCAAATTGTGAGAGGCACCTGAATCTAAAAGGCAATTGTGGATCATTTGGTCATGGACAGTCAAGGTGACATAGAAAGGAGGTGAAGCACTAGCCTCATTTTCAGTTTTTTCAGGTAGGGCTGATCCAATGAATATTTTTGGACTTTCTTCTTGCAAATTAACAGTGTCTGAAATAGGCTGATTATTGGCTGAATTCATCACTTTCAGGACTATCTGTTTGTATGAGGGATTCTTTATTAACTCAGTCAAAGGTACAGGAATTTTTAATTTTCCTAACTCATTCTCCAAACTAAAACTGTGGACAGATTTGTTTACCTCTTCAATTTCAGCATTCTTCTTTGATTTTTCTACAGATTGCTTCTTTTGTATGACAGGATCAGGTATTTGTTTAGCAGGAACAAGTGCAGCAGGAACAGGTACATCAGGAACAGGTGTAGCAGGAACTGGTGCTTTCTTCTTTGGAATTTGGACCACTTGCTTTGGACCTGATCTGAGATTGATAGTCTTCTTATGTTCATTCTATTGAGCAGCAGCATTTATAGCAGTTTTCTCAAATTCCAAATCATCTTCAACTTCATACATGTCAGCATCATAATACTCAGCGTTCAGAAAATCTTCTTCAGTAACAAAACCTGTAGACAAACCATCTCCAAAGTGATTCATATCCTGATCAGTCTCAGTCTCTTCAAAGAGCAGCTGTCCATCAACTTCTTCTTCATCAGCTACATTATTTTGAAAAGGTGGGGGCACTCTCTACTCCTCATTCTCTCTCCTTTCTTGTTGGATGTCATTATTCCTGCGCTCTCTTGGTATAAATATAGGAGCAAACTGCCTCCTGAACTGATTTTGGTTATTTGGATTCCTTTCAGCTTCTGGAGCAGGTTTTCCAGAATTCTTTTCCAGCTCTAATTTGTTTAGTTTGGCAGTGATAATATTCACAAGCTTCGCCATCTCATCTATCTTGGCTTCAGCAGACTGAGGTGCAACACTTGTTGAAACAGCCTCCTTCTTTCCTTTTCTTTCATATAGTTGTTGGGGTGTTTCTTTCTTAAGTCTGTTTGAAGCCAGTAAATTTGACTCTACCTCCAATGCTGCGTCTTGCATGTTCAGCAAAGTGATAGCTCTCCTTTCTCTTAGTAACAAAGAGAATTCATGATCAAATGCATTGGCATAGGTAAGCTTAGCTGATGTTTCAGTAGGTTTAATTTCTGCTGGAATCCTACTATACATTTTGTTAAACCTTTTGGAGAAATCAGCAACAGTCTCATCTTTCTTTCTTCTGAGAGCTCCAAATTCAGTTATATAGTAAGTGTGGTCCTTTGTGTCTCCCCATTGCCTTAGGAAAAGATCTTGGAGTTCTTCAATTATGGTGATTGAGTTGGCAGGAAACTCTCTGAACCACTTTCTTACATCCCCATCAAGGCTCTGAACAAATACTCTCATCCATACATCTTTGATCTCAATGTTTTGATTGTCTGCATAACTCAGGAAAGCCTCCCAATGTTCTTCAGCAGTGGTTTCTCCCTGTCCATTGAACCTAGGCATATACTTCTGATAATCTCCTCCAGGCAAAGCATGTAAAGGCTGAGGTAAGACTAATGGTGCATACCTTGCTGCAACCATCCTGTCCATCATATCCATGGGTGGGTTTTGAGCTGCCATTTTGGACTGAGGTTTTGAAGATGATGAAGCTTGACTAGAATTTCTTTGGAAAGGGCTCTTTCCTACTTTCAGTTGGAAAAGAGGTATTTTACCAGGAGAATCAGTCTTGGCTTTCAAAAAGGTTTTAGGATTGGTAAAAACTTGAAAAGTGCTCTCAGGAATGGTAGGTTTTATCCAAGGTGAGGTTTCAGCTAAATGTAATGAAACACCCAACTATTCAGGATCACACAAGGCTGGTAAAGATTGGGACCTTCTGAGTTTTCTTGCTGTTTTTAAGATCTGTTCAGGGTCTGAAACCCTTGAATGTAACGGTGAAATAGGTCTGCTCCGGGTTCCCACTCCTATAGAAGCCAGTGTGTCAAAATTTGGTGAAAATAGCCTTCAAAGATACTGGTTCAAGTCCACCTCTCAAACTAGGAAAACTGATAAGTATCCCACTGAAGATATGCTTCAGCTTCGTCCCCGGCAACGGCGCCAAAGATGTTTGTGCCAGAAATTGTTTCTAAGGCCAGAGAAATAAGCTAACACACACTCAAATATAAAACTCAATAAAATTAAGGTTTATGGTTTTTGCAATGTGTTTTTGGTTGTGAACTTTGAGAACATTCAGGGAATACATTCATAAGTAAAGCAACTACTGAATCATAAGCAATAAAAGATGAGGATGCATGATATATGTAACAAGATCAAACAGAAACAATATTGAGGTTCATACATAAATGGAAGGCATTACCAGAATATAAACATAAACCAGTCAATGAATCTATCAATTTAAGCAACTAGAAAAGATGAAAATGAAGCCAATACATAAATCTGAAGGGTAAAAGTCATATATATCTCATAGTTTCATCAACCACTGCATACAAGAGTTTTGTACCTTGCTCCTGAACAAGTCTGAAAACCAACTGAGCTTGAAGACCTCCTAAAAGCTCTCAAAAATCAAACCTCTCTAATGACTTCTCTATCTGTCTAAATAGAGTTTCTTTACAAAATTAGTTAGGTCTAAAACCCTAACTGCCTCTAACAATTCGTTGGAGTAAGGTAAAAAGTATAAACTTACAAAATTACAAAATATGCTAAAAATAGTAAATTATTAACATATGTGTTTAATCAAAAGATAACAACTAACTAAATGAGAACTGGCTTAAAGATCTTTTGTTGCTTATGCCAACAAAGAAATACCATCTAGCGCTTGTGACTTCCTCTTTGCTTTCTTTTGTTCGTTCTCCATGTCATTAATATTCTTTATGAGATCCTTGTTTCTCTGCTGTAGGTCCTGGACTGTTTCCTCCAGCTTTGTGGAATACCTGTCAGTAGCTCTTTTCCTTTTTAGCACCTCTTTAGACACTTCTGATAGCTCCAGGAAATGATTATGGACATCCTGCAGCTCCTCTATAAGCCCTCTGTTGACTTTAAATAACCCATCATTAGTCTCTTGTAAGTGTTTCATCTGTTGCCTGTATTTCTGAATACTTTCCTGCAAGTTTTCTTCATCAAAACTAGGGATCTCAAGTATATTTGCATCCTGCATTAAAAAGTCTGAGAAATCAGTAGGAATACTAGGTTCTTTTATAATTCCTGCTTGCCTGAGTATGGCTTCATCTTCTTCCTCCCACTGGACATTTTCTGCAGGCTCTTCAAAAAGAAGAAAGGCAGGTTCATTTTTGAGACTCCCACCATATGTTGAAGAAATCTAAAGTGATACCTGAATACATATCCATACCTACCCTCACAAGTCACATATCTCTGCAGTATCCTGATTGGCTCAACCCACTCTTTTCTAAAATTCTGAATAGGGATGCCTTTATTCCAATTAGGAATGACATTAGGTAATAAGTATCTCTGTGGTTCAATGTCAAAAGGAAGCTTCTTGACCCAGGGCTCACCCTCATTCCTAATCTCAGTGGCCTCTGCAATTAACTCTACTATCAACTTGAATTTGAGAGCATCAAAGATTACCATATCATTTTTGAAACCTTGAGCAAACTTACAGGACACTTCTGCATTGTACCCATCTATCTTCCTGAAGAAATTCATCCAACCATTTGTTGGAACAACTCAGCACAATCAGGGAGATTTTCAATCCAAGTTAAATCAGTGGGTTCATCCCTATTCACTTTACCACATTTACCACTCTTGCCCATCTTTTTTCCTTCAGAAACTAGAAGCTGTCTGGCCTTAGGGTTCAGAAGATGCTCTATGGACTGATTTTCTGCTTATTTCTTGACAAACCTGTTTATTTTTTAAAAGGTAAAATAAATCTTCCCAAAAGTGGAAAAATTCAAATCACTGAGGGCTTCAATGCTCTTTTGCTTTAACAATACAAGTTAGGTCTGTGTATAGGTTAACTACAACCTGTCAGCATGATTCATGAACATCTCTGCACAATAAAGGTATTTCATGAAGGAACTCTGTTGTCACTTTAGATTGATTGCAGATTGTTCATCTCAAACTAATCTCCTTCAGCTCATCAAACTGATACTAGGCTTTCATCTACTATTCAAATCCTTGCCGCCTTCAACAAACTTGAGAGTAAGATTCAATCATGAATGAGACTGTCACAACAACAAAATAACAATGCCAATCTTCAAAATGCACAATAAACCATAATGTCAAAATGTTTGAGGTTACAGGTTGCTGAAACTCTTCATTGCAGTGTTAAAGAAATTAGGTATGATGTATAATATCCATTTTAGATATGACATTCTCCATCAATACAAACTGAGATAAGTCATAGAAGACAACACTTAGATCAATTTAAGTATCCAGGCTTTCCAATGCAACTGAGGACTTCTTGTAAGGTGATGAGCAAACAAAATCTTCTGCAATATATTCACATTAGTTTCCTGTAACTTTAATACTGAAAATGACATTAGGTCTGCCAACAATCTTAGTCATTCAACTTGTTAAACTCAATGTGTATAAGTATCAGAGCTTTTGGTGTAGTTTGAGTGCTAAAACATAAACAGACTTCACCTCAAACTATTTCGAACTTCAATAACTAGATAGTTCAAACCTATGGCTATTTTTCAGTGCTCTGTTCAACAAAACTTTTCAGAATAGCTCAGGTAGCTATTTCTTGGGATAAAATTTCATTTAGGAGTATATTTTAACCTCTCCACCGATCAATTTCTCTAGAACAAACCCACCAAGGAAATCCCCAAATTTTCAATTACAGGGGTTTATCATGAAATACCTACCAACTGATCGACTGCAATGGTTTAAACTCATGCCCTGAGCTGTCAAACGCTTCTCCTCGAGTGTACAGATGTCCTTCTATGATCACTTTGACTGCAGGTAACGGAATTGAAAAGCCCTAATTTACGTTAGCCTTCATAACCCTGTCTCTGTTCTGCAGCAACATAATCCATCTTTCTAGCGGTTATGGTTACCCACGATCTCCTCCTTCGCCTTTGACAGTGTATGTAATGACAAATCATGCCATATTAAATCGAATTTCGCTACTAACTGTCAAACCAAACCGTATTTGGAGTAATGATGGCCATGATTTGCTTCACGACTTAAAACCACCTGGAATCATGTTAAATCTGAAGCTTACACGTATCAAACAACTCACAATATGGGATTAGTCATTCACTTATTGCAATCATGACAAAATTTTGCTTGAAAATCGGGAAAAAAGAAGGCCGCGATATTCTTGTAGCTCGCCCTTTGTAATTTTTCGCTCCAGCGCTACAAGAATATCTTTAATGCTATTTTTTTGCTCTTTTTCAGCTTTTGGACACTTTGTATGTATTTTAAAAGTTTCTTGAGTGATAGGTATGGTCAAAGCATGCTTTGTGAATCCACCATTTGATAAAATGACTTTCAAAATTCATTTAACAAAAACAAACCTATGGCTTAAAATTCAAAATTTGTAAAGCAAGCTCAAAATTTCAAATAAATACTAAACAAAATTTCCAAAAAGGAGGGCAAAATCAAAATAAAGTAAATGAAAGCCTTGAAAGAAAATGTAAATCAAACCAAAATTGAAGAAACAAAATTCTGACTTAACAGAGTCATTTTCTAGAATCTTTTAAGTGGAATGGCTAGGGAAAATGACACAATCTTCCTCATGTAGGGGTTCCTAATTTCCCACAGAAACCCTTTAACCTTAGAATCCTTTTTCATTTTTCCCAGGGTTGATTTTCAATTTCATCCTTGGCAACAGAGCCAGTTTGTTAGCACTCAGAATCACACCCAAAGGTTGCGGAAAGGAGGACCCCAAGATAACAACAGAACCACTTTCAGAAAGGGAGCTGGCTTCCCTGTTTACAGAGAGGGATCTCTCACAAATATATAACAAGGCAAAATATATTGTCATAGAATAAATTTCATAGGTTGGTGGTTGGAACAAGGGTGGATGTATTGGGCTATGGAGTCACAATTATCAAGAAACCTAGGGAGTTTTGCATAGGAAATGTTTGCAAGAGAAAGGTAGTATGCTCACGATCGATATGCTTTGGGTATGGTGGAAAGTGAAGAATGATGACAGTCGATCAATGCAGAGCACCGCAAAGATGAATTCTACACCAAATTTGGAAGAAACAATTGGTGAATGTCTAAAACAATAGATAGAGCATAAGATTATGATTTCTGAACCATTATACACTAGTCAAAGACATGAAGAAAACATAATGGAAAGAAATAACAAGAAAAAAATGCACGTAAAGAAAGGAAATTACAGACTGTAATTGATAAATACATAGGAATTATTGCATTCAAAGCCCGACAATCTACTCTATTTCTTGTATCAAAATGGGTCAAATTATATAAGAACCAAAATCTCTTAGGTTCCAACCAAAACCAACCCTTTATACCTCTGCGGGGATTCTATTTATAATTCTTCTAACCCCCGATATCAACCTCGAAACGAGGCTTGAGGTCAGTTAGAATCACGATAAAAAACTTAACAAACTAGGAAGTGGTATATTCACTGTGGTTTATATACATAAAACACAGAAATATGGAGTAATGCGCATGCTGGTCTTAGACGGTAGTACAACGTCTTCAGTTTTAGGATCGCTTGTCTTGAAAACAATGGCTCAGGACATTCTATGGCAGCTTGTTGCTGACTCGGCTTGAATAATTTCTCCTCCTCTCGAGTCTGAAACGTTCCTTTACTTTTTAGGCCATTTGTGTTCATTCTGTGCTAAATGGCACTGTTTTTCTTGTGCTCGTTGGCAATAATGTTTGTGTTCCTTCTGTGTTCATATTTCCTCCTCTCCCTCCTATCTCCTGGTAACAATGTTATTCGAGGGGACTTGAGGAAGGATCACACTATTTTTGATAGTAGAAGGTCCTTGAGGAGGCTTGTCATTATTGTTCTTATCTCCTATTAGGAGGAGGGTCCTCCTACAGGTCATATGTCTTGGTACCTTCTCGGATTTATCACCACCCCAGATAAATTTAGTATGTGGAATTCACAAAGGAGGCGATGAATAATTTGGACTTCCTCTCCTCTAGTCCAAGCATTCAATCAAACATATCACCTCTAGGAATGGTTGCCATGTGCTGAGATTATGGAAACAACAACCACATCTGGAGGTTTTGGGGGGATGCCAATTGATTAGGAAATTCTAGGCACTGCCTCCGCGGGGGTGTGGTATTTTATTATGACAATGATGCACTCAACAGCCTTATAAGTTCCATCTAATGTGATGAACATCCTTTCACAAACCCACTTGGGGATGGAAATCCTCTCTAATGCAATGAATGTCCCTACCCTTATGGCTGGAGCCCTTTTGGCATGAAAATCAGGGAATTGTAGGAACTTGGAGCTATGCTTCCCAACCAATAGCACACCCTGATGAACAAGTTTCTCAAACTATATGGCCATTACAGATGTCTTTTAAAACTTTTGAGATTCTTGATAGACTAGCATTCAATCACCTTGAGCTCTTTTCAATATTTGCCCATTCTATGTCTCCAAATGGATTCTAAAAGGGGTGTTTATAAACAATTGGAAAATCAGACCCGATAATGGCCCCATCAGTACCCTCACAAATGCCACATCGAGTATTATGATGACAACACACATGGTCATGTGGGTTTGGGATATGGCCTTTATGCTAAGATACCAGTCACGCCGCCTTCTCTGCTATGACGTCACATTGTCAGCTATGGAAATGACATACGACTCTAGCATTCATCATTTCCCATTTGGTTCATGGAACACGGACTAGACAACCCACATCCTTCTACCCTTCTTGATGATGGTATTAGGATATCCACATTCGTTGCATCTCTTGCTTCGTGTGGAAACCATACCTTCCTTCCGCAGTTCAATCATTAGGATACTTTCCTGATTTTCATATAATCGATGTAGGTGAACATTTGGGTTCCAAGGAGTGATTTGCACCGTGGAGCTGATCTCTTCAGTTGCAGATATGCTCTAATGGCTTCTGGGTATTTGATTACCCATCACTTAGGCCCTTTCTGCACTTGTCTCAAAATATCACATTGACAGGGGCTCCTTGGAATGGGAAGATCGTACGCAAGACCACCTTTTTCATCACAGATTTATCCTCCTGCAACTTTTGCTGGGAAGAATCATTTCTAGCCTTTCAATCTGAATGTCTTCAACCTCCATCATCCACGTGTAAAGGGAGGGCTATATTTTTCAAATATTAGAGGCATTTTCCCCCGAGTGTGTTCAATTAGCGGAGGCACTGCCAACCATTGATATTTCTGTGGTTCGATCTACGCCGTCAAAACTTCCTTTTATTTAACCCATTTAGCGGATTTAAGAACTAGAATCTCCATGAGCACTTTGATTTAGTAGAATTAACCTCCTTCATTGATATATGCCTTTGTCGATATCGACCCTCGAAAGCTGCAACTGTTCTAACTTGTTTTACGAAAATACAAAAGTGACTTGGGCCGTGCATGTCATATTTGCAAAACCCACTATGTCTATTTATCTGGCCCGCCTCTAGATTGCCACCATTTGAAACACTATCTCCTTCCTTGTAGCTTTGATCGATCTATGTATGCTCTTTCTCATGCAACTTTAGGATCTGATTTCCCTGTTTTATCCCTCCCATCATTTAGCGTGGAATAGAAACAATGCTAACAGACCCCTTCACACCAATCCACATGGAACTTGACATTCCAAAGCATCCTACCTGAGGTTTAGGGTCATCATTACCAAGACATGGTAATAGCTATGGAGGTAAGGGGAAAGAGGGACGTGTTTATAAATATATAGATATCATTGGGTGAGAAATTATAGCTTTAGGGAGCAAAAAATAATAAATCTAATGGACTATGGGGATGGGAATGATGTCATCATGTATTTTGTATTTAGATCACATGAGGAGCTTGTTGAGACATGGAGGTGTTTCAAGGTGATCTATCATACATGATGTTGAGGTGGTATCTATCATATATGAAATTAAAGTAGTTTATGAATAATTTTTCCTATAGTTCCAATGAATAACAACTTAGTAGGTGAATTCGCAATGGGAAGATTTTTAATTATACAATTTTGTTGACACACTTTTCCATCTTTCCTTTGCTTAGTCCAAATGTTTGCAATCTTATTAAATTCCAAATATTTTTATTCTTTTTTTCCTTTTACCATGTGTTACCTTGTGGATTTGTTGTCTCCACCCCATTGGTGACTTTGGTCTCCACACTACCATTATGCTTGGTCTTTGACTTACGATGGATTTGCTTGAAGGGTCCTGTAAGGATGGAACAGTTTAACCTAACTTAGGAGGAAAGGTATCACAAATATTGTAATGGACGCCATAACCTTCTTGTAGGCCAATAATTCCATATGCAAAGGCTCATTTGATGGCATGGGGCCCACACTAGTCCATGAGTCCTAAAGGAAAACACTATGGCTTCAAACTCTCTATTTTGACCTTGGACGATGTCCAAATTTATTATAACCATCCTTAATGTACTAAAATCAAAATTTCCATTATCATATCTTGATCACATGATAAATATTCCCTTTTATAGGACCTTTTGTGGTGTCTAAGGGACACAATGATGTCTCATGAGCCCCATAAACAAACATTATGGTATAATACCCTATATTTTTGTATTGAACCACATCAAAGGCACCAAGAACCATGTCTAGTGTTCTAAACTTCAAAACTAGCACTATATCCCACTACCAAGCCAAATATTCCCTATGGAGGGCCAATATGGTGGTTTGGAACCACACACATGGACCATACCTCCATAGTAAACTGCTACTGTGTAACATCCTATATTTTAATTATACCATGGAATGGTCCTCAAGTTCCATCCCTAATGTAATTGTCTTCAAATTGTTGGCCATATCTCACATGTAGGCAAAGGATTCCCTACATAGGCCCTATGCGATGATGTGGGTTACTATGCAAAGAACATGATCCCCATAGGAAAATGTTCTATCCCAACAGCATGTGTTTTGTCATCAAACCAAATATTAGTGACCAAGAAGAATTCGTGATGTGACAAATCTAAAAATAGCCATCATATCCCTATCACAGGAAAAATATGGACCAGGGACTCATGGATGGCCTATGTAGAACCCAAAACCCACATGTTATGGACTAAAACTATGGATCTTCATCCTCTAAAATGAATTGGGTTATGATAACCATCCTTGGTGTACTAAACCTTCAAATGTGATACCACATCTTAATCAGATGCCAAATATTTGATATGCATGGGATATGTTGTGGGATTTTCAAATGTGATATAACCACCACCCCCAAAAGTCCAAATTCTCATGACTTTTAAGGGAGGTTTTTTAAAAATCGCCTTAAAAAGGACCTTTAGGGGGAGTTTGGATCAACCTCCCCTCCTCGCCCCCAAAAAAGTCATGAAAATTGGAATTTTGAGGGTGGATTTATCACAACCACCCCCACAAGTCCAAATTCCCATAAATTTTGGGGGCGACTTTAAAACAACCACCCCCAAAAGGCCTAATTATCATACCATTTGGGGGAAGCTTTCAAACAATCGCCCGCAAAAGTCCAATTATTATGACTTTTGGGGGCCACTTTAAAACAACTGTTCCTAATAGTTCATTTATCATTACTTTAGGGGCGATGGGTTTAAAAAATGCCTAGAAAAGAACCTTTAGGGGGGGGGTATTTCCAACCCCCCCCAAAAGTCCTAAGAATCAGACTTTTGGGTTTTTTTTTTAATCGCCCCCGAAAGTATAATTCNTTTTTGGGGGTAGGGGAGGTTAAGAACTACACCCAATGACCTAAAAACCTTTATTTCGGGGGGGTGGGAGGGGGGAGGGGAGGTTTATCAAAACCGCCACAAGGTAAAACCACCCATAAAAGGGTAATTTGTTGTAGTGTGAATTGAACAGAATTGAACATAAATGAATGTAACTGATATGAACTAAAGGATAAAAGCATTGGTTGAGTGCCACTTTTATTAAAAAGAAAATAGCATTTGAAATTGTAGTAGTTAAGGATTACTTGGAAGGAGGAACCAAAAGCTACATAAAATTTGTGGAATGCTTTCTTGAAGGGGTGACTTAATATGCTTTGAGAATGTTTCTTGTTTTTCCATGAAGGTGGGTGAGGTACAGGAAACAACTCCCTCATAATGGTACAAACTTTTGAGCTGTGTAACTATTAAACATATTAATAATTGATAATAAGAATAATTATATTATGTTTATGTAAATACAAATGTTTAGTGGCCACTAATAAATTAGCGTGTTCTCGGCAGAAATGGAATAATAATATCTTGTAGGGAGAGACATATTTTTGAACTGAAGTGGTACACTAGTAGAGAAAACGAGATAAATGACTAAAAACCTACTAAAAATTGCATATAAATGACTAAAGTTAGTCACATTACTAATAGTCATTTATTTCCAATCACTTATAACGTGACTAAAATTTTTTAGTCGTTTATTTGCAGCGTTTAGTGATCATTTTGGTTGTATATTTAGTCATTTTTTTAGTCATTAATTTCTATTATTTGGTCATTTGCTTAGTATTTGTTGGATGTTATTAGTCATATATCACTACAACAAATCCTGGAATTAGCATTCCATTTAGCATCCCTTTTTAGTGTAATTTGTTTTTACATTGAGTGGTCAAACTAGATTCTAAATGGGATGCGTCATGGAAAAAATGTAAAGCGTCTCAAACAACATATTTTTTGCTTCCTAGATAGAATCCTTTGTAACGTCCAAAATAATGTCTATTTTTTTTGCTTCCATACTAATGTCCAACTTTTCTTCCTAAACAAAGTCAAGGTTTTCTTCCTAAATAACGCCATATTTTCTTTCTAGGGAGCGCCCACTTTTTCTTCCTAAATGACATCCCTGTTAGCACCATATTTTCATCCTTAATAGCACCATGTTAGAATCTATATTTGCATCTATGTTCATGCCATATTTTCATCCAAATTAGAATCCAATATTGCATCCATATGTGCTACCACTTTAGCATCCTATTTTTCACCATGTTTTACTTCCAAATATGCATCAATTTTCACTTTCAAATTTGCACCAATTTTTGCTTCCTTTTTTGCATCATGTTTTTCTACCAAAATGTTGGCCTTTCAACCCAGGTTTAGTCCCTCCTCTTCACATGCAACAAATCCCAAGATATCAACATGAAAAAGGAAGGCTCATTCAGCAGCACCTGAGGCGCAGATGCAGTCTCACCCAAGTTATCTTTCTTATGGGTCACTGTCAGAACCAAGTTTCCGCAGTTGGGTGGGGGATTTCTCTTCCGTTGGTGATATACAAAGGAGGTTGACCAAAGCCAGTGGGTTTAATCCTTATACTGATTATGCACAATTACGTTGTGACTCTATTTAACCATCAACAAATACTATAACACTAAATATCATGGAGTATAGGCGATTCCAACTACCACAGTGCGATAGATGCATATAACTCAATTGTAAGCAAATAAATAAACATTCATTCATAACAAGATACATGTGACACAACACATTTATCATTTACATATTTGACACAATATCTAATGTGGAAACCCATTAAAAAAAAATCACAAAGGCGCTCTTCATATGGCATGATAAATATACGACACCTTTTTATCTGTGCATGGAGCTGCAGAATCTGTTATAGATCTTCTTCTCTTATATATACAAACTTCTCTCTCCTCTTATGTTCTCTAGTATTATGTCATTGATCCTTCTCTACTTGAATCTACTCTTGATCCGCACAAAGCCTGGATCGACTCGAATTATTTTATGACTCTATGAATCTGATTGACTCTTCACCTCTACTGTTGATCCACACATAACCTGTATCAACTTAGTATTTATACACTTGTGTGCACTCATTTTCATACTTCTTTGACTCTCTACCAAAACAACTAACACACTCTCTACTAATAGACTAGCTAAGCAACAAAAAAGATCACTAAGAAACCCAGACAATCTGACCTTCATGAAACTAACAGAGTGCAGTTGATCCAGAAGTGAGTAACCCGCACAAAACCCAAGTGATTCCTTCTTCTGGAATCTTAAATGTCACTCTCAGTCGACTTCATACAGCTAGCCAACAGGTTGTCGTTCCTATTCTAGCAACACATGTCAGTAGGCACATGACCCTAATTACAAAGAGGATTTCATACATGCGACTTCTGTTGACTTTAGTTGAAATCGTACCCACGATATTTCCAACTATCGCTTTCCAACAGTTGCACTGATGCACACCTTCTAACTTGGGTTCCATTATTGCAACTCTTCTTTTTTCATATTTTCCTTTTGTCATGGCTTCTCTTCTATCACAAACTCTTCTACTATTGCGAACTCTTCTTTTGTTGACCTCTTCTTCTGTCGCACTCTTCTTCTATCAAACTCTTCCTCTATCGAATTCTTCTTCTATTGAACTCTTATTCGGTCACATCTCTTTTTTTCGTAGCTCCTTCTTCCTTCCTCTTCTAACTCTATTGCAACTTCCTTCTTCCCTTCTGTGACCTGACTCTTTTCATATTTGGTCAAAATTCCAACTCAACTCTACCTAACTTCCTTTAGGGCCAAAAGGCCCCAAAAACTCACTTGTCACTCGTCCCTGGTCATGCAAGGCTATTCTTCAATTTTATCATTTCGAACAAATTTACCTTGAAAATCTTGGAATATTTTCATGATCTCTTCTATTTCTCATCACACATCTTCCTCTGCTTTCTGGAAGTTTTCCACAAGTTTAGAACTGAGGTGTTACAATCGTACGAGCCTTGCTTCTTTCACTACTCATTGTACCCTCTGATGTACAGGCTAGATAATTCCTGTAATTCACTCTTCTTCAGCCTTCAAATCTTTGACTTTATCTACCCTTTGTTATTTATTCATGCATAGTACTGTCACTTGCTGTTGGAGCTTCTTCATTTTTGCTTCCTTAGCCATCTTCTCTACTAAGGGTAAATTTTTCATCTCATTCTTTAGCTAGGTTACTTTTGTCTCAGCTATGCGTAGCTGCTCTGTGACTTTTTCTAGTTCAGAATCATCGATCAAGGATTCCCAAGTCTCAGACACTTGGTCAACAACCTTGGCACAAGATGAATCTACTTCTTCGATTCTCTTCGCAACTTCTTCCAATGCTTTCCTTATTTATTCTATCATGAAAAGTTATTGTTTTAGAGAGGTAGAATGGATGAGACAGACAAGTTCATCAACATCACCGATTCAAAAGGTGAAGATGAAATCCCAACTGCTTTCTTGGGAATTCTTTTCTTTGGAATCTTCCCTCTCATAGGAATACCATGTTGATCAACTTATTCTTCATCGACAAATAATTTCATCATCTAATCGTCTTCTTTACTTCTATAATGATGAACTATTTCATATCATCGATGTCTTCCTTTTCTTCGATGATGAAATATGCCATCTCATTGACATATTCCTTTTATTTGATTATAAAATATGCAATCTCATTGACGTCTTCCTTTTCTGTGTGGAAATCAGCCATCTCATCTTCTTCGTTTAAACACCATCACAAACTATATTTAGATATGCTTGTACAAATGATGGCGATGATGGTAGACTTTATATTTTTTTTCATTATCTGAACTCTGGTTCAAATCGGCTGGTTCTACCAATGCATACTGTACATTCCGGTGAATCATTTTGTACGTCTATCTGATGGTTTAAGTGGAATGTCATTTGGTAACCAAATTTCAACTACTGGTTCTTCATCCTTCATCAACAGTGCTGAGACAACTTTACTCTTACAGGAACCAAAACACTTCTTCATTGACAAACCTGGTAGTTTGGTTCATATTCTTAACTCAGGGATGAGTGGAACTTATTCAATTTCCAATCCCATCCATGTATGCAGTAGAACATATTTGGAAACGTCTTCCATGATCAACATAGGTGACATAGCTTCAATGGTAGAGCCTGTGAGTGCACTGTTACTAGGATTCATAGTAACCATACCTCTGTAACCAACTAACTTACTTCGGCCCTGGAAGTTGTAGAGAGGACTTCCTCATTCACAGGCATCATAATGAATTGAAAGTGAAGGGTGAATGCAGGTAAAACCTACTCGTTTGATCTGCCAGAACTTCACATGCGCAAACATCGATTGGAATAGTGACAACATGATTTGTCACATGGATCACCTGTCTGAATCATTATATGAAAATCGCTATGTAACCTGCCAATTTCCCCTATGAAGTCATTAAAATCATGACAAAAGTGACTTAAAAGTATGCCACAAAATTCTCTTAGGATTTTCAAATTAATGACATCCAACTGTCATTTTTGCTATACTAGTATTCTTTGTGACAACGTCACACTCCCTATGACCTGTATTCCTCCTTCGACATATTTCCTTTTCTTGTGATAGAGTAAGTGTCTTCGCCCTGAATTTATGATATGTTCTTGACATCGAGTCTACACAATTTTTCTTCTTACTGCGGAATACTAGCAGTCTGTGACCAACAATTCTATAAAAGGATCAAGGTGTTTATGATTTCATCTTTCTCTCCTGTTCTCTTTCTGTAGTAGACTAGCAGTTTTTGACCAAAAAATTACACACACACATATTTTATGCGACCAAGTCATGGCTATCATGATACGAATTTAGCTGAATTCCATTTTTTAGTCCTTGGCTGGTGTTCCATCTAGATTTTACAATTTCATAGCACCTCCTTTAGTGATTTCCTTGACGATATACGGTCCTGACCAATTACTTTTTAACTTCCATGGATGTTTAAAACTTTTTCTATCATACATAAGAACAAATCCTCCGACTGGAAATTGATTGTTCTTAATGTGTTGATCATACCATACCTTCTGTCTTTGTTTCTCAACATTTTGGTGATACCCTATGATAAAAAACTCTTCTTCTAGCCGCACAAGTTGTAGTAATGTCTCCTCGACAACATCAACATTTGTCATTTCTGTGATCACAGCAATTATTATACTCAGCACAATGTGCTCCATCAGCATCACAACTTCCTTCCCATATACCAAGCGAAATGGAGTGTGGCCTGTCAATTTCTTCCAAGTTGTACGATATGCCCATAATACTGCAAAATTTTTATGATTCCAACCATCTCTTTGAATATTAGAAATCTTTGTCAATGCATTTTCCAGGATTTTGTTAAGGGCCTCGACAACACCATTCACTTGAGGGTGATATGGCGTTGTTTTTCTATGTTGAATCTGAAATTCTTTCGTCAGTTATTAAATCAACTGGTTGACAAAGTGCGTACCTTGATCAGTTATTAAAATATTTGGGAAACCAAATCTTGTCATGACATTTTCAAACACAAACTTCACAGTAGTACAATCCTTTACTGGAATTGCTTTATCCCATCTAGTTAGGTAATTAGCCACATTAATAATATAATGTGCACCTGTGTGCTTCCCTATCGGACTAATAGGGCCCAAAAAGTCAACAAACCATTTATCAAATGCCTGCAATGTTACTTGAGGTACTAATGCAATTTCATCCCATCGTGATGACTTTCTAGTTCTTTGGTAGATATCACATTTGTGACAATAATCTTGGGCATCTACATGCATGGTGGGCCACCACAATCCTGCTTGTAAAATATTGCGCACCATAGGTTTTGAAGCGTAATGGCCTACTACAACACCAACATGTGCTTCATTTAATATCATTATTCACTCTTGTTCCAAGACACAATGATGAAGAATCTCATTGAGACCCATATTATACAATTGTCCAATGATCAACTGGAAATCTGCAGCTCCCACAACTAACTACTTCTTCTACGCAGTGGTAAATTCAACTCGCACATAAATCATACTCAAAATTTTTATGATATCTGTATAATAATAATAAAACATGGTTATCACAAACAATTGTGCACTAGGGAAATTATCTTCTATATTACTAGGTTCTTCACCACTTTCGATCCTCCAAAGATGGTCTAGTCCCAAGTTTAATCGACCGGGTTTAACAACTACTTCAAAATCAAATTCTTGAAAGAGGAGAAGCCACCGACAGATATTCCCCCCAACACTGGATTATTGACCAGGTATTTCAATGCAGAATGGTATGTGTACATCTTGAAATTCCCTCCCAATAAATAGTGTTTGAACTTCTGCATGATGTATACCATCACTAACCCTTCTCTTTCTGTTGTGGTGTAATTCTTTTCTGCAGTCGAAAACTTCCTGCTATCAAAGGAAATAGGATGGTCGATTGACCCTTCTCCTGGTTTTGTTAGCACCACACCAAGTGCGACAGACAATGCATCGACATGAACATGGAATTCCTTTTTTCAACCTAAAAATACAGGTATGGACGTTGTAGCCATATTATTCTTCATTGTGTCCAGACTCTCTTGGAAACTCTCCATCCAATGGAACTTGAAATATTTTTTCAACAATTTTTCCATCGGAGCAGTCACCTCTACATATCCCATAATAATTTTTTTGTAGTATCCAGTGTGTCCTAGTGTTTCTCTCAATTTCTTGACTGTATTAGGTGGTGGTATGTCGAGAATGATGGAAATTTTATCCGGGTTGACCAAAATTCCATCGCGATAGACCACGCGGCCCAATAGAGCTCCAAACGGGGTGCAAAAGATACATTTCTTCAAGTTTAAAGAAATTTGATACTAACGAAAGTGTTCCAACATCATTCTACGGATCATAATATGATCTTTTACAAGCCCAAAGACCGTCCAATCATCAAAGTAGGATTCAAGAAATTTGTGAATAAAATATTAAAATGTAGCAACTGCTATTCTGGAAAAAATTGTAGGCACATTATTAAGTCCAAAGGGTATTACCATATATTGGAAACATCCCCACTTTGTCACAAAGGTAGTCTTGTATCAATCTTCCTTCACGATTCTGATCTGATGGTAACTAGAAAACCCATCAATGAATGAGTACATTTCTTAACCTCTGAAACTCTTTAGTACTTCACCTATAAATGGAGTAAAAAATGGGTCATGTAAGCAAGCATCATTTAGTTTTATCAGTTCGACACAAATTATTACTTCGCTCGTAGCCTTTTTGTCTTGTACTACTATCGAGCTGATCCATTCTGATTCCTCAATAGGATCTATAATACTCACATCTAGAATTTTGTCCAACTCAATATTTACCTTTTCTTTATAGTGCGGATTCAGTATGTACAGTAGCTGCTTGACCAATTTCACGTCGAGCCTCAAAGGTATTTTCATTTCTCCCAGATCTCCAAATATCCCATTCATCTCTGAAAATTTTGTACGGAATAGATCCTGAAACTCATGCAATAAATCAGTTATATTTCCTACAGTCTCATCATCCCAATAATCTCCAATATTGCCAAACTTTGGATTTTCTATCGAACCAATATTAACTTTCTTGATTTTGAGTGGACTCAGGAATTGGTCACTAGAAATACCAATTCCTTCTACTGCACACATACCTTTTGACTCATGTATGTTTACATCCAGTGGTTCATCATCATCTGGTTCTCCCGTCACATTGTAACATTCCATCCAATGGTGGATTTCCGCGCTGAATTGATGAAAGTTTGTCACCGCAACAAGGATTTATTCAAATATATTTGTTTTCATCACTTGCAATACAATATCAATCAGAGGATGTTCATTTGCAAACTCAAATGTATGTGTAAAGCTAGTAGCTAACTCTTCCCAATCAAGATTTCCTCGCCGCAGGTATACTGATGTATACTAATTCCTTGGTATTTTATACAGTGTATTTACAAAATGATGAACCCAATATTATCACGGATATTCCTACCATGTCACATGACAATACTCAATATGTTCAACATGATATGTCAGTCCTGCATATTTTCGAGTAGTATAATTGATATGTTCTCCAAATTTGATCTCTAGCAATCTTCTGCATTGCTACCATTTAGAGATAGATTATTTATGTGTACCCCACCATCTAGCAGGCATAGCTTTCAAAATAAAGTCCAAGGTGGAAAATCACCATGATTTCATAACTTTTGCTTCAAATTCTGCTAGAAAATATGTAAGGTTAGGTAAAACTTCATATAAGTAGCTCACTTGCCTCATTTCCTACTCGTCACTTGGATTGTGTAATTCTTGTGCATCTTCCCATAGATACTTCATGCATCTGATTCTGCCAAATTTATAATGCTTCACCTGAATCATATGTACAGGAGCTAACACTCCTCCAACTCGTCTATCCATCACCTGTTTGATCTGTATAGTCATCTCTCGAAGACATCATTTTATGTATATGGTCAAGGTAATCACATTGTCCTTCACTGTGCACTGTTTCAACATATCTCTGTCCTTCTAGTGGATCAATTGGCGCGACCAATCTTATCTCTGAATATTCAAATGACAATATTATTCACTTAAAGTTTATGATGGTCTGTTTTTCTATTTCCCAGTCGATCCCCAAAAGTGTAATATGGGTTTGTATCATCGACAACGTCTATCACTTAGAAATACGCATAAGTTCTTAGGAATTCCACCTCGAAAAGTACTTGAGTCAGTCGACCAATTGTTGATGTATATGTAACTTCGGAATGTATTCTTCTATGTATTTCATATATTGTAACCCGATGTTTATTCCGGGATGTTTCTATTATGTATTTGAGTCATGTGGTCATGCCTCGATGTTCCGATCGGGAGGATTAATAATGTAAACAAGTCATATCAAGTCATTAGGTAAGTCCCCATAGTTTAGGGGCACTTGGGTTATTATACACTAATTAAGGTGTAGGCTCAAGTAATTAATTATAAGTTAAGCCTACATGGTTGAGTGCACTTCAAGTCAACGGAAGAATATAAATAGAGAGTGAGAGTCTCTCTATTTATCACTTGTGACATACATCACTTGCTCTCTCAAGTGTGGCGCACCTTTGGAGAAGGAAATACTTTGGCTTGACAGAAGACAGAAGGATGCTGTTGTGTTGGGAGGTCATCTTACTGTTTTGGGATCACATCTTGTGGTGATACTATCTTAGAGGAAGTTGAGGGGTTTTCTCCATTTATGGTTTCCCCTCCTAAAATATTTGTGTCTCTTGTCTCTTGTGATGTGCTTATGTGATTGTTGTGCTTGTTATTCTCTCAGTGAAAAGATCTTAACATAATGCTAGCTTAAATGTTGAAAAACTAACACCAATAGGTAGAACCTTTGGCTGATTCGCTAGCCTGAGCTGAATGGGAGACTAATCTAGTCATGGTTTTCCCATGCTTTCCCATGTTTGTCTTGTCAAAATATTAACATTAGAGACCATATATAAAATGATATAATCCATATCATAATCTACTATTTGGGCGGTCATTCATAATTCACGATTAGTATTTGACCTTTTCCCACATGGTTGACTCTTCTTTCAGGTCATATCTCTTCCTAAGTTTATTCTATCAGCGTTATGAATTCTGCAACAAAATATTTATCTTGGATTAGCGATAAACACATTTTGAGAAACTCTTTAAGTTTACTAACCTTTCCTGTCAGTTGCTTTCATAATACCTGGTCAAATTTCTTAGGAATTTCCACTATCGGTCTTCCAAACATCGACGCTTGATTCTTGTCAAAAAAATCTAGTCGCATGTCCAAGAATACTTCCTTTTCTTTCTGGACATTGAATGGTACTTTCTTTTGTGCCACTGGTCGCAAATGTAGTTGTCCATTGTGTGTATCTTGAGCTACTCTAGTCGTATCACCTCCTCTTGTTACGACAACAATGTTTGCTTCTCTTTTCTCAACATAAATCATTTGGATGTTTTGATTAGGATTCAGGTTGAGATTCTGCGCAGGATTGGAATTTCCAACCATTTGAGCCTGCCACTTCGCAATCAGTTGTGGACATTGTTCGATAGTACGATCAAATGCTTTACAATACGAACTTGCCTTCATAGGAATCACATAATCTCATGAAAAGTTTCCTGGTTTTCCACAGTTATAACATATTACTTGGCCTCTTCCTCGACCAAATCCACCCCCCCTTGTTGTTGTTGTCCTCGACCCCAAAAATTTCCACCCCCCCTAGGTTGAGGGTATTCTTGCTGCAGCGGATATTGATTTTGTTGATATTATGGTTGAGGATACTACAGTTGCTAATATTGGGTCAGTGGATATTGAGCAGGTTGTTATTGATCTTGCACTCTCTCAACTTGCATCTGCTCATCATTCTTCATCAAGTAGGTGTCCATCGTCTTCTCTTGCAACAGTTGGAATGCTCTGCAATCCTTCTCATTGTGTCTTACATATTTACAAAATTTACAGTACAGACTAGCCGATGCACTTACACTCTTCTGCAAGTACAAGCATCTTTTGACCAATGTCCTCGAGTCTGACATATCCTACACCAAGGAATCCTTTGGATATTTATTGGGTTCGATGCTCCCGGTGCAACATAATTCATGAGCGCTAGGCAATTATTGTTAGAATATAATCCGTTAGGGTTATATAATGTAAATAAATAAATAAATAAATAGTAGGAAGCCAAACAGGCTGAGCGGAAGGTGAAACCCAACCGCCATGTGATTTGTATAAATATAGGCATTTGCATTGGAATAATAATCGAATCGGGAGTTATTACCAACAAGTGATATCAGAGTAGGGCTGTCTGCCATAACTCCTGCCTGCCAGACTTTCGTTCTGCCATAGCTATTTCAGGAGCTTGGCTGCCTGCCTGCCGTAACTCCTGCTTGCTACATTTCAGCCCTGTCTTTCTGCCTGCCAGTCTGCTCTTTCTCTGATTCTGGAGGTCTTGGGTCTATGGTTATGGACTTTCTAGCTTCTGTCTCTATTGTGCAGCCTTCGCAAATGCCGTCCCAAAAGTCATTGTAGATGAAGGCAGATTTGATCTTCCTCCACCATTCTAAATAGGTGTCTTTTCCCATGAGAGTGGCACCGACTATAGATGCTATAGATTGCATTATTACAACTGTAAGTGTAATTTTCAAAGAGAAGTCAAAAATAATAACCTTGCAGGTCTACAGTCTCTGCCAAGGTGAATACAATGCTAGTTTATAACAAATATATCAGTAGATACAACATATATCACTGTCAGTCATACATAGCCTTCTTTATATCAGTCACTAGCAATCAGTCAGCATAATATACAACATACAACATTTTCACATTTTAGTCTCAGTATTTAGTCTCTGAGATTGGTCTGCAATATATCAATCTCAGTCTTTAGGCTCAGCAAGAATACTTTTCAGTCTTCACAGTCTGAACAAGGGGCTCGACAATCAAGAACACATTAGAGGAAATTTCAACTCAAAATGGGCCTTTTAACTTTTATTCAAATTCCATGTCATCATGTGTTAGCCAATGAAATTGCTTTAAATTTGAAATACCGTATAGGTCTTAAACACTTTTTTAATATAAATTTGGGGATAGGTATCATAAAAAAAACTACT
Source organism: Pseudotsuga menziesii (assembly GCA_001517045.1). Classification (NCBI taxonomy): domain Eukaryota; kingdom Viridiplantae; phylum Streptophyta; class Pinopsida; order Pinales; family Pinaceae; genus Pseudotsuga; species Pseudotsuga menziesii. The sequence continues at coordinate 110,792 of LPNX010756015.1, read as the reverse complement.
TTTTTTGTTTGTGTTTTTGACATATCTCCTTGTGTTTTTACTCAAATTTTGATCGGGAGATCTTGTTGGATGCGGAATTAAATTCTGCATCCAACAAGTACCCACTCGGCATACTTTTGACGGACCCGGCTACCCCAAAAACAAGAAATACTTGAAAAAACGGAATGATGATGTCATCATTCCATTTTTTCAGGTATTTCTTGTTTTTGGGGTAGCAGAGTCCATCAAAAGTATGCCTAGTGGGTACTCGTTGGATGCGGAATTTAATTCCACATCCAACGAGCTCTCCTGATCGAAATTTGAGTAAAAACACAGGGAGATATGTCAAAAATACAAACAAAAAGTAGTTTTTTTCTTTTCTTCCTCCAGAATTAATAAATATTATTTTATTATTTTAACTATTATTTTATTAGTTCATTTTAGGAGGCCCATTTTGAGTTGAAATTTCCTCTAATGGCCACAGCTCGTATCTCAGCTTCACATTATCCTCCAGGTGCAGCGAACAATATTTCACAAGATATTACCAACAATTATCTTTATGGTGTCCTTCTGTTTTGCACCTTGTACAACATAATTCTTCCTGAATCTCATTCCCCTTCTTAATGTCCCATATTTGCAGCGTAAGGTTAGCTAGCTGTGAGTGAATCTGTATCAATCCTGCACCAGTTTCTACAATTGGTGAGGACTCTAACTTCATGTGTGTCTCTAAAAATTTAGTCTGCGACACTATTTTCTAATGCATTAATGAGATTTAGATGTGCAACAACAATGTAGAAATGAACCATTCCTTGTTGTATACATCCGACATCTGAAAACTTACTTTGGCCATCAATGTCTTAAATCTTTGGTTAAAGTCCAAGAAAGACTCTTTAGGTAACTGCTCGATTTCTTTAATTTTTGTGATGCACTATGAGTTAGATTTTAGTTTTATGAACTCCTTTATCATTCCAACTCGAATTTGGTCGATTGTTTTCTCTGCAACTGACATTGGAACTATAGAAAAATTCATATACCTATCTAGCACATGACCTATAAAGGTTATGATTAGATGCGCTTGATTTATCGCTTCATCTTGGACTTGTTGCATGGTCCACACAGCTTCATAGAGAAACCAATGTTACTCTGGGTATTCTAACCCATTTCCATTAAATATCGACAACTTAATATCGATCCCAACCATTATGTTAACTTCTTTTATGCTTGGGAAATTTTTTTGACTAGCTGGATTCCCTTGTCTGCTATTCATAGTGTTAGTATTACTTGTATTTACAAAACCACTTGGAGACGAGTTTCTAGATCTTACCTCCAACAATGTAGGGGTATCGTACATGTGCTTTGGGTCTAGATATTCTGATTCTTCTTCTTCTTAGGATATCGACTAATATTCCTCTTATTCATTGCAAGAACCTTCCTCAACGTGCAACGTGAGCTCATAGTCTTATCCTCTGGTCATACTACAACTTCCTCTTCCTGCCACATGATTTCTTCTCTTTCCTGACTGAAATCTTCTTTAAGTCTCAAATATTCAACCTCTAGTTCAGTTCCATTATCACAAGGGAACATTTTAGTTTAGTTTGCTCCATTTTTAACACACTTCGTCTTTGACATATCTAATTTTCTGCGCACATTTCTTCTAATTGTCACATTCTTAGGATTTTTTTCGCATACGAGCATATTTATCCAAGTTTTCAAAGGTGAGAACTATCTTCCTCAAGGTCCTTGGAATTTTTTTATTTCCACCTCACTATATGAGGTTATTGTGTTGACATCAAACTTAGTAATATAACCTTGCAAAATAATATCTACCCAAAAATCAACAGCCCTCAACGCAGGGTACTCAACACTTTTCATCCTCCAAATCAACTAAGGATTCCACTTTGTCGATTCTCCTCCTTGAAAATTTATTTGTTGGGTGGATAAATTCGATAACCACTCATGTAACACAATAGGAAAATCGAAAAATAAAATATCATGAACATTTGTATAAAGGTATCGACCCAACCACTATGTTGGATCCAACCAGGATGCTCTACTCTCTTCTTGCGCAAATTCTAATGCTTTAAAATCCACCCAATCTTGGATTTCATGATTTGTCAAATTCCACAACATATCCCTCACCACAATGATTCATGGTCCCATTAACAAAACTATTTATTGGACTTTCAACCCAGGTTCAGTCCCTCCCCTTCGCGCGCAACAAATCCCAAGATATTGGCCTGATGGAGCAAGGTTCAGTCGATAGCACCTGCAACACAGATGCAGTATCACCCGAGATAACTTATGGGTAACTTCTAGATACAAGTTTCCATAGTTGGGTGGGGGATTTATCTTCCCTTGGTGTTCTACCAAGGCACTCGACTGAAGCCGATGGGTGTAATCCTTATATTGATTATGCACAATTATTATGTGGCTCTATTCGACCATCAACAAATACTATAACAATAAATATCATGCAGTATATGCAATTCCAACTGCCATGGTGAAACATATACATATAAGTTAATTATAATAAAATACATAAACATTCATTCAACAACATACATGTGACACAAAATTTTTATCATTTACACATTCAACACAGTATCTAACGTGGAAACCCATCAGGGAAAAACCAAAAAGGATCTCTTCATATGGAATGAGAAATATATGGCACCTTTTTGTCTGCGCATTGAGTTGCAGAATCTATTCTAGACCTTCTTATCTTATCTATACACACTTCTCGCTCCTCTCATGCTCTCTAGTCTTCTGTCATTGATCCTTCTCTACTTGACTCTACTCTTGATCTGCCCACAGCCTAGATCAACTCAATTTATTTTACGACTCTGATTGACTCTTCTCCTCTACTATTGATCCGCACACAACCTGGATCAACTTAGTCTCTCTACACTTCTACGCACTCAGCTGCATAATTTTTTGACTCTCTACCAAAATAGCTAACTAGCTCTCTACTGATAGACTAGCTAAGCAACAACAACAGATTGCTAAGCAACCCAAATAATCCGACCTTCATGAAAATAACAGAGTGAAACTGATCCATAAGTGAGTAAGTGAGCTAGTAACCCACACACAACCTGGGTTATTTATTCTTATAGACTCTTACATGTCACTCTCATCCAACTTCATACAGTTAGCTAACTAGATGTCATTCCTATTCTAGCAACACATGTTAGTAGGAACTAATGACCCGAATTACAAATATTCTTTCATATGTGCGACTTCCACCGACTCTAGCCGACCTCGTACCCATGATTTTTTTGACTATTTATTTCCAATGTTGCGCTGCTCCACACCTTATGGCATGGTTTCCTCTATTGCAACTTGTCTTGTCGCATTTTTTCCTTCTGTCACGGCTTCTCTTCTGTCGTGAACTCTTATACTAGCACGAACTCTTCTTTTGTCGAACTCTTCTTCTGTTGCACTCTTCTTCTATCGAACTCTACTTCTATCGTGGCTAATTTTGTCATAGCTCCTTCTTCCTTCCTCTTCTACCTCTTTCACAGCTTCCTTCTTCCCTTTTGTGACCTGAATCTTTTCATACTTGGTCAGAATTCCCACTGATTTCTTCCTAACTTCCCCTAGGGCCAACACAAAATGACACCAAATATTCCTTCTATTGTTGCACCATATTTTGCTTCCTATGTAGCACCATGTTTTGCATCCAAAGTAATGTCTTGTTTCCCTACCATATCAATTCCATGTTTGGCTTCATCATTAGCACCAAATGTTGCATTCTTTTTAATGGCTAGTTTTGCATCTCTATTTACACCCACATTAACACCATGCTTTGCTACTACTTTGGCGCCCAATTTATCGGCCATTTTTACTCCCACACTAGCGCCACATTTTTATTCTCATTTATCTCCTTGGATTTCTTCTTATTTTGATTCCTCATAGCATCAAAATTGACTTCCAACTTGGCACCAAGTTTTGCGTCAAATGTTACTTCTAGATCCGGGACATAGCGGGCTTCTGTTTTAACTCCCTGTCTTGCTTTCTTATTAGCTCTTGGTTTTAGCTTATCATCTGATGATGAAGGAGAATTATCTGAATGCTTCTTACTTCCAACTTATTTTGAGATGAAAACATAATAAATAAAGGAAAACTGATATGTGCATACTCCTTCCCAAAGAGTAAAAAATTCAATACAATCAATTCCTTGTATAACTGCAAAATGGTGAAATGGACCATGTATATTCCTTTCAAACCGGTGTAGCACCTTCCCAATTATGAAATGAGGCTAAAGAGACTCTGGAATATCAGAATTATTATAATATGTAGTATCAAACACCAAATTTATAGTGTCTCCATGAGTATAAAGGGCTATAGTAGGAAAAGGTTGAGCAAATGGGTAAGATTGATGGCTGAGTAAATCTGAATGGTATATGGACTTGAAATTTGAACCGTAAATTTTTAGAATATATAAGAACATGTGTAAGAGAAGTAAAAATATGACTAATGTCATGGATAACCAACCAATGAAAAATAGACAAGACTTGAAACCAACATAATAAGTAACACTGCATAGGAATCCACCAAGGAATCAACTAGTGAACTTGGAGTTTGTATAATCTTAGGAGTATTCAAAGGATGATTAAGGTGTATTAATGATTTCATAACATGCATATCATCCTAAAAACTTACTTCTAAATCATAAACTGAATCATTTGAATGGAGTGATAAATAGTTGGTTAAAGATAAGTCAGAATGGTATAGGGGTTCAGACCAAAACCAACCTAACCAACACCTCTAGGATCTTCATCTTCCTACACTTGGTAGGATCTCCAAATTTAGATTTAAACGCCATATTCCACACTAAAATTGCCTTCCCGTAATTTTCCTTCCGCCTCCACCTTTCTGCAACAGGCATTCCGCAACTACGTTTCCGCAACTACATTTCCGTAGGCGGGTCACGGGATGCAGGATCTCAAATTCCCAATGTCGTGTTCCACAACTCTCTTTCTGTAACGAACTTCCCACAGGCAGTTTGTGGGAAGAGGGATGCCAATAATTTGTAAATTTCCCTCCACAATTCTCCTTCCGCAACTCTATTTCTGCACCGGAGTTTCCGCTTGCAGGTTGTGAGATTCCTATTTTCCCAAAGTTACTCCTCCGCAACTTTCCGCTCGCAATTTTTTTTTGACAATTTTTTCCACCATCGGATTTTCCTCTGCAGCCTTGATCTCCACCGTCCGTTTTTTTGCAAAACTCGTTAAGGCAAAAAATTTGGATTTGGGTGCGGATTGATCAAAGGTCAATCAATCCAACCTTTAGCCTGCACAATTTATCAACCTAGCACTTCTATGTATACATATACCTATAATTTAGTTCATTCAAGCATCAATTTGGCATTTAAACCAACAGTTCCATGAAAACACAACGATGTTTAGAAAACCACCATAGTCGGCTCTACACAACGATGCAATTCACAACAATGCATAAATCTAAGTTAATAATATTGCAACACACACTGCTAATATTTCTATTAAATAATAAAAGAAAGAAACACACACAACTAGCTCTCATTCAGTCTTTGGAACCCATTTAAAAATAGACATAGACGCAGTCTGTTCTTCCCTCTGCAAATTTGCAATACTCACCCTGAAAAGTAGAACCCCCTCTACTTCTCTAGTCTGCCTATTTAACCTAAACTGTTACCCCCATCTCTGAGTGGTCTTGTAACCTAAAATCAAACCACTACAACGCATGATGAAACGTCCCTGTCTAAAAAAAATAGAACGCGGATTGATCTCCACACAGGGAGTCATGATCTGCAATTATTTCTATTGGTGCTAACATACTATGACTTAGCAAAACCAAAAATATGCCACAGCATGTGACCAAGTTGTCACATTGTTGGCATGCCACAATGCTCCTGCATCAGACTCCCCAGCTTAAAAATTTCCATGGGCTCATGTCCATGAGCTCTCTTTCTACTACTTTTCTGTAAGATTTCAGTAGATACTCAAAGTGTAAGTTTGAGCAGTGTTCTCATCTCGAAGAACCCCTTCAACCATACTTTCCAGCACTTTACCAGCAACAAATTTCTTGTATATGTTCTGACTCCATAGAACAGTCTGTTAGATTTTTATCATTCAAGCTAGCATTATGATCTTAGGATCTTTAACTGAGAGAATAACATGCACAAAAATAAACACAAGAGACAATAGACACAAAGAATTTTCCTCGGGGAAACCATAAAGGAGAAAACCTCTCAACTTCCTCAAAGATAGAATCAACACCAAAAGAAAAACCCAAAAACATAAAGATGATCTACTGACAGTAGTAGTCTCTCTCTTGTCCCAGCAACTTCTCTTTCACTCATGCACCCCAATGAGTGAGTGTGTGTGTAATAAATAGGGAGGCTCACTCTCTATTTATATTCTTTCGTTCACTTGAATCCCACTCCAACATGTCGGCCTCACTTAACAATTACTTACTAGAGTCGACATCTCTGGGAGTGTCTACTAACCATAGTGCCCCACAACTTGTGGGAACTTTTCCTTCTCTAACCAACAAGGAGGCTTATCCTTAACACAATGGTGGGGACTATTTCCCTGAATTACAATAAATCACCTAGGGCTAACTTCTCTAGGATAGTCTAATAACCCTAGGGACGACTTTAACCCTTGATCAATAGGAGGGTTACCCACAATGACTTGACATGACTTGTTTACATTATAGAAACTCTCGATAGGAACATCGGGGCATGACACGACTTAAGTACATTACAAAAACATCCCAGAATAAACATCAGGGTACAATACATAATAAATACAAGTGAATGCATTCCGAAGTTACAATTACATCAACACTCCCTCTTAATTAGGAGGGTATTCTCTCAACACAATTTATCAGCACAAGTCTTCTTCTCTGTATCATCTGGATCATCATTGAGTTCTCGTCATCTTCAAGACATCTTCATATTCAATTCATCTTCATCATCATATCTGGATCATCATTGGATCTGGATCATCACTGCTGGATCATCATCACTAGATCATCATGGGTGCTATCTCATGATTCTTCTCGTCACATGAAGTTCTACAAAGCCAACCCTTTTTCATGTTGGTTGTAGTAATAGCCTCCATGTAGGTCTTCTTCAATGCTTATATCTGACCCTAAGTCAGAATGGCCTACCTAGAACTTACATCTAACCACGAGAGGAACAAATCCAACACCATGTCAGAAAGGCATGCCCAACACTCACATATGACCATGATAGGAACCAATCTAGTCATGTTAGAAAGGCCCAACACTTACATTTACCAGCATGATAAGACACACCTTCTATCATATCTGAAAAAGCACAACACACATTCACCAGCATGATAGGACACACCTACTATCATCTGTGAAAAGGCTCAACACTTACAACCACCAGCATGATAGGACACAACTACTATCATCTATGGAGAGGCACATCACTCACATCCACCAACATGGTAGGACACACCTAATACCATTTGTGGAAAGGCACAACACTTACAATCACCAGCATGGTAGGACACACCTACTACCATCTGTGAAAAGGAGCATCACTCACATCCACCAGCATGATAGTACACACCTACTATCATCTGTGGAAAGGCTAGCACTCACATCCACCAGCATGATATGACACACCTACTATCATCTGTGGAAAGGATTTTCAATTACATCTAATCATGTGAGAACCAATCCCACAATCACATCAGAATGGCTCTCAATCCCAGACTGAGGATTCCTGGTAAATGACCAAGTGTCTCCATTCAAAGAATGGAAACAACCCTTATATCTGATCAAGTGGGAACACATCCCTCAATCACATCAGAATGGCCATGCACTAATATATGATCATGTGATAACACATCTCACAGTCATATCAGAATGGCCCTCAGTCCTAGACCGAGTATTCTTGGTAAATGACTAGGCACGTCCATTCAGAGAATGGAAATAGCCCTTATATCTGATCATGTAGGAACCAATCCTATAGTCATATCAGAATGGATCAACACTCATATCTAACATGGAAGGAACCAATCCTCTTACCATGAAGGAATGACTCAACCCTTACATATGACCATAGAAGGAACCAATCCTCTCACCATGTCAAAATGGCTCACAGACTCATCACTTCCCCTTGGAAGGAACCTTGATCTGGAGAACACCAAGCTTCTCCCTGAAGTAATCAAACTTCACTTTGGCGAATGGCTTCATCAACGCATCAGCTATCTGTTTTTTCATCACAACATATTGGAGCTTCACTACTCCCCTCTGCACCATATCCTTGATATAGTGATACTTGATCTCAATATGTTTCGACTTGTCATGGAACATCGGGTTCTTTGAAAAATTCACACAACTCTGGTTGTCGCAATATATACAAGTAGCATCCAACTGGAGATCATAAAAATCAGACAGTAGCTTCCTTAGCCATACTACCTCACAACTAGCTGAATAAGCAGTGACATACTCTACTTCAGCTATACTCAGTGCCACACAGGATTGCTTCCTGCTAAACCAAGAGATCACACCTGATCCCATATTGAAGGAATACCTTGAAGTGCTCTTCCTATCAATGGCACTACATGCCCAATCTGAATCAACATAACCCTCCAGGTTAATCTTCTAATTTGCCTCATACTTGAGCCCATAATCAACTGTACCCCTCAGGTACATCAGAATATGCTTTGCAGCAATCAAGTGAACATGTCTCAGATCTGTTAGGAACTGGCTCAAGGTCTTCATAGCAAAGAAAATATCTAGTCTCATGTTCATTAGGTACATCAAGGACCCAATCATCTGACGATACATTGTAGCATCAACCGCTTCTGATGAAGCATCACTCAATAGCTTCAGGTTCAATTCCATAGGTGTGGTCATGGCCTTGCAGTCCATCATCTTGAACGTCTTCAGGATCTCTACTGTATACTTCCCTTGTCCTAGGGAGATTCTGCTACACCTCCATGCCTAGAAAATAGTGCATCGACACATAACATGAGCATCACTGGTCTTCTGCCTTCAACCTTGAAGTAAAGGTTGGAATCCGCTTTACTCTCAGTAAAGCCTAGAGTCATCAGTAATCTATCCATCCTATCATACTATGTTAAACCTTAGGATCTTCTATAGTCACTCCTTCTAAAGCAGAGCATCATACTCCCTCTGTCTTATGTACTCTATGCACTGAAACATTCTGTACTGGAGTGACAAGTAGCTTCCTCTGCTACTAATATTCTATGTATCCATCTAGGGTCACTGGATACCAAGATCATCTATCTTTGAAATCGTTCTTCTCGCACCCATCTGTGAGCTTGACATCCTTTATCAACCTTGTAGCAAAGGTTAATATCTTCATCAAGCTCATCATGTATGTGTTATCCCATGGGTGTCTTCTGAACTCATACAAGGCCTTCTTTTATTTGCACACATGATTCTGCCTATCATGTGTCTCAACTCCCACTGGCTGCAAATGTCTCTTTGTAGTCTATGCCTTCTTTTCGTGAGAATCCTCATGCTACGAATCTTGCCTTGTATCCCACAATGTTTCCCTCTACTTTCTTGATGGAACTACGAACTTCCCTTCATGTATCGATACTACATCCTAGACATCATTCTTCTTGAACTGGTCTTCCATTTTCTCTTGGTTACTTCTTCATAGCTTGAAGGTTCTACATTAATGATGTCACTACATTCGTCATATTATTCTTTATCTTGAACCGTCATCACTTGTTCTTCGGAACAAGTCTCATCCTTCTTTGCTTGTAGGCGATTATGTATGCTATCTTTCCTACAAGTCAAATGCTTTAGTTGTATTGTTAGAAACATTTCATAAGGCATATTCATAATGGCAAATTATTATGCATAAATATATGATCATGCAACTATTTTAGCCAATACAACATTCATCCATATCTCACGGAAACTTTCTAGATGCCTTCCATCTCTACCAGGACAACATTGAGATTGTGCACTAATCCAATATGTCAGCAAAGAGGTTTCATTCTGGATAAGTAGCAATGGAGAGTTATATAGCGCCATGAGCTACTTACCCATCACATGCATATTAGTAGTATACTGTCATTAATGCAAAATTTCTATCATGCATAATACATCAACTGAATATAAACAAATGAATAACAAAACAATATCATGAAATGACAATTGAATACTTATCTTTATTTGTTTCGTTGGTAGACTCCTTCTTGAGCCTTTAGCTTCATCATATTCTTCATCATTTCTTATCCAAATGCTAAGATGGATAAGAGTCTCTTCAAGATTTGAGTTCTTCATATTCCTCATCGCTTGAGAGATCTTCTTTGGATGGTGAGAGCTTGATCTTCAGTTGCTCCCATCTTCTCTTCCCTTATTATGAGTCGAGCTTCTTCTTCTTCCTAGAGTCTGCTGAAAGTAATCACTTCCTTCTGGAACACATTCCTCGAATGAATGAATCCCACGATCCTAGGATACCATTCAAGGTGGCTATCACCACTTCTGTATTTTCCACTTCTTCCTTTACTGCTTCAATTTGTTCTTTGATTTGAGAGAACCTCGTAAAGTATGACTGTATGGTCTCTACATTCTGGATCTTCTCATTATTCAACTATTTTATCAAAGTCATATTCTGATTTATGTTCTTCCCTTCAAATAGCTTGGACAAGGAATCAAACATCTCTTTCGGTGTCTTTAGGGGAGACACTTTTGGTACAAGGTGATCCATGATTTCCAGCAATGATCTTCTTGGCCTTGACCAATTTCTTTTTGTGTAAGGCTTTGAGCCTCATCACACTCTGGAACTGGAACCTCTCTACTTGTGTAGGTGTCCAATTCATTTTATTCAAAGATATCATATACTTCCATGCTTGGAATTTTTCAACTTCACCAAGCTTATCATCAAGCTGATGTGATAGATCAATTTGAAATGAGAACCTCAAATGAAAATAGTAAAAGATTAGATCTTACCGATTTGAGGTGTCCGTCTTAGTTTTGGAGCTGGCTGATCTAGGGTTTGTTAGAGAAACCCTAATTTTCAAAACTTGGAATCTTTTAGATCTGATTGGATAGAAAGATATATCTCTTCAATTCAATCTATCCAATGTACTCCTTTTCTGAAAATAGTGGAGGGAAGCTCCCGGAACAGCAAGCCCTAGTTTACCAATTTTTTCTACAGAAATGCCAGAAACTGTTTCTGCGATATCTCCAAAATTACTACTCCTATGTGGAATAAAATTCTCACTGAGGTAGCCTTGCCTATCCCTGTTTCAACACCATAGTTTTCATTAGAATTGGTTTCACCAATTGGGACTTATGATCATTTTCCCAAGGTGACCTGTTACAAGACTATTCAGAACAGAGAAGATGTACAGACTTACGCATGTCACTGTTTCATCTTCTAGGTATGAAACTCAAAACATATAAATTAAAGTCCATTCCATTTCTGTAACATTTCAGAAATTTCATTTGGGGCTATTTATCCCAAGATATAGCAATTCTCCCTAGGTGTCGTGTTTAGGGATGAATCCTGGAAGAGGCTGGAACCCTAACTTGGAGAGATCATATCTCCTATAATATAGTGAAGCTAAAGCTGAATTTTGGATACAGTGTAAATCAGGATTGTATATTCGACATATGAAAGTTTCAACTCCTGAACCTTTTCCAATCCCAAGATATAGCGAATGTACCAAAACTTATTAGTTTTAGTATTTTAGGGTTTTTTCTAGCTCGGGGTCAAACTAGGGTTTGAATTTGCCATAGTTTCACCCAACCAAAAATATTGACCCAGGTCTCTAAACTTTTATTTTTGTGAGTAGAGCAATCCTATGTCGGGCTCACTCAAAAATTCCTCTTCTATAAGAAGCCCTAATTTCCTGCACCAAAAACTGAAAATGCTCAAAATCGAATTCCGCTTCGACAAAAAGATGCGCCCTTCAATGGAGAGTCATCCTAGCATACTTTTGCTGATGGATTGTCTAGAGAGACCCAAAAAAGTAAGAATACCTAGCTTCTGCAGCTGTGAAATGTCTTCTTCTCAGGTTAGCTCTGATACCATGTTAGATTTTTATCATTCAAGCTAACATTATGATTTGAGGATCTTTAACTGAGAGAATAACATGCACAACAATAAACACAAGAGACAAGAGACATAAAGAATTTTCCTTGGGGAAACCATAAAGGAGAAAACCCCGCAACTTCCTCAGAGATAGAATTAGCATCGAAAGAAAAATGTAAAAACATAAAGATGATCTCCCGACATCAGTAGTCTCTCTCTTGTCCCAACAACTTCTATTTCACTCATGCACCCCTATGAGTGAGTGTGTGTGTAATAAATAGAGAGGCTCAGTATCTATTTATATTCTTTCGTTCACTTGAAGCCCACTCCAACATGTCAGCCTCACTTAACAATTACTTACTAGAGCCAACATATCTAGGAGTGTCTAATTACCCTGGTGCCCCACAACTTGTGGGGACTTTTCCTGCTCCGACTAACAAGGAGGGTTATCCTTAACACAATGGTGGGGACTATTTCCTTGACTTACAATAACTCACCTAGGGCCAACTTCTCTAGGATAGTCTAATAACCCTAGGGCCCCACAACTGTGGGAACTTTAACCCTTGATCAATAGGAGGGTTACCCACAATGACTTGACATGACCTATTTACATTATAGAAACTCTTGATAGGAACATTGGGGCATGACATGAATCAAGTACATTATAGACACATCCTAGATTAAACATCGGGGTACAATACATAAGAAATACAAGTGAATACATTCCGAAGTTACAATTACATCAACACAGTCATTTTCACCTTTCACTTGACCTGCAAATCAAAACAGACCACTATCCATCACCATCCTTGTGATATTTAAAATAAACCATGACCTCTTGGTCATGCAATTTTAATATTCAAACCTCCTGGATCCCATATCTTGCTTTGTAACTATTGCTTCTCCTCAACTCTGCAATGATCTTCACAGTCTTCGACAGTCATCCAAGTGACTATTTGAACCTCACTGTCATTGTTCCTCTTACATCTCTGCATGAGATGCCATAACTCATTTATCTCCTCATCCAATCTACTTCTTTGCTGAAAATTTTCTGTCTGGAGTCCCTTCTCCACTGCGACTTTCATTTTCCTAGAAGTATAAAGAAATTACAAATATTTCTCCCTCTGTTGTACAACATGCTCAATGTTGCTACTTCCCTCATCATCTTCATCCGAGTCTTGAGCTTCCATATTGTCCCTCAAGACAACTTCTTCCTTTGCATTTTCCTTTAGCCAATGAAAGGAAATTTGATTGCTACCAAGCAACTCTGCTTCCTCATCCTTCATTCCAGCTATCCACTTGCATAATTCCTGCAATAAAATTAGTAAATAGATATGTAAAACATAGACATTCCATATGTCCATAGTTTTACCCTCATATTCATCCTTTTTAATTTGTTGGACAATATTCAAGAATTTTTCCTATGTGCCAAATGTGCAACCTGCAATTAAACACATATTGTTAGCTTGAAAAACATAAGGCACTTCAGTCTCAACTGACACCTTATCTTCCATTCTCCCATGATGATTTGTTTCTGTGAAATAGTCTTTAAGATATTCAAAAGATCTCACATCAACATCCTCATTTTCCTCTGTATACTGATATGAACTATTTTCTTTGTTCACGAGCTTGTCAGCAAACTCTGTATCAACATCCTCTTTCTCTTCTTCAAGGTACACACCATGCTCAGGTTTACACATCATGTGAGCTTCTTCCTCATGCTCAACTTCCCTGAGTCTTTCCTTGTTCTTCACCCAAGCACTAAGTTTCTGCTTGAGATTCCTAGAACATAACCTCTTTACAGGCCATTGCACCTCCTTCTTCAACTTCCATACATAATACTGACCTCCTATAGCTTCCTCATGCAAGAATTCGGTCACTTTACTAAGCCCCTTCTTTAGCTCAATAAGCTCTCTGTCAAATTTGCTTTGACTCATCCTCTTGACACCATTTTCTATGGCATATTCCCTTGTTATAATGTGGCTTCCTTTTGAACCCTTTAGATGACTTTCAGTAGCCACCTTCCATACCAACTCCATGAGGTATCCCATACTCATGATGAACTGCAAACAAGCCTACCCTCTCAACACCTCATTAAGATTCCTCCTACTTGACTATTGGCATTTTCTTGGTTCTCATATAGAACCTTTGAGAAATCCCTATTCTCTCTATGAGATTTGAGATTTGCATTCATTTCCTACAACACTCTTCTATGAGGGTTCCCATACCACAATGTCCTTCTCAACTCCTTTGGTCATAAATCAACATTCTATCTGCATCCTACAAATTAATATTGCAATCCTCCTCTCCATCATGTGAAAATATTGGTGCATCTGCTCTGATATAAAAAATGGTGTAGGGGTTCAGACCAAAACCAACCCAACCAACACCTCCAGGATATTCATCTTCCTACACTTGGTAGGATCTCGAAATTTAGCTTTAAACACCAAATTCCACACTAAAATTGCCTTCCCCAATTTTCCTTCTGCCTCCGCCTTTCCGTAACAGGCGTTCCGCAACTCCATTTCCACAACACATTTTTTGTAGATGGGTTGTAGGATGTGGTATCTCAAATTCCCAATGTTGTGTTCCGCAACTCTCTTTCAACAACGACTTTCTCGCAAGCAAGTTGCGGGAAGCGGGATGCCAATAATCCGTAAATTTCCCTCCACGATTCTCCTTCCTCCAATCTGTTTCTACACCGTAGTTTCTTCTTGCGGGTTGCGGGATTTCAATTTTCCCAAAGTAACTCCTCCGTAACTTTCTACCCGCAAATATTTTTCCGCAATTTTTTCCACCGTTGGATTTTCCTTTGTGGCCTCGATCTCCACCGCCCGTTTTATGCAAAATGTGTTAAGGTAGAAAAATTGGATTTGGGTGTGGATTGATCAAAGATCAATAAATCCAACCTTTAGCTTGCACTATTTATCAACCTAGCACCTCTATGTATGCATATACCTATACTTTAGTTCATTCAAGCACAAATTTGGCATTTGAACCAACTGTTTCATGAAAACACGCCGATGTTCAGAAAACCGTCATAGTCGGCTTTGCACAGTGACACCATTAACAACAATGCATACATATAAGTTAATAATACTACAACACACAATTCTAATCTTTCTATTAAACAATAAAATAAAGAAACACACACAATTGGCTCTATTTTAGTCTCTGCAACCCATTTACAAATAGACACAGACACTGTCTGTTCTTCCCTTTGCAAATTTGAAATCCTCACCCTAAAAAGTAGAACCCCCTCTACTTCTCTAATATTCCTATTTATCCTAAAATGTTACCCCCATCCATGAGTGGTCCTATAAGCTTAAAAAAAACCACTACAACGCATGATGAAACATCCATATAAAAAAAAACAGAATGCGCCTTGATCTCCACGTAGGGAGTCATGATCCGCAATTATTCCTATCGGTGCTAATAGACTATGACTCAGCAAAACCAAAAGTATTCCACGGCATGTGACCAAATCATCACATTGCTAGCATGCCACGATGCTCTTGCATCACAGGATCTAGCGAAAAAACACAAATATTGGGGGATGGATCTAGTGGACTGAAGGGTGATTTATTCAAGGAAGTCACTGAGATTTTTGATTATCAAGACTACACTTGTGAGTAATATCTATTCAATTATTCTCATAGAAGGTACCCTATGAGAATGGATCTCCAATTGTGGAGATGATATTGTGTTGTATCAAGATTAAAGTCTTGTGTTGTATCAAGACTGTGGACCTCCATTTGTTGAGGTGGTTATAGTATGTGATATATTGCTAGTCATGGTTAGTGAGTTCTATAAGTCTCCTTTCGGGATTATCTACCCCTACATTGAATTACTTTAACATATGACTATATGGCTCGGGGTAATATATATGATCATCAATATGTATGGAATAATTCTTTTGAGTATGATATGATAATATGGATAAATAATACACATAAGGATTATGCATTAGTTATTTAATGATAATGAGATAAAACATAGAGTAAGATAATTCTAATTTCACATGCAAATGTCCGAGTGAACTCAAGTTATAAATCTTCAGTAAAATATGAATGCCTCAATCAATGCCTTAGTCAAAACATAAATGAACTATTAATTAATTTAATCAGTTACGTAAATAATAGCTTAATGTTCATTAATCAACATGCATCAATTAAGTAAAGAGATCCATGCAAAATTTATTAATAGAAATTGTGCATTGATGACACTAAGAGTGAAGCACCAATGGCACTTAAGTTATCTTGTTAACTAAGTGATCAACAATTAGTTAAATATTGAGTTCAGTTCAAGTCACTTAACATTCGGTTCAAGTAAGTTAACATTTAGTTCAAGTGAGTTAACATTCAGTTCAAGTAAAGTTAATATTCAATTCAAGTCAGTTAACATTCAGTTCAAGTAGGTTAACGTTTAGTTCAAGAAAGTTAACATTTGGTTCAATTAAGTTAACTTTCAATTGAATTCAGTTAAAATTTAGTTCAATTAAGTTAACATTCAGTTGAATTCAGTTAACATCTAGTTCAAGTCAGTTCACTTTCTATTCAAGACAGTGAACATTTAGTTAAAGCTAATTGAGGAATGGAAGGGCACTAATGTTTGCATCGAGGGAGTTCTAGTTAGCTCCTCATTGTGAATGCACTATGTGGTGCTCTCAGTATTTTTACTAAGACTCCTATGCACTAACTTCTACATGCTAGTATTTTTGGCTTGTTATTAATATGTTAGGCATATGGAAAGTTCAAACAGTTGTATACAATTGCTTTTGGAGGGTTGCATTGGATCTCTCTTCTCTATTGATGAGGTGATATCTCTTATTGGGAAATGTCTTATGTGTTGTGTTAGTGCCAGAAATTGTTCTCAGACTACTAAATAACAAGCCAACACAATCTCATAAAATAAAACTAAGTAAAACAGGTTTTTTAGGGTTTTGGTTTTACAATTTGTCATCAAGAGGGGAAAAAAATCATCAGGCTAAGACAAACACTAAATCATGCAACAATGAAGAACTGAGATGTATAATATATGAAACATAAACCAGAAACAATAAACACAACAATGAATTTCATCCACAATTCACAGGAATTTCATGAATAATAACCTCAAACAAGAAATGAATCTGTTAACTGAGTGATTACACAAATCAGAAATAAAACCAGCAAATAGAGTAAAATGTGCTTGTAGCTTGCATATATATCAAATTAGTTATCAAAAATACATAAGATTTTCTGAACTTAGCTCTATATATAGTAGCTTGAAAGCCTCCCCTTGTACAAAAATTCGAACCCCCTTTCATTCTAATGTCTTGCTTTTATCTTGGTTACATTCAAAAAATAGTTATCTAACTGAATAACTACCTTCTAGGTTAGTCTATCGAATCACTAACAAAGTAAAAGTTTTTCAAAACAAACTAATCTCTTTACAAAAGTTAACTAATAACACTTGTCATCAATATCCTTTTAAAAATCTTGAGCAGCTTCTGCTAAAAGGGCTATTCCCTCCAAAGCTTGAGTCTTTCTTCTGGTTCTCTGCTGCTCAGCTTCTAGGTCTTCGACTCTTTTTGATAATTCCTGATTTTGCTGAGTTACATCTTGGATAGTTTGCTTCAGCTCTGCACATAATATTTGTGTCTTCCTTTTCCTCTTTAGTGCTTCCTTAGAAACTACAATTAATTCTTGGTAATGGTTGTTAATCTCGTCTCAGTATATTCTCTTAATCTTCTGTTGGCCACTACTAATCCTTCGATTTTTTCATGCAGAAATTCTATCTGATACTTGTATTGCTTGATACTTTTTCAAAGGTTTTAATTCTCAGAATCTATACATTTCCCTTCTGAAAATGAAGACATTCCTTCTGGCATCCATGGGATCTTTAATTTCTTAAAAAATTCCTCATCATCCTCTTGCTGTTGTTCTTTCATTGTTACAGGAAAACATGGAGACTCAACACCTTCAAAATTGCATTGGGTTGATGGCTCTACAATTTTTCCTCACCTGTACATGATGTTGTCATCACTAAATGATGTTTCATGAAATCATATTGCTGATGGCTAAGAATTTATTTTCCTTTTACATCTTCTAACTGTTCTAAAATTTTAATCTTTGCTGAGGTTGAATTAACCATCAAAGAACCCTGTTTCTTATCCTTGACCTTTCTAACATTGAGGCTTTCATCCTCTTCTAAATCTTGTTGGGAAGAAGAATCTTCTAATATTGTGATTTTCTCCATAGCTAGATTAGGATTCAAAATCTTTTTCATGTTTAACCTTAATTTGTTCTTAAGTATGGTTTTAGGTCTCCAGCCTACTCCTATTTATCCCAACATGCTCAAGGTTTTACCTTGATGCTTAATAGCTACTAGTTGAACTACGTTTCTTTTAACTCCTTGTAAAACTAGATTTTCTTCAAACCCTTCTTTTGAACTCTATGTATTGTCAACCATTGTTTTATCAAGCACAGGGCTTTCTTTTGTTTATTCATGTACCTCTGTATGGATCTGTTCTTGTTCTAAAAGATATTCACCTACTCCCTGGTTTGCATCTTCATTAAGGGTATTTACTGCATCATCTAAATTCTGCCTTTGAAATTTCAACAATTCATCTTCATCAGCTTTCTTTTTATGTTCACTTTCAGGCTCTTCAAGCCTCTATGTCGAAGACTTATCTTGTGCAGTCTCTTCTTCCACTTTGACTATGAATTATTTATTCAACTTTTTAACTAACTTCTGAGATTTGTTCACCTGTCTCTCTTTGACTAGTCCTCCTTTTCTCTTTGAAACCCTGACCAGAATAAAAATAATCCCAAGTCTTTCCTTTCTTCTAAAGCATAGTACTGATAATCGATTTTATTAAAACATGATTAAATATGGACTGCTTAGTGTGATCTTGATGCTCCCTTACTGCGTTAGACATCTTCTGCAAACTTTTAATGAAAAACAAAGGGGGATTCATTTTTTACTCATGACTTAAATGCTGTAAAAACCTGATATGATATTTAAACACATAGGCATATCTTTCTTCACAAGTTATATAACTTTGTAGGATATTGATTGGGTCTCTCCATTCTGGTTTAAAATTCTGTATATGTACCCCTTTACCCCAATCTGCAACAACATTAGGAAATAGGTAATTCTCTGAATTAAAAGAAAAAGGCACCTTCTTGAACCAAAACTCACCCTCATCAACAATACCTGTAGCCTCTGCTATTAATTCTCTAGTCAATTCAATTTTTAGGGTATTAAATGAGACTGTGTCTTTCTCTAAACCCTAAATAAATTCATAAGAAACCTCTGTATGATGACCATCAATTTTCTCAAAATATTGCAACCACCCTGCTTCTGAAAACAACCTTGCACACTCAGGGAAAGTTTTATCCCAAGACATGTCTAAAGGCTCAGCCCTATTCGTCTTCCCACTTCTCTTCATTCTAGGTAATAAACCTTAACTATTTCTCCTTCAGAAAATGGTTCAAACTACTTTGAAATTATGTAATTTCGACAGTAAATTAGAAGTTGAGTAGATTGAAAACCTTAGATATGAAATTTTCCTCAAAACTGATTAGAATTTCAGAATAATTTCTACTGACAACAAAGATTAATAACTGAGCAAAAATCGGGCTCCTGAACTTGATGCAATTCTTAATTAACAACCATCACTACTCTTCTGTCACTACAAACCCAAATTCAGGCATGATGTTAGCAATTTTTTGCATACCTGTTGTAATAATGGTTCCGATTGCCAAAATTTTGGTATCTTGTCTTCCTAGGTGTCCACTGACCTTTGTTTCTCTATCTTCAGCTGCCATGACTGCGCCAGTTGATTACCCTACAAACCCTAAATATCTAACCATATTCATCTTCCAACCATGAACTTCCAGGTATCAATGCGGTCTCTGTGAGATTTCATACATTCAAGAAATTTGTAATTGACAACGAATTACCCCCATCGTGCACCATCATTGCTTTTTAAAGGATCTACATCTCCCAACTTCCGGACAACTGCAACTCACCTAAATAATTCTTGCCTTAACTCAAACACTTGTCAAAATGATTAGTAAGGCCTAAACACGTATCAATCTCCTTTACAGGTGTGAAAAACTCCTCTCTTGTGCAAATTTTGAAATTCACTAGAAAAGTTACAATTTTTTTAAAAGGCACAATTTTCTTGTAGCGCTCTTGTTCATATTTTTTATCTTTGTGCTACAAGAATATCTGTTTAATGATTTTTTAACAAAAAATCAAAAACAATGGGTCAAATTGTGTAATTAACCTTTGATAAGACCTTATGATATTTATTTAGAAGCTTTTAGAAATACATACATCCCATAAGCCCATAAAAACTATGAAATCTACTAAGTAAAGCAAAATTAAAAAGAAAACTTATAAAATCAACTATAAACATAAGCATGCTAAAAAAACCAAGCTCAAAATTTTAAAGCAATAAGAAAAATTATGTTTTAAAAAATAAGCATATGATTCAAAAATAGAAAACAAAAACAAGCTATAACATCTGCCTCCTACTGCGGGATGAAGGCCTCCTTGTGAGGTTTCAAGAACCTGTAGATCAGTGCCTTCTATGCTGTAACTGAAAATTGTTTGCTATTCTACAAAATATCCATTGTTCTATGGAGTCTTTATTCAATCCTTCACACACCAGTATATACAATTAAATTCAAATCTATTTCCTTCAAAGAATGTAAGAATTCTTGTGGAATCGTCCATTGACTAGATTAGACAACTCCTCACCATCCAAAGTCTGTAAAATAAAAGTGTTATTCTCCAAAATGTTTGACACTATGAAAGTACCAAACCATAGATTATCAAACTTACCATGTTTACCCTTCTGTTCCTTTCTAGCATCCCATCCTAATACCATATCCCCATTGAAAAAGGTATTTTCTTTAATTTTCCTATCAAACCTTTCTTTGATTTTCCTTTTGTACATCTTAGCCTTTTCTTCCACTGATTTGCGATTCTGCTATAATTCAATTAATGCATAAAATCTCCTTTGAATATCAGTGGGTTCCTCTTGACTGTATTGAAGAAATTTCATTACTGGAATACCAAGCTGAACTGGAAACACCGCATCAGTACCATATACCAGTTGAAAAGGAGAATTCCCAATTACCTTTTTAATTGTTATCCTGTTAGCCCACAGTGCATATTTTAGCATTGAGTCCAATGACCTCTTATTCTGACTCAACAACTTATTGATTCTCTAAATGATACCCTTATTGGTGGATTCAACTAACCCTTTTCCTTGATGGTAATAAGGTGTTGAGTGTTTTACAACAATCCCATTTTGTTCACAAAATTCCACCATAGATTTTGATTTAAAAGATTTAGCATTATCAGTCAATAAATTCTTGGGACATCCAAATCTGCTAAGAATATTTTCCTGAATAAAGCTAATTATCACCTTGTCTGTTGCATTCCTTGTGGGAATTGCCTCTACCCATTTGGTTAAAAACTCTGTAGCTATCAATATCCATTTATGCTGTGACGAAGAAGGATTTATCTCACCTATAAAGTCTAATCCCCATTGCTGAAAGGGTGTATTCACTACAATAGGATTCAATGTTAAAGATACTAGCTTTTGTTTTCCAGCAAATTTTTGACATGGGGCACAAGCTCTTACCTACTGATATACATCAGAGAACAGAGAAGGCCAATAATATATGGACCTCAGGATTTTATACGCAGTATCCTTCCAGTATTTATGCCCCCACAAGCACCTTCATGGGACTCTGAGATTACCTCCTCAATCTTTGGCTTATCTAAAAATCTAAGCAAAATACCTCCTAGATCTTTCCAAAATAGTTGCTATTCTATCAGACAATATTTAATAGCTTTTACCTTTAGTGACCTAGCTTCCTTTTTATCTAGATGTTTAGGACATCATAAATACAACAAGAAATGTACAATTTCTGCATACCATGTAGATTCTACATATTGCTCCATAATCTTTTCTTTCTCCTGTTTAGCTTGCAATTCTTCTTGTATAGGCTGTTCTGATATCAAATGAAGGCCTAAATCTTGACAATTTGAATCAGCTAACAATTTTGCTAGACCTTTCCCCTTCACTAGTTTAGTAGGCTTGATGTCTACATCATATTCCATTATCTTAGAAATCCACTTTCCCCTTTTACCTTCACTATCAGGCTGAGTTAATATATCCTTAATGGTAGCATTAGGAACATAAGCAATGACCTTAGAATGTAAAACATAAATTCTAAAATTTTTTAATGCTTTTACCAGTGAATAAGCTTGCTTTTCCAATGTACTGTACTTCAACTCCGAGTCCTTGAGAGTCTTGCTGAAAAATGCAATTGGATGATCCAGTCCCTCATTATTCTTCTATAACAAAACAACAGCTAATGTATCCTCTGATGCAAAAGAAAAAGTCAAAAATTCTTTTGAAAAATCAGGACTCACTAGCACCAGAGCTTCTGTAAGAGATAGATTTATCTTCTCAAATGAATTCCTAGCCTCTGTTGTCCATTTCACTTCTTGATCTTTCTTCAACTTAACTGTTATTTGTTTAATAGTTTCAACAAAATTTGGTATGAACCAACACATAAAATTTATTTTACCAATAAAAGATTGCACATCCTTCTTGCTTCTAGGAAAACTAATCTTCAAAATAGATTTAACCCTTTCAGGATCTATCCTTATCCCATCAGCTGAAACCAAATGTCCTAACAACTTACCCTCCTTCACAAGAAAATGTGATTTTTTTGGATTAAGGGACAGTCCATATTTTTTGCATTTCAAGAATTTTTTTTTAAGATGCTTCAGATGTTCTTCATCTGTCTGTGAAAAAACTATTATGACATCCAAATATATCACCACAAACTTCTCCTTCTCTCTAACAAAGGCTATGTCCATAGCTATTTGAAAGGTAGCTCCAACGTTCATCAATCCAAAGGGCATTTTATCATACATGAAAGTACCCCAAGGGGTAATGAAGGCTGTCTTTTCTCTGTCATCAGGGTGCATTGCAATTTGGTTATATCCAGAAAAACCATCCACCATTGAAATCCTTTGAGCACCCACCACCTTCTGCATCATTTGCTCAATTTTTGGTAATGGGTAATTATCCTTTAATGAATACCTATTCAGATTACAAAAGTATACACACAACCTTATTTCTCCATTCTTTTTTCTGACAAGAACTAAGTTTGCTACCCATGAAGAATATCGAAGAGGAACAATGATTAGCATCCAACAATTTTTTAACGTCTTTTTCTATGACAGGGAATAAGGCAGGATTGATTCTCCTTAGATTTTGTATAAATGGTTTTACATTAGGCTTCAAAGGTACTTTATGTTGAATAATACTTGTATCATAAGTTTTTAGATCTTTGTATGACTAATAAAAAACATCAACATATTCTTTCAAAATTTTAATGTACCTTTCTCTTTGCTCCACTGAAATTTCCTTTGAAATCTTCACTATCTTGGGATGATCCTTTGTGCCAATGTTATAGTCCATTACATTCTCCTTTGAAGACTGCATAGCTGGTTTTAATGGGGTGTCATCTTTTGAAAAAATCCTCTCAAGGGGTACCAAACCCTTGGGAATAAAATTACTTTTTAGCTCTATAATTTTATGACTAGCAATTTCATTTTCTGCAAACTTTTTAGCATCTTCAGTCCCATCATCCTGCTCTTGATCAATTAAAGAATTAGAGAACTCACTAGTCAGATCTAAAAACCTTTTAATCTCTAAATCATCCTAAAAAAACCTCCATTGCTTGATGTTATTAGGCACTGAAGGTTTGTGCCTGACTTCTATAGGATACTTTAGCTGAGTTGTCTTAGTAATCTTGAAATACGTAGCTGCTAGAGCAAGTGAATCAGCAGTCTGGTTATGATATCTAGGAATATATGAAATATTGAATGCTACAAATAAATTATCTATCATGTCCCAGACTTCATTTATGTACACTTTCAACAAATCTTGTTTTACTTGATAGTTGTTCCCTACCTGCTGAACAACCAACTCGGAGTCGCCATAATTTTTTTTTTGCTGAATACCCATATCCTTTGCATATCTCAAACCCAATAACAAAGCCATACTCTGTCGCATTATTTGTAGTAATAAATTCTAATTTTTACATCAAACTTGCTGATTCACCACCAAGAGAAATAAAAAAAATGCCTGCTCTTGTACCTTCTTTAGATGATGATCCATCAAAATACATCTGCCAAAGTTAATATTTTTGTTCCATAGTACATTTGAATGGATTTTATTTTTCAACCTATAACACACCAGTAGTATTATCATCACTAAAATGCAACATACATGAGCCCGAGTCCTTTTCAATAGCATATAATGGATGATTCGTAGGATTCCTATCATCAGTAACAATGTAAGCAAACTGCAACTCTCTATACAACCTCCTATTCTCACCTCCAAAAACAGGGATAGTTGCATATGATAAGTCCATCTATATAGTGCCCCCTACCTTCTTAGCCCAATATCTAGAAACTTAGCATTCCAAATTTAGGTGTAATATCTACCACTACTACATCCATAATAACACTTTTCATTGGTAGTTGTGTTAAGTTAACCACCATGTCCTTTATTACTCCCCAACACTTGACAACTCTAGAATCAAAAGCATACAAGTCATGATAAGGTTTTGTTATGCTTAACCCCAAATTTTCCATGACTGCCTTTGGCATTAAATTATGAGATGCACCTGAATCCAAAAGACAATTGTGAATCATCTGATCATGAATGGTTAATGTGATATAAAAGGGTGGAGATGAACTTGTGTCATTTTCAATTTTCTTTGCTAAAGCAGACCCAATAAAATTTTTAGGATTCTCTTCCTATAAATTTACTGTGTCTGAGAGTACTTGATTGACTGCTGAACCCATCATTTTTAAAACTAAATTCTTATAATAGGCATTTTTTATCAATTCAGTGAAAGGAATTGGGATTTTAACTTTGCACAATTCATTTTCAAAATTAAAATTCTGCATGTTCTTATTCAATTCTTCAACTTCAATTGGCTTCTCTGGATTATCTCGATTCTGTCTCTTTTCTAATGTTGGACTGGATGACTATTTCGAAGGAATAACTACCTTTTTTTTAGGCTTTTGAGCCACCTGTTTTGGTCCTGACCTCAGATTTAGTGTCTTCTTAGGCTCAAACTGATATATATTAGTTGTTAATTCAAGGTTAAAATCATCTTCTGTCTGAAAAACATTTGCATGATAATATTCAAAATTAAAAAAATCTTCCTCACTCACAAAACCTTCAGTCAACAAGTCCCCTAAAAGGTTTATATCTGGATTTGTATCTTGAAACTACCCCTCTTCATCTTCTTCTCCTTCATCAGTGACATTGTTTTGAAGTGGGGGTGGAACCCTTTGATCTTCAACTTCTCTTCTTTCTCTTTGTATATCATTATTCCTTCTCTCTTTGGGAATAAAACGAGGTGCAAACTATCTTATGAATTGATTAGGGTTATTAGGGTTTTTGTCCCCTTCCTGAGTAGGCCTATTAGAATTCTTCTCTAATTCGAATTTGTTTAATTTTGCTATTAGGATTTTCACTAGTTTTTCCATTTCATCAATTTTATTGTCAGTTGATTGTGATGTTGAAACTATTGGAGCAGCCTCCTTTTTACCTTTTCTATCATAAGCTTGTTGATTTGAATTTGCTTTTAGTTTATTAGAAGCTAGTATATTGGATTTTACTTCTAATGTTGCTTCTTGCATGTTTAACAGACTAACAGGTCTTCTTTCTCTCAAATGTAATGAAAACTCATAGTCAAAGGAATTGGCATAAGTGATTTTTGCTGAGGCTTCGGAGGGCTTGATTTCTGTAAAAATTCTACCATACATTTTGTTAAACCTCTTAGAAAATTCAGGTATAGTTTCATATTTCTTTCTTCTTAGGGCTCCAAACTATAATATAGTATGTATGGTCTTTGGTATCACCACACTGCCTCATGAAAACATCTTGAAGTTCCTCAATCAAAGTAATTGAATTTGCTAGTAGTTCCCTGAACCACCTTCTAACCTCTCCATCTATACTATGTACGAACATTCTCATCTAGACATCCTTTGCCTCAATGTTCTGGTTATCTGCATAGCTGAGAAAAGCATCCCAGTGTTCCTCAACTGTTGTCTCACCCTACCCATTGAACCTTGGTAAATATTTCTGATAATCCTCGCCAGGGAGAGCATTTAAGGGATGAGCAAGAACTAATGGAGCATACCTAGCTGCCTCCATCCTATCCATCATATCTAATGGAGGTTGCTGAGCTACCATTGTTAAACTACTAGGTTTTACTGCAGGAAAAGACTTATTTACTAGACTGGTACTTGGCTGAAAAGGGTTCTTGTTGACTTTGAACTAAAAAAAAGGAATTTTTCCAAGAGATAAGGTTTTTGATTTTTTGAAAGACTGAGGATCGGTAAAGATCTGAAAATTTCTAACAGGTATTGTAGGTGTCAACCATGATGAATCTTGTTTCTCTTCCCTTGCAAATGAAAAGGGTGACAATAGGTCAATTTGATCAGGGCTACATAAAGCTGGAGATGATTGTGACTTCTTAATTTTCCTAGCTTCTTTCAGAATTTTATCTGGGTCTGAGACACCCAAGTGTACTGGTGAAGTTGGTATACCTCTCATCCTAACTCCCTTAGTAGTCACTGTGAACTGTCTGGTGAAATGTAGTCTTAATGATTTGCTGGTTTTGTCCACCTCTCAAAACCAGTGGAATGATGAATAACCCAGGGAAAGTATGCTTTAGCTTCGTCCTCAGCAATGATGCCAAAGATGTTAGTGCCATAAATTGTTCTCAGATTACTAAAGAACAAGCCAACACAATATCATAAAATAAAACTAAGTAAAATAGGTATTTTAGGGTTTTGGTTTTACAATTTGTCATCAAGAGGGAACGGAAATTTCATCAGGCTAAGAAAAACACTAAATCATGCAAAAATGAAGAAATGAGATGTATAATATATGAAACATAAACCAAAAACAATAAGCACAACACTAAATTTCATCCACAATTCACATGCATTTCATGAATAATAACCTCAAACAAGAAATGAATCTGTTAACTGATTGATTACAAAAATCAGAAATAAAACCAGCAAATAGAGTAAAACGGGCTTATATCTTGCATATATATCATAATCAGTTATCAAAAATACATAAGATTTTCTGAACTTAGCTCTGTATATAGTAGCTTGAAAGCCTCCCCTTGTACAAAAATTCAAACCCCATTTCATTCTAATGTCTTGCTTTTATCTTGGTTACATTCAAAAAACAGTTATCTAACTGAATAACTACCTTCTAGGCCAGTCTATCAAATCACTAACAAACTAAAAGTTTTTAAAAACAAACTAATCTCTTTACAAAAGTTAACTAATAACACTTGTCATCAATAGACTTTTACAAATCTTTAGCAGTTTCTGCTAAAAGGGCTATTCCCTCCAAAGCTTGAGTCTTTCTTCTGGTTCTCTGCTGCTGAGCTTCTAGGTCTTCGACTCTTTTTTATAATTCCTGATTTTGTTGAGTTACTTCTTGGATAGTTTGCTTCAGCTCTGCACATAAGCTTTGTGTCTGCCTTTTCCTCTTCAGTGCTTCCTTAGAAACTACAATTATTTCTTAGTAATGGCTGTTAATCTCCTCTATATCTTCTCTTAATCTTCTGTTGACCACTACTAATCCTTCATTTATTTCATGCAGAAATTCTATCTGATACTTGTATTTCTTGATACTTTTTCAAAGGTTTTCATTCTCAGAATCTATACATTTCCCTTCTAAAAATGAAGACATTCATTTAGACATCCATGGGATCTTTAATTTCTTAAAAAATTCCTCCTCATCCTCTTGTTGTTGTTCTGTCATTGTTACAGGAGCCCCTGGAGACTCAACACCTTCAAAATTGCACTGGGTTGACGACTCTACAATTGTTTCTTCACCTGTACATGATGTTGTCATCACTGAATGATGTTTCATGAAATCATCCTGCTAATGGCTAAGACTTTCTTTTCCTTTTACATCTTCTAACTGTTCTGAAATTTTAATGTTTGTTGAGGCTGAATTAATTATCAAAGAATCATGTTTCTTACCCTTGATCTTTCTAACATTCAGGCTTTCATCCTCTTCTAAATCTTCTTGGGAAGAAGAATCTTCTAATATTGTGATTTTCTCCTGAGCTAGCTTAGGATTCAAAATATTTTTCATGTTTAACCTTAATTTGTTCTTAGTTATGGTTTTAGGTCTCCAGCCTAGTCCTATTTCTCCCAACATGCTCAAGGTTTTACCTTGATGCTTAATAGCTGCTAGATGAACCACCTTTCTTTTGACTCCTTGTAAAACCAACTTTTCTTCAAACCCTTCTTTTGAACTCTGTATATTGTAATCCCTTTTTTTATCAAGCACTGGGATTTATTTTATTTATTCATGTACCTCTGTATGGATATTTTATTGTTCTAAAATATATTCACCTACTCCTTGGTTTGCATCTTCATTAAGGGTATTTACTACATCATCTAAATTCTGCCTTTGAAATTCCAACAATTCATCCTCATCGGCTTTCTTTTTATGTTCACTTTCAGGCTCTTCAACCCTCTGTGTCGAATACTTCTCTTGTGTAGTCTCTTCTTCCACTTTGAATATGACTTCTTTCTTCAACTTTTTAACTAAGTTATAAGATTTGTTCACCTGTATTCTCTTTGACTGGTCCTCCTTTTTGCTTTGAAACCCTGACCAGAATAAAAAAATAACCCCAAGTCTTTCCTTTCTTTTGAAGAACAATATTGATAATACATTTTATTAAACCATGATGAAATATGGACTACTTAGTGTGATCCTGATGCTCCCTTACTCTGCTAGACATCTTCTGCAAAATTTTAAGGAAAAAGAAAGGGAGATTCTTTTTTTACTCATGACTTAAATGCTGTAAAATCCTGATATGATATTTAAACATAGAGGCATATCTTCCTTCACAAGTTATATAACTTTGCATGATCTTGATTGGCTCTCTCCATTCTGGTTTAAAATTTTGTATATAACCCCTTTACCCCAATCTGCAACAACATTGGGCTGTAGGTAATTCTTTGAATTAAAAGAAAAAGGCACCTTCTTGAACCAAAACTCACCCTCATTAGCAATTCTTGTAGCCTATGCTATTAATTCTCTAGTCAATTCAATTTTTAGGGTATTAAATGAGACTGTGTCTTTCTCTAAACCCTGAACAAATTCATAAGAAACCTCTGTATGATGACCATCAATTTTCTCAAAATATTGCAAACACCCTGCTTCTGAAAACAACCGTGCACACTCATGGAAATTTTTAGCCCAAGACATGTCTGAAGGCTCATCCCTATTCGTCTTTCCACTTCTCTTCATTCTCGGTAATAAACCTTAATTGTTTCTCCTTCAGAAAATGGTTCAAACTACTATGAAAGTATGTAATTTTGACAGTAAATTAGAAGTTGAGTAGATTGAAAACCTTAGATATGAACTTTTCCTCAAAACTGATAAGAATTTTGGAACAATTTCTACTGACAACAAAGATTAATAGCTGAGCAAAAATCGGGCTCCTGAACTTGATGCAATTCTTAGTTAACAACCATCACTACTCTTCTATCACTACAAACCCAAATTCAGGAATGATGTCTTCAATTGGTTGCATACGTGTCGTAATAATGGTTCTGATTGCCAAAAAATTGGTATATTGTCTTCCCAAGTGTCCACTGACCTTTGTTTCTTTATCTTCAGTTGCCACGACCACGCCAGTTGATTACCCTGCAAACCCTAAATATCTAACCATCTTCATCTTCCAACCACAGACTTCTAGGTATCAATGCGGTCTCTGTGAGCTTTCATACATTCAAGAAATTTGTAATTGACAACGAATTACCCCCATCGTGCACCATCATTTCTGTTTAAAAGATCTGCATCTCTGAGCTTCCGGACAACTACAACTCACCTAAATCATTCTTTCCTTGACTCAAACACTTGTCAAAATTATTAGTAAGGCCTAAACACATATCAATCTCCTTTGCAGGTGTGAAAAAATCCTCTCTTGTGCAAATTTTGAAATTCACGAGCAAAGTTATGATTTTTTTTAAAGGCACGATTTTCTTGTAGTGCTCTTGTTCATATTTTTTGTCTTTGCGCTACAAGAATATATGTTTAATGATTTTTTAACAAAAAATAAAAAAAAATGGGTTAAATTGTGTAATTAACCTTTGATAAGACCTTATGATATTTCTTTAGAACCTTTCAGAAATACATACATCCCATAAGCCCATAAAAACTATGAAATCTACTAAGTAAAGCAAAATTAGAAAGAAAACTTATAAAATCAACTATAAACATAAGCATGCTAAAAAAAACCAAGCTCAAAATTTTAAAGCAATAGGAAAAATCATGTTTTAAAAAATAAGCATATGATTCAAAAATAGAAAACAAAAACAAGCTATAACATGTTGGAAACCATTCTCTACAAATATCTCTATTATACTCAAATAATTGTTGGGTTTTTCATCCTTCATATTTGGAGGCTTTTCCCCAGGTATATCTTGTCTCTCATGGTTGATTTATTTATGGAGCTGATTTATGTGGTTGATATATTTATGATATTTATATGTGGATGATATATATGTGAGATTCATATATGGATGATATATTCATATCTATATGATTTATAAGATTCATATGTGCTGAAATTGTTCGATAAAATTTTTAAAGTTCAAGCTTCTACGTGAGAATTTTGATCTACATCAAGATTTAGGAGCCTTAGAGAAAATCACAAATCGAATTACTTGCAAAAACCAGCAAAAAACATGAAAGAGGAACAATTTTACATACACAGTGTGAACAGAAACTGATATTATTTGACTGTCTATCATGTGAATATGTTAAGAATAGGTATATATTACATCTGGTTCAATTCGAAAGGATTTTGAATCCAAATCTGAGTGTACATGTGAAATTGGCCAAATTGGCCTCAATGCCCCCTAGGTGGGCCAAAATCGCTCCAAATCAACCCAAATGGTCACTAATGGAGGTACGGATGTGGATGAAGTGTGATAGAGAAATCATGACTCCTTGGCATGCGTGGGTGTGAAAAATAAGGTGATTGGGAGGCTCAAGGTGGGAATTAAATGCTCCAATAGTCTAAATTTTGGGCTAAAATCACCCCTAACGCTCCTAGTAAACCAAAATTCCCCAATTCAAGGAATGGAAGTGAACATGTCATTAATGAGGGCACACATGTGGATTTTGAATGAGTTGGAGCACTCCTGTAGGTGTGAAAACCTCAAAATAGTTGGTTATTATGCTGGATTAACTTCCATAAGTCCAAAATATAGCATATCAATGAAATTAAAATTGGATAAGGCTTTATACTAAGGTACTAAGTGGTGTATTACTATTCTAACATCCCCCCTTAACCATAACTTAGTACAACTCATGAAAAATTTATGGGAGGCCTTGGAAACAAAGGCTCAAGTCACCTCAATACAAACATAATTTTTATTTGTCCATGTAAATTGAGGAAAAATAGCAGCAATCACCATCCATCACTCACTCGAATAAAATATCTCAAGTGAGTGAAGGTCTTATCAGTAAAAATATTAGTGAATATGTCAGTAGTTTGCTCGGTGGATGTGCAATACTGCAAGGAAATCACTCTGTCATGCACTAAGCCCCAGATGTAATGCATATGGATCTCTATGCGATTTTTTATCTACCTCTGAACTAGATTAGTAGATATCTTTATGGCACTTTTATTGTCCACCCAAATTTTGGTAGGAGAATCAATTGCAACACCAAACTCTTGAATAATTACTTGCATCCAAACACACTATGTGGTTGCATTCATTGTTGCCCTGTACTCGGCCTTTGCTGAAGAAAGAGAAATTGTGTGTTTTTTATTACTAGACCAGAAAATAGGACCTTCAACAAGCATGAAAAATAAAACCTGATGTGTACTTTCTATCCGTGGGATCTCCAGCCCAATCTGAATCAGAAAATATAGCTAGTTGAAGTGAAGAAATAGCTTCATAGTGTACCCCAAAACTCTTTGTTCCTTGGACATATTGGAGGATATTTTTGGCTGCCTTCCAATGGAGCTCATGTGTCTGGTGCATATACATTTCTACAACACTTACAACATAAGACAAATCAGTTCTAGTATGTGTTTGTGCAGGTACATCCATGGATATTCATCACCATAGGATACAACTACATCACATTATAGAATAGGCAAAGGACTCATTCTAGATATCTACAAGCTCGAGGGGAAGTCTTCCATCCTTGTTATCACCCATTTGTTCTAGATCTGAACTATTCAGACCTAGAGAAACAACTCTTGTCAACAAGAGGTGAGAATTTATATCAACACCCTTTGTGTCCTCACCATAACCAACCATGATATATTCCTTTCTCTGTGGCTGCAAAGCCTTCCTCTTTTCTGATGGAATTCGAGCCCATGCTCTTGATCCAAAAATTCTGAAATTTGAGACATTTGGTTTATGGCCAAACCATGCCTCGTAGAGAGTTTTTTTATTTGAATGATTTGTGGAATGCCCTTTTCTATATATATGCAGCACAATTGATATCCTCATCCCATATCTTGGGAGTTATATCCCTTTCCTCAATCATGCATGTGGCCATCTCTTTGAGAAATCTATTTTTCCTCTTTGCCACACCATTTTGCTGTGGTGTGTAGGGAGTTGAATGTTGCATTTGAATGCCACATTCCTCACAAATGTGCTGCAGATTTTTTTTGACATATTCCTTCCCATTTTCAGTCCTAATGATTTTTATCCTATTCCCACTTTGATTTTCCACTAAGGCCTTCCAAATATTCAATTTCTCAAATACTTCAGATTTCAATTTTAGGAAGTATACCCAGCAGAATCTCGAGTAGTCATCAATGAGGGTGAGTACATACCTTGGTCCACCATAGGATGGAGTGGGTAGAGGACCAATCAGGTATGAATGTACCAATCCAAGATTTTTTTAGGAACTCCTTGCCTTCCCCTTCTCATAGCTACGCTCTGGATGCTTCCCAACTACACAACCAATGCAAGCTCCATTTGAAGATGTGATTGAAGGATGCCCTTCCACCATCTCATCTTTGTGCAGTGCTTGGAGATAATTGTAGTTCATGTGTCCAAATATTTCATGCCATAGCTTGGAGGTCTCATTGGCATGAGAAATGAGTGCTTGGTCACTTGAACTAGGGAGGAAATTTGAGAACTTGTACATCCTCTCTTGGTGGTCTACATACCCAATTGCCACAACTTGGTTTGAGGAGATTTCTTCTATCTTTACCAAGTTAGGAGTAAACGTTACTCTCTTGGCTTCTCCTATATGAGTCATTTGATAAAATGACAAAAAAATTTCTTCCAAATCTAGTACATAGATCACATCACTAAAATAACATGGCTCCAAATCAATCCTACTAACTCCTTTGGTGTGGATTTCAGAGTCATCTCCCATTCGAACTGCTAGGCCACTATTCAAATGCATAGAGGAGAAGTGCTGTTTGGTGGAAACCATATGTCTATATGCCCTTGAATCAATTATGAAGGTTGAGGAATTAGAAGTACCTTCTACCAAGGCATGGAATTTCTCTTTATTGTCTGAACTTGAGGTGCCATATTTCTGGCTCACGCCATCTGGGACATGGATGTTATTTTTCTCCAGCACCTGAACCATCTGATCAATGGTTTTATTCATGAAAGATCTCTATGGATGTCATCGCTTGTGGAAATATGTGCATTTTTTTTATCCTTCCCTTTCTTTTCATTCTCCTTAGGAGGATTCGAACCCCCATCATTGGTTTTAGGTTTAACAGGTTTCCTCTTGTCTGACTGCTTCGAATTCCTTTCCTTCTACTTTTCTTTGGAGGCATTCAAAACAACCATGGAAAAAGTTGGATATTTAGCTTTGATGGTGCTCATTTTAACTATCTTGTCTTGTTCATGGGTGAGGGATTCCATGAAGTTGGGTAGTGTTTCCATTTTCCAATTTTGAAGTGTCAATTTGCCGGAATGAAAGGTGCTTACAAACACTGAAAATTATGGGCATAACTTTGAAAGGATGGACAATATCAACTGATATTCTTTCTTCTCAATTCAACATTGCCTCATTTGAAGTACTAAGGACTTGAAATTCATGAAGAACTCGTGGATAATTTCAAAATGTGTTGGGCTCAGGAAAATGAGCTCGTTTTCAAGCTGATGTCCTCTCAATTCATTAGTTTTCCCAGATAATGATTCTAGTTTAACCCAGACTTCATTTGGGGTTGTCAAACTGTCTATATGAAATAATATTCTATTGAAATACTCATGCATAGAAATCCATAGGCTTCATCAATTCTATTGAAGTACTTGGCTTTCTCTAGAATAAAGTTTGGCTCCACTTTTGTGCCCATGGTAACTCTGTAGAGACCCTTAGATCTCAATTGAATAACCATCTCTTCCTTCCATTCGAATAAATTTAAGGGGGTAATATATATTTGGTTTTGTTTCATTTTTGCTTGCACTAATGGTGAGAAAATTACTGAAAGTCCTGCAAAAAACACTCAATTTCACGCGGAATTTCTTTAAAAAATGACGCTCAAACACTCAAGATTGATATGAAACTCACTAAACTCCACTAAGCTATGTTACCATGTGATAATTTTGATCTAAAACAATATCTAGGATCCTTAGAGAAACTCACAAGTTGAATTACTTGCAAAAACCAGCAAAAAAACATGAAAGATGAACAATTTCACATAAACAATTTGAACAGAAAATGGATATTATTTGAGTGTCTAACATGTGAATATGTTAATAACAGGTATATATTACATATAGTTCAATTTTAGAGGCTTTGGAAGCCAAATCTGAGTGTACATTTGAAATTGGCCAAATTGTCTTCAATCCCTCCTAGGTGGTCCAAATCGCTCCAACTCAGCCCAAATGGTCATGAATGGAGTTGTCGAGGTGGATGAAGTGTGCTGGAGCAATAATGACTCCTTGGAATGCATGGGTGTGCAATATAAGGTGAGTGGGAGTCTCAAGGTGGGCATTAAATGCTCCAACAGTTCACATTTTGGGCTAAAATCACCCCTAGTGCTCCTAGTCAACCAAAATTCCACAATTCAAGGAAAGGGAGCACACTTGTCATTAATGAGGGTGTACATGTGGAGTTTGACTGAGCTGTAGCACTCCTATAGGTGTGAAATCCTCAAAATAGCTGGTTATTATGATGGATTAACTTCCCTAAGTCCAAATTATAGCATATCAATGCATAAATGCAATTAAAATTGGCTAAGGATTTAGAATAAGGTACTAAATGGTGGATTACTATTTTAATATTCTCTTATTTTTCTCAAATATCAACAATGTGGGTGAAACCACCTAATTATCAAGGCATGGAGTGATAATGAATTTGTTTCCATGAAAGGTATCCTAGTCTATGGTTTACTAAGAATAGGAGGAGGCAAGAAGACAATAACATTGAGATCCATATGCATGTGGAGGCACTGTGGCATAATGTGGTCAAAATTATACAACTGGAGGCTCAAACTATACCACAAAACGATAATATCACGAGACTCACAATGGGGCCCCACCATACCTATGTTCAAACTGTTGGAGTCATTATCCAACCACACATCATTATTTGGCTTATTTTTCCTAATTTACCACTTATCCTAAGTTTTTTACTCAAATATGTGACTACATCATCAACTGGATCTCCTCCTTCAATCAGGGATCCTAACTAAGTATTCTCCTTCAATTGGGAAGACTAACTGAGCCTCCTCCTTCAATCTAGGAGAAAATATGGGTAGATATGCATGACATATGCACCCCATTCATTCAACTAGAGGTTGTTTCACCTACCTTTCAGTTAAACTGAAGTTGTAAAGGTGCATCCCTCATTATTTTTCCTATTTTTGGGAAATTGTAGTTAATTGGAGTGATTAAAGGCACCTCCACCTACTTTTGGTGACTCAGTTCAGTGCAATTCAGTTCATCTCACCTAAATGAAGTCAGATAGGCTCCCTCATCTACTTGCTGAATTGCAGTTGAGTTCTATATAGTTAGACTTAGTCTAAACTTCCTATGAGTCTGTTAGAGTCAATTAAGTTGGAGTTAAGTGGTTAATTGATGTGTCGAGTGGTGTTTAATTGAAAACTAATCCACTCTCATTTAATGAATTCAAATTAAATCTATGGTATTTGAATTGCATGGCTCTTTATGCCACTGTATTGCATTGTATCACTACTTCTAATTAATGATAAGAAAATATACAATTGCAAGTCTTTTTGCACTGTTTCATGTCATTTCTGAGTAAATTTGATCTATGAAATATATTGTAAGTTTTTGTCTTGTTCTTACATTGATGTGACTCCAATTTTATATGGTATAAAATCCATGGCAGGACAAGGAAACTCTTCTATAGGTTTCTTTCTAGATCTATGAAGAAGATTGAGAAAAAATGCTCAAAATTATTCCAACGCTGTACCAGAAGCGAAGATTTTTCCATATAAGTCCTGGAAAAATAGCCTTGCTCCCTCTGGATTCTGTCCAGAGAAGCCTATCTAGGCATGCAGCGAACTCCAAAAGTACAGGTTGTTCGACCTTTTTTTGTGTGTGTGTGATTGCAGGTACTTCAATCACTTCTATTGCACTCACTACAGCTGTAAAATGGAATCCTCTTCAATCAATATTCTCACTACTTTCAACTATCATCAGTTGAAATAGGATATTGAGATATCATTGCACTCCAAAGGACTCTTCAGAGTCACCATGGGCACAGAGATAGAGCCGATTGTAGTAATAGAGAAGGAAAAATATTAGAACAAACTATATGAAGAGTATGGTTTCCTATGCCTTTCCAGTTCTAAGGATCTTCTTTTCCATCTCTCTGGATTGAATACTCCCAAGGAAGAGTGGGAACAACTTGATAAACTCTTTGGAAAGCAGGATGATTTGAGAGCATATCAGTTAGAGAATGAATTGATCTTTCTCAATCTGGGAAACTTTGATACCATCAATGAATTCTTCACTAAGTTTAAGCACCTTCTGCTCCAATTGAAGAAATGTGAAGTTGAGAAGAAATATGATAAGCTCATAATTTCTATCCTTTCGAAGCTTGGACAAGACTACTCTACTTTTTTGTCAACCTTCCATACCAGAAAGCTTACAATTCCAAATTGGAAGATGCTGACCATAAATGCATTCATTGAGTCCCTTACCAATGAGCATGATAAAATTGTTCAGATGGGATCCTTGAGATCCTCCAAAGATCAATATTTTCCTATTGGAGGACCCAAATATTTGAATGCAAAAAGAAATTAAAATAAAGAGAAGACAAAGTTTTATCCTCCCAAGAAGAAGGAGGAAAAACAGTAGTTGGATGAGCCCTCAGGCTCGAGGGAAAACAAGCAGAAAGGAAAAGAGAAGACAAAGTGCTTTGACTGTGCTAGAGGATTTCATCCTAAAATATCTTGCATGAAGAGAACAATTGATTATATGTCCCTTCTCCTTGAGAAAAAAAACATTACTCTTCCACAAGGCGCAAGGAAGAAAGAAGTTGGAGATCGGAATAATCAGCCCGAAAGAGGGCATGCTCTCATGGTTAATGTTTCAAAGGATAGATATATTCTCATTGAATCTGGTGCCTCAAATCATATGGTTTCATGCAAGGATTCTTTCACATCATTTGATTCCAAAAGCTACATCTCCATTCACATGGGAGATGACTCTCAAATCTCATAAAAGGGAAAAGGTATTGTCCAAATAGAACATGGAAGCTTAAAAATGTTCTTAATGTGCCCTCTTTGGCTTCAAACCTATTTTCTATGTATCAAATGACATGCACTGGTTTTCTAAAAAGATATTTACTCATCCCAAATGATGTTGAGATCTCAGAGATAGCATCCGAAAAACTCATTGTTGTAGGGAAAGCAAATCACACTGCTAAGAACTATGAGTTTTCTAACTTTGTGCCTCATTCAAAGCCATCCTCCCTTCTGAACCATGGGAATGAGGTCATATGGATGTGGAATGAAAGGTTTGGAAACCTAAACTACAAATATTTGCAGCTACTACAAAAGGATTCCATGGTGGAAGTCCTTCCAACAATCAAATCCTCAAAAGGGATCTGCAAGGGATGCATGTTGATGTATTTGTAACTTTGGAATGTATTCACTTGTATATCTTATATTGTATTTCATTGTATCCCAATGTTCCTATCAGGAGAATCATTAATATAATAAACTCATGTAAATTCATAGATGTTAACCCTCCGTTGTAAGTCGGGGAAAGATTCCCCACAGTTGAGGGGTACTAGGGTTATTAAACTCTCCTAGTGAATTCGGCCTTGGTAAGTAATTGTCAAGTGGAAAACTAGTATAAATAGAGAGTGAGACTCTCTATTTGATACACACACTCAATAAACTGTAGCGCATGAGTGAGAGAAGAGGAAATTGCATTAGTGAGAGAGAGAACAACTGTCAGAGATCATCTTTCTATATTTTGGTTTTACGTTTTCTATTGGTGTTCATTCTATCTCTGAGGAAGTTGCAGGGTTTTCTCCTTTATGGTTTCCCTGAGGAAAACTCTTTGTGTCTCTTGTCTCTTGTGATTATTGTTGTGCATTTTATTCTCTCAGATAAGATCCTAGATCATATTGGTTAAATGATCAAAATCTAACATGGTATCAGGGCTAACCTAAGAAGAAGACATTGTGCAACTGCAGAAGCTAGGGATTCTTAATTTTTGTGTCTCTCTCCATAGATCATTAGAAAAAGGAGGCTAGGATAACTCTCCATTGAAGGGTACATATTTCTGTCGAAGTAGAATTTGATTCAGGCATTTTCAGTTTTTTACCTATCATTGTTGCGGGAAATTAGGGATTTTCATAGAAGAGGAATTTTTGAGTGAGCCTAGCAGAATTTCTCTCCTCCTCAAAATCGAAATTTAGAGACCAAGATCAAAATTTTTGGTTGGGTAAAACTCTGGGAAATTCAAACTCTAATTTGACCCCAGACCAGAAAACCCTAAAAGAATAAAACTAGTCATTTTGGTACATTTACTATATCTCTAGATTGGTGGAGGATCAGGAGACAAAATGTTTACAGGCCTAATATAAATTCTTGATGTACCATGTGTGAAAGTTTCAGCCTTATATTCACTGTATTCTATGAGATACGATTCCTCCAAATCAGGGTTCCAGCCTCTCCCAGGATTCATCCCTAAACATGACACCTAGGGAAAATTTCTATATCTCAAGCTACGAAGGTTCAAATGCAATTTCACAAGATTTTCTAGATAGGGAAAGGAATTTAATTTTGGTGGTAAAATTTTTAGAACCCGATGGTGAAACAATGACACGTGGCAATCTGTACAAGTTTGCTATGTTGAACAGTCTTGAAATAAGTCACCTTGGAAAAACACTCATAAGTCCCAATTGGTGAAACCAATTCTTCTCAAACCTATGGTGTTAGAAAAAGGAAAAATAAGGCTAGCACAGTGCAACAGTTCAGACATAGAGGAGTAGTAATTTTGGATATATTGCAGAAACAATACCAGGAAATTTTGCAGAAGAAATTGAAGAAAACTAAGGTATCAAATATTTTGTAGTTATGTTCACAATTTTGGGAAAATGAGTATGCTGCTCAGCTCGAATTCAGGAGGCACATATTTCTATCCAATCATATCTAAAAGATTGCAAGTTTTGAAAATTAGGGTTTCTTTGACAAAACCTAAATCAGCCAGATCTGGAACTAGGATAGACACCTCAAATCAATAAGATCTAATATTTTGCTATTTACATTTGAGCCTCTCATTTCAGAATGACCTATCACACCAACTTGATGACAAGCTTGGTGAAGCTGAAAACTTATGAGCATGGAAGTATAGGATTTCAATGGTTCTTGTCGAAAATGAATTGGACAACTACATAAGTGGAGAGGTTCCAGTTCTAGAGGGAGATGAGGATAAGGCCTTACACAAGAAGAACTTGGTCAATGCTAAGAGGATTATTCATGATTCTATCAAGGATCACCTTATACCACAGGTGTCTCCCTATAGACACCTAAAGATATGTTTGATTCCTTAACCAAGATATTTTAAGGGAAGAACATAAATCAAAAGATGACTTTGAGAAACCAGTTGAAGAATGTAAAGATCCAAAATGCAGAGACCATACAGTCATACTTTACAAGGGTATCTCAAATAAAAGAACAACTTGAAGCAGTGGATGAAGAAGTAGAGAATGCAGAAATTGTCATAACCACCTTGAATGGCCTCCCAAGATCATGGGATTAATTAATTCAATGAATGTGTGCCATAAGGAAGTGATTACCTTCAACAGACTCTGAGAAGAGTGCACACAATAAGAAGATCGACTCATAATAAAAGAAGAGAAGATGGGAGTAACTAAAGATCGAGATCTCATGATTCAAAGAATATACCTCAAGCGATGAGGAATATGAAGGACTCAATTCTTGAAGAAAATCTTATCCATATTAGAATTTGGATAAGAAATGATTCTGTTATGAAAGAAGAAGATGATGAAGCTGAAAGAAGGATTCTACCCATGAAACAAATAAAGATAAGTGTTCAATTGTCATTTCATGATATTGTTTGGTTATGCATGACAAAATGTTTGCATTAATGACAATATACTACTAATATGCATGTGATGGGTAAGTAGCTCATGGTGCTATACAAATCTCCATTGCTAATTATCTAGAATGAAACCTCTTTGCTGACATATTGGATTAGTGCACAATCTCAATGATGTCATGGTAGAGATGGGAGGCATCTAGAAAGTTTCCATGAGATATGGATGAATGTTGTATTGTCTAAAATAATTGCATGATTATATCTTTATGCATAATAATTTTCCATTATAAATATGGATTATGAAATGTTTCTAACCATAGAACTGGTGCATTTGACTCGTAGGAAAGATTGCGTACAACCGCCTACAA
Source organism: Pseudotsuga menziesii (assembly GCA_001517045.1). NCBI lineage: Eukaryota > Viridiplantae > Streptophyta > Pinopsida > Pinales > Pinaceae > Pseudotsuga > Pseudotsuga menziesii. The sequence continues at coordinate 69,764 of LPNX010756015.1, read as the reverse complement.
GAAAAGAAGGATGAGAATTGTTCCAAAGAACAAGTGACAACAGTTCAGGATTCACTCTAATAATCCAAAATGAAGAATGATGACTATAATGCGATGTCAAAGACCTGAAGGGAAGTCCGTAGTATCTTCCATATGGATCTACAAGATCCAGCATGCTGTAGATGACAACATCGTGGGATACAAGGAAAGATTCGTAGCATGAGGCCTCTCACAGAAAGAAGCCATAGAATATGGAGAGACATTTGTAGCCACTGGAAGTTAAGACACATGACATGAAAACTCATGTGTGCAAATTAAATAAGGCCTTGTAAGATCTCAGAGGACACCCATAGGACAACACATACATGAGGAGCTTGAATATCACATAGAGTGATGAAGATCTTAACCTTTGCTACAAGGTTGAAGATGAAAGCCTATAGAGGATGATAAGCTCGTAGATGGGTGCGAGAAGAACTTTTGAAAAGATTCAAGATAGAGGATCTTGGTATCCAGTGATCCTAGATGGATACCTAGAATATTAGTAGCAGAGGAGGCTACTTGTCACTCTAGTACATAATTTTTCAATAGATAGAGTATGAAAGGAAGAGGGAGAATGATTCTCCGCTTCAGAGGGAGTGACTGCAGAATATATTGAGGTTTGACATGGCGACAGGATGGATAGTTTACTGATGGCTCTAGGATTTATTGAGAGTAAATCAGATTCCAAACTTTTCTTCAAGGTTGAAGGCGGAATACCAGTAATGCTCCTGTTATATGTCGATGACTTGTTCCTAACAAGGAAAGAGGAACTCATTAAAGTTGCAAGAAGAATACTTGCTACTGAGTTCAAGATGAAGGACTTGGGTATGATGTAATAACCCAAAAATTCGTAAAAATTTAAAAAATTTCATGCAACATAAAATGTCAAGGTGTCATTGCCAATGAACCATTAACTGTTAGCAGATATTTAAATAGTTTAAACATAACAAAGATCATTTATTTTCTTTGGTTCTGTATAACTTGTTGGCTTATCTTAAAATACTATGTTAGTACTGTTAAACATAGCAGTTTGTGTTTTTCAGAAAGTGAGAAAAGAAATATACATATTAAACTAATGCTAAGTGTGTTATTGTCTTCTTTTGTCAAGTAGGAAAGACTCTTAGGTGTGATTGGGGCTTACTTAACTTACAGCTAACGCAGTGGAATGATGGTTATTTTATAGGTTCTAACAGGTAAGCAACTTGTTCCAGTAAATATCCAGATCAAGAAAGATACTCCACTAGCATAAGATAAAATGCTAGTAATTTAAAAAATGTTTTTTTACATCCTGACTTGTAAGAGGTAACGTTGACATTGCTAAGTCATCAAACTACATAACGATGGTAAAACAAAACTATGGAAGGATGGGTTATATGCATGTTCAGTTTACCACCAAAATGGAACCAATTAATTCATCATGTCGTTTTCATCTATTTTCTTAGATTTTTCAAAATGAATGATTAAGAACACTTCTAAAGAATACTTCTACTTCTTCACAAATAATTTATGATCTAACATTTTTATAAAGAAAAGATATGTTTCGCATGCATATGCCTATAATTACATATCTTTCGTATAGCAATTGGAGTTTGGTTCTATTTGTATTCAATTGAATTCCTTTGTAAACATAAAAATACTCTACTTTATTAACCTTCTAAACCGTGTCTTCTCACCTCATTCCCTAGTATATCCACTTAGCTTTCAATATACTTTCAATTACAATTGTTATAAATTGTAAATTCCTTAATGTATTGTTTCCATCGTATGTATTAGAGAAGATCTTGTAATTACTGGTGCTATAGTTATACAAATTACTCTCAATCTCCAAGATCTATGTTAATTACTTCAAAGGAGGATTATCTTTCCTCTTTCAATGATGTTTTACTATTAAAGTGTAGTCCTTTATTTATATTCTATAAACAAACATAGTTAGAATGTGATTACTCTAACTTGTCTAAAAGAAAATAGAAAGTCAACACTATTTTGTTTATCCTATAGTTTTTAAAACTAGGAAATCGAATTAACAAAGGAATCCACATTATTGATAAAACAAAACATGTCATTGATATGGTTTTGACTATGCTTCACAATGATTTGTTTGTAGATTGGAAATCGACTATAGTTCCAAACCCATGATTGTGAAATAATTTGGGGACACGTGGTAGGTGATTAAGCATAGGTTTTGTTGACTTTCATAAAAGTTGTCCAAACCCTATTTTCACGTTGTAACGGTTTCTTTTGGTTGAGGAGCGGCCAAGCTAGGAGCTCGTGGACGCCATGGTTTCTATGTTAACTTCCAAAGATGTTAGCACCAGTCCTTCATGCCCTCGTGAGCTCACGTAGGGTTGTTAATATACTGTGGTTTAGAGGCTCGTTTACTATCGAAGAGGCATTTGAGCGTTGGAACTAGTTTCTCCACCGTCTTGAGTGACTGTGGGGGTTTTTTTACTGTGCAAGGTGGTCAGAAATTCTTAGGTGAAGAGCTACATCTACCTCTTACTTGATTTCTTCCTCCTCATGGTTTTTATCCCTTCTAGTTCATGGCTTAGGGTTTTTTTGCACTCCGCGCAAACACATTTCCAGGGATTACCTTCCCCAAGGTGCCATCGAGCTGGGCTTGGGTGGCTTCCACGATTTCACCACTCTGCATATTACAAGGTAAAATAACTAAACTCCTTTTAGTTTATTAATTAATAGGGCTGTCATTATTTTTTAAATAAAATGACTAACAATGCTACTGCATTCTATGTGCAGGTTTCTGTAGACTTGGACTTGAAGCTGGAAGAAAAACTACACTCAGTCCTCAGCAAAAGCGCTCTCCTGGTAAGCCTCGGTTACATATGAGGGTTTTTCTTGCACATATGTATGATGGAAAGAGAGGAATCACCACCGTGATGGTTGATGGCTTGGCCATGGTTAATAGTTACGCTATTGTTCTTTTGTTTTAAATTTTTTTAAAGCCATAGGGGCTATTGTAAGGAAATGTTATGGCTACTATAGTCGCGACTTCATGGTTTTGTTTGATCCTTCTTGGCCTAAGATGATATAGATGGAAATAATTTAATATATTCAGCTCTAAGCCTTGACTATACTGTCCAACCTCTCGGTTGTTTCTTGAAGATTCATTTTGTTTTTTTGTTACAAAGAAAAGAAATGGCCGTGATTTTATCATTTTCGAAACAGTTGAAGGGTTTTTCACTGCTGTAATTTATAGTTGTAAAATTTTGGTTTTTGTGACTTCTGTTTGGACTTGAAGAAGTCATTTTTGGTCAGGCTTTAATGCCTAGATAGATAATATAAAAGGCCATAGGCCATACTATACTTGTTCAGTTTCATTTCAGCTTAGTGTTGTTTACAACATTATTTCAATTGGGTTTAAATTTATGTGTAAAATGGTTTATGGTAAATATTTATTGTTATTTGCTTTGTACAACGTTACTAGATTAAGAAGATATTATGTTCCTTGTTAAATATTATATTTGAATAATCTATAGTTCTATAATTATTTTGCTAGCAGTAAAATTTAGTATTATTGTAGTCAAATCTAGAAAATCTCTGCTAGGGTTTTGTATTATAAAATAAAATGTAAATTCTTACCCTAGAGTGATAATACTTTTCTCTTGCAAACCCTAGATGTTTCTAGACGTTTGCAGTGTTAATACATTTTGTTTACAGTCAACCTAGTTTAAATGTATGATTGACTAGGTAGTTAAATAATTTATAATATTATGTACTAGGTTAAACCCTAAGTAAATATTTTACTGTTCTTATACTTATTTATTTAAATTTTATTTATTGAATTTATATTATGTGGTTTTACTAGTTTTTAATTTTGTAAATAATATACATACTGGTGCTTATTATTTAAATTTATTCTTACCTGTGATTAGATATTTTAGATACTTTCAGTAAACAGTACAAGTACAGCTACACTTATGAAATTAAATTACATAAAAACCTGTAGAAGTAATTATTTACATCTGCATTCAAAGTTATTGAAATCTAATCTAAATTAAGCATACCTGCTGTACTAGAGTACTGCCTTGCAAAAGGCATGGAAAAATACAGTTTGGTAATTTTCTTGTCTATCAATTAACTTAGCAAAATCTCTACTGGTTTATCATAATCTAACTAATTACTAACTTTCACAGTATAAACAAATGCTCTTTCTTTATCATAACAACGATGAAATAACAATATAATAATCTTGATAAAGTCTTAAACTTTTCTGAAATAGTGAATAAAATAATAACTAAACCTAAACAAGTAGAACCTGTCAAATAGATGAGGTGAGAACAGCTTAAGGAGGTTGTTCCTCCCAACCAACTCCTGGAGAAAATCTAGTCTATAGTTTCTCAGGATCCCCGAGCCTGTCTCTTGGTCCTGCTGGTAGAGTATTGGGTGAGAGATGTAGTCTTGAGATCCTATGCAACTCTACTGAGTATTTAGCAGTAAATTAGTCTTGCTTACAGCAGTAAGAACTTTAGCCTAGAATAGTTGCACAAGTTCAATCTTTAGCAATTGTCCCCTCAAACTCACTTCAGCTAGTCCCCTCCATCGAATTTCACATGTGCACTTCATTCATTTAGAATGATCACAAATCTAGAATGAGCAGCCTCAGCTTTCTTCATTAGGAAGTTTTATTAGCATGCCTAGGTCTTTTGGGTCAGTTTTTACTTAATGATCCACCTACTCCTGTTCCACTTTCTTGGGGAATCTTAACCACAAATATAGGGAAGTTTCCACCTACAACATCTAGAAGTAGTTTGAGGATGCTGCCACTTATCAATATGCTCTCGACCTAGTCTCCTCCATCAAGTGACCAGTAAACACTCATTTAACAGCTTCCCTAAGTTGTTGTCTCATCTTTTATTTATTTATTAATAAAATATTCTGCAATACATTAAATTATCCTTGACCCCACTTGGTCATTAATTACAAACATTAACATAAAATATAACATAATGTTCCTCAATAACATAATTTTTTTTTGCAATTTGGGGCATGTGACATATGATGCACTACTTTCTAGGCATGGAGGTGTGGCAGAGTGCGGATGTAATCTCCCTTGGACAAGGGAAGTATGAAGTGGAGATCCTAAAGAGGTTCAGGATAAAGGACTGCAAGGACATGGCCACACCTATGGCATAGAACCTAAAGCTATTGAGTGATGCTTCATCAGAGTCAGTTGATGCTACAATGTATCATTAGATGATTGGGTCATTGATGTACCTGATGAATACGAGACCAGATATTTGCTTTGTTATGAACACATTGAGCCAATTCCTGATGGATCTAAGACATGTTCACCTAATTGCTACAAAGCATATTCTAAGGTATCTAAAGGGTACAGTTGACTATGGGCTCAAGTATGAAGTGAATCAGAAGATTAACCTGGAGGGTTATGTGGATTCAGATTGGGCAGTGCCATTGATAGGAAGAGCACTTTGGGGTGCTTCTTCAATATGGGATCAGGTGTGACCTCTTGGTTTAGCAGGAAGGAGTCCTACATGGTGCTAAGTACAAACGAGGCAAAATCTGTTTCCACTTGCTCGACTACTTGGGAGAGAGGAGTAGTGAATCTCCAGTTTGTGATCCAGATCGAGATCTCTCAAAAGAGCGAGTTCTAGCATAGCCAGTGAGATAGGTTGTCTGAGCATAAAATCATGGTGAAGCTCATAGGTTTCTTAGACATAAATGGTCTTGTAGGTTGTCCTCGGATGTAATCAATCCTGGCGAAGCTCATAGGTTATCATTGGAAGTAATCGGACCTGATATGATTCTATGCTATAAATGGCCAGAGTGAAGTTTGAGTACTTCAGGAAGAATCTTGGTGTTCTCCAGATCGAGTTTCCTTCTAAGGAGAAGTGATGAGTCCAAGAGCCTTTCTGACATGGTGGCAGGATGTGTTCCTCCCATGTTTAGATGTAAGTGTAGAGCCTTTTTGACATGGTTGCAGGATGTGATCCTCCCATGGTCAAATGTAACTGCAGAGCATTTCTAACATGGTTGCGGGATGTGTTCCTCCCATGGTCAGATGTAAGTGCAGAGCCTTTCTCACATGGTTGCGAGATATGTTCCTCCCATGGTCAAATGTAAGTGCAGATCCTTTCTGACATGGTTTTGGGATGTGTTCCCCACATGGTCAAATGTAAGTGCAGATCCCTTCTTACATGGTTGAGGGATGTGTTCCCCACATGGTCAGATGTAAGAGTAGAGCCTTTCTGACATGGTTGTGGGATTTGTTTCTCCCATGGTCAGATAAAAGTGTTGTATAATATGAATACCTACATGGAGGCTAGGCCTACAACCAGCATGAAAAAGGGTTGGCTCTATAGAACTTCCTATGAGGATTAGAATTGAGAGATGGCACCGTTTTCTTGAGATAGCGGGAGTAGTGATGATGATGATGATCCAAATTGATGATGATCTAGTTTTGATGATGATCTAGAGATGAAGACTTGTTCTCATGAACTGTGTCAAGAGAATACCTTCCTATTTAAGAGGGAGTGTTGACGTATTTGTAAATTCATAATGTATTCACTTGTATATCTTATATTGTATTTCATTGTACCCTGATCTTCCTATCAGGAAAATCATTAATATAATAAATTCATGTAAATTCATAGAGGTTAACCCTCTATTGTAATTCAGTGCAATAGCCCCCACAGTTGAGGGGTACTAGGGTTATTAGAATCTCCTAGTGAATTCGACCCTGGAAAGTAATTGTCAAGTGGAAAACTAGTATAAATAGAGAGTGAAACTCTCTATTTGGTACACACGCTCACTCAACTATAGTGCATGAGTGAGAGAAGAGGATCTCGCACAAGTGAGAGAGAGAGAATAAGTGTCGAAGATCATCTTTCTGTATTTGGGTTTTACTTTTTCTATTGGTGCTCATTCTATCTCTGAGGAAGTTGCGGGGTTTTCTCCTTTATGGTTTCCCGGAGGAAAACTCTTTCTGTATCTTGTCTCTTGTGATTATTGTTGTGCATGTTATTCTCTCAGATAATATCCTAGATCATATTGCTTAAATGATAAAAATCTAACAATGCATAGTCGACAGGCATCCCAAGCATAAGTTTGATCAGGTAAAAGCAAGTAGAGCTACATGTATTTCGAGGATAATCCATTCTGATATCAGTGGTCCAATGCCAAGAAACTCCATGAGTGGTTCAAGGTATGTTTTTACTTTCATATATGAACTTTCAAGATTTACATGGGTCTACTTTCTAAACAAAAAGTCGAAAGTTATTGAAAAATTCATAGATTTCAAAGCTTTCGTTGAGAATGATACTGGGAGAAATATCAAATATCTCATATCTAATAATGGGGGTGAATACATAAAATCATATCTTATGCAAATTTGTGCCCAAAGTGGAATCAATATTCAGCACACCATTCCCTACACACCTCAATAGAAATGTGTAGCGGAAAGGAAGAATCGGGTACTGAAAGAAACAACATGTATGCTTGAATCTAAGCATTTGGCTGCAAATATTTGGGATGAATCCATGAATTTTTCTGCCACTATTCATAAAAATATCCCACATTCATCCTTTAAAGTAAAAACACCTTTCTAAGTTTACACTAGTCACAAACCAGATGTGTCCAATTTCAGGGTTTTTGGGTCTACTGCTTGGGGTCGAATTCCACTAGATAAGAGAAAGTATTTGCAACCACATAGTGTTGAGTGCATATTCATTTAGTATTTTGAGTAAGAAAAGGGATACAAACTCTTGAATATAAGAACTAAAAATATACTCATCAAGAGAAGTGTCTTCTTTGAAGAACCTCTCTGTTTGTGCCAGAAATTGTTTCCAGACTACAAAGAAACAAGCCAACACAATCTCAAACATTCAATCAAATAAAACTAGGTTTTTAGGGTTTTTGAAAGGTTTTTCTAGTTGTGAAGTTTGGTGACCAAAGGGAATACATTCATAAGCCAAATAAGAACTAAATCACAAGTAAAGAAGAACAGAGATGCATAATATAAAAACCATGTATCCAACAGAACATAAAATTGAAGTTCATCTACAACTGCCAAGCACTACAAGCATAAAGATTATAAACCAGCAATGAAATTATCAATTGTATAGCTAAACAAGCTAGAAATTAATCCAAAACACAGACTGAAGGGTAAAATGAGACATATATTTCATAATTTTGTTCATCAAATACGCATGAGAGTCAAGTACTTAGCTCATTAATAATTCAAGAGACCTCCTTAAGCCATCCAAAAATCCAACCTCTTGTTCTCTTTGTGACCTTCCTAAATACTGTATTTTCAAAATTTAGTTAGAGTCTAAACCCTAACTGTTTTTAGCCTACTCATCGATAGGATATTGTCAATATAATAATTACAAAAAATAAAGTATTTCTCAAAACATAAAAAGTAACTGCTTTTTGCTAACAATGCTCAAAGGTCTTTAGCAGCTTCTGCCAATAAATCTATCCCATCTAAGGCTTGGGCCTTTTTCTTAGCTTTCTGCTGCTCAGCTTCCATATATGTCAATCTTTTAGTAAGCTACTCATTCTGTTGCTGTAGGATTCTGACAGTCTGTTTCAATTTTGCACACTGTAAATCTGTACTTCTTTTCCTTTTTAGGGCCTCTTTGGAGACTGCAATAAGCTCTTGGTAGTGATCATTCACTTCTCCTAGGTCTTCCCTGAGTCTTCTATTAGCTGCAATTAAACCATCATTTGTTTCTTTCATGTACTCTATTTGATGTTTATATTGCTTGATGGCTCTTTGCAAATTCTCCTTTTCTGAGTCAAATACCTTGATTCCTGTTGTATTCTGCAGTTCACTAGGCATCCATGGGATATTCAACTTTCTAAAGAGTGCTCATCCTCAGGAAGAAGCTCTTTAGAAACACCATAAACACTTGGATCTTATTGATTATCTATTTCAGTAGGAGCAATTTCATCCATCAACAACTTGTTTTCAGAATAAGAAACTTCTATGTTCTATTTCTGTTGTTCCTTCAACATTTCACCTCGTAATTCCAAAAACACAGTAGATAATCTAGTCTGAGTGAGGCTTGATTCCTCTTCTGTCTTCAATGGCTTCTTCCCTTTGCTATTACCTTTGCTAGATTCTATCTTTTCATCTGAAGAAAAAGTATCAATCATAGTTATCCCTTCTGTCTTTAACTTAGGGTTTAGTAGTTTTTTCATGTTCATCCTCAATTTGTTTTTGGATCTAGTTTTGGGTCTCCAGCCTAGGGAAAACTCTCCTATCATCTTTAAATTTCTTCCTTGATGCATGATAGAGGCAAATTATTTTACCTTGATCTTCTTTTTCTTTGGCATCACTGTCTTATCCTCTTGAATGTTGATCTTCCTGTGTGTGCCAACCCTAGTCTCAGTACTGACAGTCAACTCATCTCCTTCCAACAAGTATCCTTCATCTTCAGATAAAATGGTAATTGGGCTTCGTTGTTGGACCTTAGTATCTCCTTCCTCTCCTAAAACCCTTTCTGAAAAAACCATTTTTTCATCAATGAGTGCTTCTGCTGGTGCTTTATTTTGTACAGGATGGATTTCTTTGTGAATAGACAGCAAATTTTTGTCCTCATTGTCAACTGAAGGATGCTGAGATTCATAATCTCCCTTTTAAGGTTCTATCACTTTTTCAAGTTTGACACATTTTTTATCTTCAGCCTTGACTTTTTGTATTAATTTTCGAATTAGGGTTTGTCCTTTATCAACATGCTTTTTGGTAGGCTATCCTTCCTAGTTATTTTGGAACCCAGAACAAAAGAGAAAGTAGTCCCAAGTCTTTCCTTCTCTTTGCGGAACAGTGCTGATAATAATCTTGATCAATCCATGATGAAAAATGGACTGTGCAGTGTGGTCATGATGCTCTTTGATCCTACTTGACATTTTTTGCAAACTCTTTAACAGGAAGAAAGGGAGATTCATCCTTGATTCACCAGCAAGGTGCTGAAGGAACCTGAAATGATACTTAAATGCAAAATCATACCTTCCTTCACATGTAATGTAGCTTTGTAGAACCTTGATAGGCTCTACCCACTCAGCTCTAAAATTCTGGATGAGCACTCCTTTGCTCCAGTCTGGAACAATGCCAGGAAATAGATACCTTTGGGCATTGAAGGTAAATGGCTCCTTTTTGAACCAAATTTATCCTTCATTCTTGACCCCTATTGCTTCAGCCACCAACTCTACAGTTAATTTGAATTTCAGAGTGTCAAATGATACTATATCTTGGCTATAACATTGAGAAAATTTATGAGAAACTTCGGTATTATATCCACCAATCCTTTTGAAGAAGTCCAACCATCCAGCATTCTCAAAAATTTCAGCACATCCAGGAAACTTGTCTATCCAATTCAGTTCAGTGGGCTCAGCCCTGTTGGTCTTCCCACTTTTCTTCATCTGCTCTCCCAAGGATTGATGCTGCTTTTGTGGTTTTTAGAACTTGTTAATGACCTAACAGACTTTTTTCCTCAAGTTTTCAAAGTTTTGACAGTCAGTTCTCCTTTGTATTGTCCATGGCTATTTTTCCTTGATTTTTTAACAGTCAGTTCTATTATCAATGCAGGGAGTGTTTTGTACCGAGCTTAGGTAATTTAGGTCATACATAGCACTAAAAACCTTTGACAGAGCTGCTGTTGAACTTAACTAACAACAAATATGACCATCTAAACCTTTTGACTGATCTATCACCGTTGGGAGTTTGTTGAACATATGAATTTATGTTTTCTATAATCAATTTAACATTATAAGCCTTAGTAGTAAAACCCCCAATTTAACAGGCCATGACCAAGGCACATGGAATACCTCACTCCCAGTTTGCTGCAGGTGTTAAAAATTGATTCTTGGACTGGATGAACGTCAAATTTAATGCTCCAGGTGGCCTCAAGTCTTCAGCTTACATCAAACTGTTGTGCTGAGAAAACCCTAAATTCCTTCCTCAACTGCAAATTCTGAATTCTTAACGATGTGTCTTAATTCCACTTCTCCACTAGATTCGTAATGCTTAACTTGAGAACCTCTTTCCCGTTAATCTCGCCTCATTCCACTATCTGTCATGATTTTCCAAGCCCTAACTTCTGACTGCCACGATCTCCCTCACATCATCGACAACACCTATTTTCATGATTATCTTTGATGAAGCACGTATCAAACCTGTCTACACATGTGATTAGTCATCCAGGAGCGAAATCATTGGCGAATTTGGCGTAAAAACTGACAAATTTTGCACCCGCGATTTTCTTGTAGCGCGCCAGTGTAAAATTTTAACCGTTGTGCTACAAGAATATTTAAAAATCAAATTTGGTGCTTTTTGACCATTAACTCAACTTTAAATAAGGTTTATATGGTAAACCTTGATCTTAGTGTTTATTTGTGAAACTATTAATCAACATATATCCTATAGAACCCTTCAGGACATAAGAAAAAACAAAAAATAATGAAAACCTAATGGCAAAAAATAAAAAATTCACTCTAAACCAAAAATTCCTAAAAGTAAGCAAATGAGCAAGCTTTAAACAAAAATCACAAGCAAAATATAAGAGTGAAGAAAACAAATTCATGACTTAACACTCTCCAAGATTTGAAACTAGTAGAAAAAGAAACTGTTGAAATTCCCTCTCTTTCTGCTGAAGATTCTGGAGATGAATATGAAAGTGTGAGCTCTAATATTTCATATCTGATGACTGATATCAGTGAGCATGAAATATTAGGTTCTGAATCATATCCAAATTATCCCTCTCATCTACCAAAATGGGTCGAAAAGACTCTCTCTTCTACTGGGTCAAATGATGGAAATCTTGCTGATCCAAGGAGAACCCAGGAAGATTTTCAAAGAGAAGGTATTTTTATTTCTTACAATGATTATTTTCTGTATGAGAATTGATACATGATGATTGGATCTGATCCTAATTCATATTATCATTCTCCGAATGATCCTCGATGGAAAGCTACAATGGATGAAGAGTTTAACTCTCTTTGAAAAAAATGCAACCACAGAGCTAGTTTCTGTTCCACCTGGGAGCTTGTTCAATGAAAATGGGTCTATCAGAAAAATGTTGCTGCAGATGGATAAACTTGAAAATATAAATCATGGATTGTAGAAAAAATATTCTCCCAATTCCAAGGACTAGACTACTCTGAGACCTTGGAACCGGTGGAAAAAATCAATTCTATAGGGCTAGTCTTAGCCATTTCTGCATCCAAACACTGGGAGGTGCACCATATGGATGTAAAAAGTGATTTATTCATGGAGACATGAAAGAATATATATAAATGAATCAACCTAAAGGATACACATCATATACATCATTATTTTGCAAGCTGCATAAATCCTTGTATGGCTTAAAACAAGCCCCAAGAGCTTGGTACACCAAAATGAATTATTTTTTGCTATCACAAAACTTTGAAAGATGTAAGTCTGATACAAATGTGTACTTGTATAAATATAGAGGTAATATTATGATTATATTTATTTATTTTTATGGTATATTAATTATAGGAATCTCCCTTGCTTCAATCAGCTTCATAAAAACGGCTTTCCATGAAGCTTTTGAGATGAGTGATCTAGGTCTGCTAAGGCTGTTTCTCGAGCTAGAAATAACTCAAGATTTTGATGGGATCATGGTGACCCAATCCAAATATGCTTCAATTTTTTTAATTAATTTTAATATGGATGATTTTAAGGCATCACCTTTCCCATTCCTCTAAGGAGTTAGTCTTGAAGAGGGAAATTCTACTCCACATGTTGATTCTACTCTCTACTGTCAGTTGATTGGAATCCTTCTCTACTTGAAACATTCAAGGCCTGACATTTGTTATGCCGTGAATTTTGTATCAAGGTATATGCAATAGCCTCATGAAATTCATTGGATGGAAGCCAAGAGGATTCTATAGTACATGTAGGGTACTAGAACCTATGGCATTCACTATGTTGCTGATTCTGAACTAGACTTGGTAGGATTCACATATTTCGATTGGGAAGCAGATAACATAGATCTGAAGTCTACTTCCAGCTATATTTTCATGTTTGGTGGTGGGCCTATTTGTTGGTCAAGCAAAAAACAAGTCTCCATTTCCCTTTCTTCAACAGAGGCAGAGTACCGGGGAGTGGTCAACTCATGCATACAGGAAGTTTGGCTACAAGGTATTTTGGCAGAGTTTGACATTGGTAGCACTTCATATACTATCATTTTTTGTGACAACCAAAGTGCTATCAAGATATCGACAGATCCAATTCAGAGACAAAGAACCAAACACATCGATATCCACATGCACTACATCAAAGAACGTCTGCATGACAGAACAATTGTTCTGCAATATTTCCCCACAGATGAGAAAATTGCAAACATTTTCACCAAGAGATTCACTGAGAAGAAGTTTACTTACCTTCGTTCAGTGTTGGGGGTTAGTTACATCATGGTGAATTCAGAATAATTCTTTAGTGTTAAGTTTGAGGGGGGGTTTTCTTTCCCACGGGGTTTTCCTCTTTTCCTCGAAATTTTTTGAGCATTTTAGAGTTAATTTTTTGTAAAGGGTGACCTATGGCCTTTGTTGTCAGGGCCCTATTTTGTTTTACTCCTCCACATGAGATTAGATTAATGGGGGGTGTTGGATTCATTATCCAACCAAAAATCATTATTTGTCTTATTTGGCCTAATTTACCACTTATCCTAAGTTTTTGACTCAAATATGTGATTGCATCATCAGCTGGATCTCCTCCTTCAATCAGGGATCCTAACTAAGTGTTCTCCTTCAATAAAGGATATTAACTGATCCTCCTCCTTCAATATAGGAGAAAATATGGGTTGATTTGCATGACATATGCGCCCAATTCAGTCAAATGAAGGTTGTTTCACCTACCTTTCACTTAAACTGAAGTTGTAAAGGCACCTCCCTCATTATTTTTCCTATTTTTGGTCAATTATAGTTAACTGGAGTGATTAAAGGCGCCTACACCTACTTTTGGTGACTCAGTTTAGTGCAGTTTAGTTTATCTCACCAAAATGAAGTCAAATAGGCACCCTCACCTACTTGCTAGCATGCAGTTGAGTTCTATTCAGTTAGACTCAGTCTAAACTACCTCTAAGTCTGTTAGAGTTAATTAAGTTGGAGTTAAGTGGTTAACTGATGTGCTAAGTGGTGTTTAACTGAGAACTAATCCACTATCATGTAATGAATTCAAATGACCTCTCCAAGATTCCAATTGCATGCATATTTATGCCACTGTATTGCATTATATCACTACTTCTGATTAATGATAAGCAAATATACAATTGCAAGTATTTTTTCATTGTTTCATGTTGTTGGCACAAACCCAACCAATAAAACCTAGTTGACAAAGGTTCCCACTTTGTCGACACTCAACTCACCACGATCTCCCTGAGCATCAGCCTAAATAAGTTTTACCTTGTCTAGCAACACCCGCAAAGAAGATGAAGTCTCACTCGAGATGTTCGAGGGAGGGTTGACAGAACCAAGTTTCCATAAAATAGAAGAGGACTATGGGCATCGACAATTAATCACTTATCTGTCATAGCTGGCCATTTTTTTACTCATTCATAGAACCAACATATCACATCATTCATTCATGGAAGAAGTATCATATAACAGGAATAACCATAATGTCGCACAACAGATCTAAGAAGATAACATCATTCATAAGAAGTAAACACAACATCATAGATCCATGTCACACATATTCTCCATTAGATTGTAGAAATAGAAATAAAAGACATAAAGAGATAAAAATAACAGTATTTCGGATCAACCCTCATCCTTCCATATTACTTCTATGTAATAAATCATAGATCCAAAACATACAACAATTCAATCCTCAGTCTAGATCTCTAAGATTCAGATTACAATCGATAATCCTTACATTCATAATTATTATTCTATTTAAAGGCTTGCGCCTTTACATTCATGGTCCACTTCTAACTAACTCCTAACTAATTCTACCAACTAATGACCAATATCCGCAAAATATGGTCAAAAACACAAAAAGTGACACAAAATATTCAAAAGTAGTCTATCTTCCGCCTTGCACGCCATCTTTGTCTTGCGCAGTGTCTTTTGAGCTTGCGTAGAATCCGCTATGCTGTGTAACTAACTGATCCTCAACCCCTTTCCAAAAACCCCCAAACATAGTCTTGTGGCTCATCCTCGAGCCACGTCGGGTGGACATGTTGTACTAAAAAAATGCTCAGAGCTAACTGTGTGTCGATCTCTTGGAACTTGTCGAACCATGTAATTCGATGCAACTTCTTTTTTCATGGTCAATTTATTCTTAACTCGACACACTTATGCAACCTCATTTTGTATGGAATCTACTTGATCCTCTGACCACAGATACTAGTCTTTGAAATTATTCTGTCTATTTTCCACTTCCTGGGTGGCTACTTGCTGCATAGTGACAGTTTGCAGCTGCAAATTATGAATCCTACATGCCACATTAAAAGCCATTCCATCTCTCACAACCTTGTCATTCCTTGCAGTCAGGATCAACCCAGACTACCAGAATTCGATCCCACTCCCTATTCTTGCAGACTTTGTCAAGTGGGGCAAGAACTCAGGACCATTTCATATTCTTCATGGGTTTCTTGGTCTATGCCCCAGACTAGCTAGGAGGGATATAGCCAAGGATGACCTTTCTAGGAACTTTCATCTTGGATGAGCTAGTCGGCATACTTGCAACTTCTTCTTCAATTGAAACTGCTGAATCATGCTCACTCAAAATATCCCCTGTGTCAAGGGTGCTCTGCATATCATATCACATTTCCTACTAACTTGTGAAGCTGATACCTTTTCTGGTCGGAGCCACTGCCTTACTCAGTGAATCTTCCCTCAACAACCCTTCCTAAGAACCTTCGGTTGGGCTATTCCTAAGATCATGGAAGGAAAAAATCAACCCAGATATTGAGGACTTATCCTTCATCTCAATTTGGATCAGACTATATGCACTCCCATCGGAATAATGTCATGAGAATATTATGGAAGCCTTTGGTAATACCATCAGATATTTCGTCAATATAGTGGATCAGATGAAAAGGATGAGATATACCTTGTATTCCCACATATGCATCTACATGAACAACGGAGCTAATACAAGGTATAAATCTATGTTGGGATGATGAATATTTGTTTCAATCCCTAGATTACAAGCACATTCCTTTCTATTTCAGAAGGTGTCACAAGCATGGGCATTTCTTTAGCGACTTCCTTGATAACAATCCCACATCTCTGCAAAAAGGAAAAGGTCTGAAGGATGCAGAGGGTTACACCAAGGTTACTGGGAAAAAAATAACAACCAAATGCCATCAAGGACCGAAGGTAAATAAAAATGCTATCTCTTCAAACTTGTTTGATGTTTTACAAAAAGATAACAATCAGGAGAATCTCGGTACCAAGGATCCGAAAACCACAAATGGAGGACAAAAGGAAAATGAGGATCAATCTAAACCCCAAGCATCCACCAAGGAGAAGCAAACAGACATGGACATAGAGTAGGAGGATGAAGAGGAAATGGATCTAGGAGATATGAATTTAGACAGGCTATAGAATGTTGTCCGACATCTAGACAAATGGATTATACCCTCAAAACAAGTAGTATTCCTTAAAGAGGCAATTATAAAAAACAGAAAGGCCAAAACTCTGGGATTCAGTTCTGACATCTCTTGTGCCAAAATTCATGAAACCATCAAGAAGGTTGGAAATGAAAAGAGAGGAAGAATAAGTAACCAGTAGTGCATCAAAGACATTGGTAAAAAATTAGTTGCTTCAAGGTCGTTTTCGACCATAGAGGCATCCTTCTCCATATCTCGCAAAACCCCCCAATGAAGCTAATATCTTGGAATATGAGAGGCTATTATGCACCTAGAATGAAAATATTGTTAAGAAAGAAAATAATTGAAGAAAAACCCTCCGTGGTTTTCATACAAGAAATGAAATGCTTAGAGGATAATTTCAAATCTATGGATAAAAAGATATATAAAAATAGTGAAGCTTCAGCTGTGGATTCCTCGAGGGAAGTTGGAGGTATAAGTATTTTATGGACTCCTTTAGTTATAAGTCTGACAAATTTCATGGCCACGACATTTTCAATATCGAATGAATTTCACATTTTAGGAACCAGTTCCAAAGGCATTCTCACTAATGTGTTAGTTTTTCAACATTCAAGCTAGAATTATGTTAGGATCTTTACTGAGAGAACAACAAGTACATCAATCAAACACAAGAGACAATGAACACAGTGTTTTTCATCGGGGAAACCATAAATGGAGAAAACCCTGCAACTTCCTTAGAGATAGAATTAGCACAAGATGTAAAACCACAAAATAGTAAGATGCACTCCCGACAACAGTAATCTTCTTCTTGTCTAGCCCCAATGTCTTCTCCTTCCTCAATTATGCGCTACAATTGAGTGTGTGAGTGATGTGTGCTAAATAGAGAGTCCAACTCTCTATTTATACTAATCCCGACATGACTAAAACCCTACTAGGGCCGACCTCTACTTGGAGAGTCTAATAACCCTAGTGCCCCAGAACTGCGGGGACTTTAACCCTTAGACAATTGGAGGGTTAACCACTATGACTTGACATGACTTGTTTACATTATTGATTCTCCTAATCGGAACATCGGAGCATGACAGCATGACTCAATTACATAATAGATACATCCTGGAATAAACATCGGGTTACAATACATAAGATACATAGATGAATATATTCCAAAGTTACAAATACATCAACACTCCCTCTTAACTAGGAAGGTATTCTTTCGACACAATTTTCAGCACTGGTCTTCTTCTCTTTATCAACTGGATCATCTCATCATCTACATCTTGAGTCTTCTGAGTCTTCAAGTCATCTTCATTCTTCGAATCTGGATCATCTCTTGATCTGGATCATCATCACTGGATCTAGATCATCTCTTGATCTGGATCATCATGGGACATCATCACTGGATCTGGACCATCATGGGACATCATCACTGGATCTGGACCATCTCTTGATTTGTATCATCATCATTGGACTGGATCTGGATCATCACTCGATCTAGATCATCACTACTGGATCTAGATCATCACTCGATCTGGATCATCACTGCTGGTTCTGGATCATCACTCAATTTGGATCTCTCAGAGTCATCATAATTGGATCTGGATCATAGCTCGATTTGGATCTCATCTGGTCATCATCATGTGTGCTATCTCATCATAGGAAGTTCTACAGAGCCAACCTTCTTTCATGCTGGTTGTAGGCCTAGCCATCATGTAGGTCTTCGCCCAACACTTATATTTGACCTACTCATCAGAAAGGCACACCCAACACTCACATCTGATCATGTAGAAACCTACAATCACATCAGAAAGGCCCAGCACTCACATTCACCAGGATGACAGGATATCACTATCATTTATGAAAAGGCTTCAACACTTATATCTGACCTGGAAGGAAATAAGTCCTCCACCCTCGCCAGAAAGGCTTGCACTCACATCTAACCTGGAAGGAACTAAATCCTCCACCCTCGCCAGAAAGGCCCCCAGTCCTAGACTGAGCTACCTAGTAATGGACCAGGTGCCTCCATTCTCCGGGAGAATGGCAGTTTCCCTTATATTTGACCTGGTAGGAAACAAGTCCTACACCCTCGCCAGAATGGCCTAGACTCACATCTGACATGGAAGGAACTGAATCCTCTCACCATGACAGAATGGCTCAGCCCTTATATTTGACCTGCTCGTCAGAATGGCTATGAATCTTACCACTCATATCTGACATGGAAGGAACTAAATCCTCTCACCATGATAGAATGGCTCAGCTCTTACATCTGACTTGCTCATCAGAATGGCTTTGGGACTCATCACTTTCCCTTAGAGGAAACCTTGATCTGGAGAACACCAAGCTTCTCCCTGAAGTACTCGAACTTCACTCTCGCCAATGGCTTTGTCAACACATCAGCTATCTATTCCTCCATCGCAACATACTGGAGATTCACTGCTCCTCTCAACACCATATCCCTAATATAGTGATACTTGATCTATATGTGCTTCGACTTATAATGGAACACTGGATTATTTGACAACTTCACTCAACTCTGGTTGTCACAATGTATACAAGTAGCATCCATTTGCAGATCAAATAAATCAGACAGTAGCTTCCACATCCATACTACCTCACAACTAGCTAAACAAGCTGTGATATACTCTGCTTCAACTGTACTCAGTACCACACAAGATTGCTTCCTACTAAACCAAGAGATCACACCTGATCCCATACTGAAGCAACACCCTGAAGTGCTCTTCCTATTGATGGCACTGCCTGCCCAATCTGAATCAACATAACCCTCTAGGTTAATCTTCTAATTCACATTGTACTTGAGCCCATAATCAACTATACCCCTTAGGTACCTCAAAATATGCTTTGCAGTAATCAAGTGAACATTTCTCAGATCTATCAAGAACTGGCGCAAGGTGTTCATAGCAAAGCAAATGTCTGGTCTCGTGTTCGTTAGGTACATCAAAGACCCAATCATCTGACGATACATCGTAGCAGCAACCGACTCTGATGAAGCATCACTCAATAGCTTCAGGTTCGATGCCATAGGTGTGGCCATAGTCTTGCAATCCATCATCCCAAACCTCTTTAGGATCTCTACTGCATACTTCCCTTGTCGAAGGAAGATTCCATCTGTACTCTGCCACACCTCCATACCTAGAAAATAATGCATCATACCCAAGTCCTTCATCTCGAACTCAGCAGCAAGCTTTATCTTCGTATCAGTAATCAACCCGTCTATACCTGTCACAAATAGATCATCTACATATAGTAGAAGCATCACTAGGTTGACATCTTCAACCTTGTAGTAAAGGTTGGAATCTTCTTTACTCTTGGTAAAGCCCAAACTATATAGAAAGCTATCAATTCTACCGTACCATGTCCTGGGTGCCTGTTTCAAACCATACAGGGTTTTCTTCAATCTGCACACATGAGAATCCCTGTCATGTGTCTCAAAACCGAGTGGCTGTTCTACATACCATTAGAGGAAATTTCAACTCAAAATGGGCCTCCTAAAAAGAATTAATAAAATAATATTTATTAATTTTGGAGGAAAAAAAGAAAAAAACTACATTTTTGTTTGTATTTTTGACATATATCACCGTGTTTTTACTCAAATTTCGATCGAGATAGCTCATTGGATGCAGAATTAAATTCCACATCCAACGAGTACCCACTCGGCATAATTTCGATGGGCCCCGCTACCCCAAAAACAAGAAATACCTGAAAAAATGTGATGATGGCATCATCATCACATTTTTTCAGGTATTTCTTGTTTTTGGAGTAGCAGGGTCCGTCTTTCATATGTCGAGTGGGTACTCGTTGGATGCAAAATTTAATTCTGCATCCAACGAGCTCTCTCGATCAAAATTTGAGTAAAAACATGGGGAGATATGTCGAAAATACAAACAAAAAAAGTAGTTTTTTTTATGATACCTATCCCCAAATTTATATTAAAAACGTGTTTAAGACCTATACAGTATTTCAAATTTAAAGCAATTTCATTGGCTAGCACATGATGACATGGAATTTGAATCAAAGTTAAAAGGCCCATTTTGAGTTGAAATTTCCTCTAATGCACTTCCTCTTCCACTTCACCATTCAAGAAAGCAGTCTTGACATCCATTTGGTGTATCTTCCATTTCATCACTGTAGCCAGAGCAAGTATTGATCTGATGGAAGTGTATCTGGCTACAAGTGCAAAGTTTTCTTCATAGTCTCTTCCTTCCTTATGAGAGAAACCCCAAGCTACAAATATTTCCACACATACAGGGATTTCTTCACTACAGCCAGAGAAAATAGTGATCTGATGGAAGTGTATCTAGCTACAGGTGCAAAGGTTTCTTCATAGTCTATTCCTTCCTTATGAGAGAAACCCTGAGCTACAAATCTTGCCTTATATTTTTCAATGCTACCGTCTGTAGCATGTTTGATCTTGTAGATCCATTTGAAAGTTACAATTGACTTCCCATCTGGTCTTGGGACAACATCCCAAACATCATTCTTCATGATCGATTGGTACTCTTCGATCATAGCATCCTTCCATTCTTTTCGTTTTGCCGCTTCTTCATAACTGGAAGGTTCTTTATCAATGAAATCACATAGTAAAGATACATACCCGGAACAGGATCTGATCCTCTTTCTTTCTTTGTGATTCTCTTCTGGAGCCCCATATCTTTCTTCACCTTGGATAAGTTCTCGTACCCAAGCAGGTTTCCTCTTATGAGGATTATTCTTTAGAGGTGGATCTACAGGTCTTTGTGGTTCTTGAAATTCTCGATCTTCTTCTTGAGTTTCTTCATTCATGGTTGTATCATGAATTCTGGGTGCTTCTGCTTCTTTAGGTTCTTTAGCATGTCTCTTTCTGGATTTGTTGTAAGTTGTGTCTTCATCAAATGTTACATCCCTGCTGATGTCAATCTTCTTGTATCCTGGGAAATATATTCTGTAATCCTTTGAGCTTTCAGCGGATCCCACAAATATACCCTTCTTTCCTGAAGGATCTAATTTTGTCCTCTTTTCATTTGTAATGTGGACGTACACAGGATAGCCGAATATTTTGAGATGACCGACTTCTGTTTTCTTGCTAGAGAAGACTTCTTCAGGAGTGTTGTTCTCAAATACTCTATGTGGAGTATGGTTCTGTACATACACCGTTGTTCTGGCAGCTTCCACCCAAAGATGCATAGGAAGGTCTTGATCATGAAGCATTTCTTTTGCAGCTTCCATGATAGTTCTGTTCTTTCGTTCTGGAATCCCATTCTGTTGTGGATTATAAGGAGTGGACAACTCCCTCTTAATCCCTGATTCTTTGCATAGCTCTTTGAATTCATTTGAAGTGAATTCTCTGCCATTATCAGATCGAAATATCTTGATCTTCTTTTCAGTATGGTTCTTGATTAAAGCTTTGAATTCCTTGAACTTACTGAATACTCCGTCTTTGTTCTTCATGAAGTAAACCCATGTCTTCCTAGAAAAATCATCAATAAAAGAAACATAGTATGCATACCCGCTTAGTGAGTTTGATGACATAGGACCGCATACATCGAAGTGGATGATTTCCAAGATTCCTTTTGCTTTTCTTTTGCTGCTTGGAAATTTCTTCTTTGTATTCTTTCCTTTCACACATCCTTTGCAGACCCCATCATGTTTTGCTTGTATTTCTGGAAGACATTCGACAGCTTTGCTTGCAATAGGTAGTGCTCTGTAATGTACATGTGTAAGCCTTCTATGCCAAATTTCACTTGGATCTACTGTGTCATGGATCAAGGCTTGTTCTGGATGGCCCTTGAATTTGTACAATCCTCCTTCTTGTTCTCCAATCACTACTGCATCATCAATAGTCTTTCCTTTTGGCCACATGATGACATGACCATCTATGAATGCAACCCACATTCCTTTTGCATCTAATGCTGATATGGAGAGAAGGTTCTTCTTGAGTCCTGGCACAAACAATACTTCTTTCATTGTTAGAGACTTTCCAGAGTCTAGTTTATAGGAAGATTCCCCACTACCTTTTATTGGATATTGGTAGCCATCTCCTAGTTTTACCTTGTGAGGTGATTCATGTTCTGACAGTCTCACAAAGGATTCCTTGAATCCAGTCATATGTTTGGAAGCCCCACTATCTATAAGCCAATCCTCACTTCCATGAGTAATGTTACCTATGAGAGTGGAGATCAGAACATATTCATCCTCGCTTGAAGAATCTTCACTTTCATATCTGGATCTCATCCTGGATGGTTCATCATCCTCTGCAGCATGAGCATGATGTCTTCTTTTGTTGCTCCTCTTCATTCGTTTCTGTTTCTTAGGACAATTCCTTGCATAGTGTCCTGCTTCATCACATGTCTAACATATGATCCTAGATAAATATTTTCTAGTGATATCTTTGTGAGAGTGCTTACCTCTAGAGCTATGAGATCTTCTTTTGGTTGACTTGGAGTGACACTTGGAGTGTACCGTGAGAGCTTGATCTTCACTTCCCATATTCTCTTCTCGAACTTCTATCCGAGCTTCTTCTTGAGAGCACTCTTCCCATAGTCGGTTGAACTTGACTAACTTCTTTCTAGCACAAATTCCTTGGATGAAAGAATCCCATGACCTAGGAAGGCCATTCAAGGTAGTCATCACAATATTTGCATTTTCCACTGCTTCTAGTTGTTCTTTGATTCGAGAAACTCTTGTGAAGTAAGAATGGATTGTTTCTGCAATTTGAATCTTCACATTCTTTAGTTGGTTTCTCAGAATGATCTTCAGGTTTATGTTCTTCCCTTCAAACAATTTGGTTAGGGCATCAAACATAGCTTTAGGTGTCTTGAGAGAGGACACCTATGGGATAAGGTGATCCTTGATAGAATCAGCAATGATCCTCTTTTCCATAACCATCTTCTTCTTATGTAAGGCCTTTGCCTCATCTCCCTCTGGAACTAGAACCTCCTCATGAATGTAGGAGTCTAACTTATTTTCTTCCAGGACCAAGGAGATCCTATACTTCTAGGCTCGGAAGTTATTAGCTCCCTCAAGCTTTTCATCAAGCTTGGTATGATGAGACATCTTAACTAAAAACCTCAAATGGAAATACAAAAGATTTTAGATCTTACCAGGGTCAAGATGTCAGATCTGAAACTTGAGCTGAAATCCTATAGAGATGGTTCAGGAGCAAATTAGGGTTTTTCTTTTCTTGAGTTATGTTCACCCAAATGTCTTGAAATTTGGCCCTAACTTTGATTTTGGGGAGGAGATCAATCCAGGCCTGGGCTCACTAAAAAATTCCTCTTCTATGAAAATCCCTAATTTTCGATAGCAGTGATAGGTCCAAAACTGAAAAACCTCAAAATTGAATTCTGCTTCGACAAAAAGATGCACCCTAAGGAGGAGAGTTATTCCACCTTAATTTTACTGAAAATATATGGAGGAAGATCCACAAACTATGAATCCCTAGTTCCCGTAGCTGCATAGTGTCTTCTTCTCAGGTTAGCTCTGATACCATGTTAGTTTTTCAACATTCAAGCTAGCATTATGTTAGGATATTTACTGAGAGAACAACAAGTACAGCAATCAAACACAAGAGACAATGAACACAGTGTTTTTCATCAGGGAAACCATAAATGGATAAAACCCCGCAACTTCCTCAGAGATAGAATCAACACAAGATGTAAAACCCCAAAATAGTAAGATGCACTCCCGACAGCAGTAATCTTCTTCTTGTGTATCCCTAGTGTCGTCTCCTTCCTCAACTATGCGCTACACTTGAGTGTGTGAGTGATGTGTGCTGAATAGAGAGTCCAACTCTCTATTTATACTAATCTCGACATGACTAAAACCCTACTAGGGTTGACCTCTACTTGGAGATTCTAATAACCCTAGTGCCCCAAAACTGCGGGGACTTTAACCCTTAGACAATCGGAGGGTTACCCACTATGACTTGACATGACTTTTTTACATTGTTGATTCTCCCGATCGGAACATTGAGGCATGACACCATGACTCAATTACATAATAGATACATCCCGGAATAAACATCGGGTTACAATACATAAGATACATAGATGAATACATTTTGAAGTTACAAATACATCAACATAATGTGTATGGGCCCTTTGAGCTAGCATACAAATAATCCTTCATCAGATCCCTTCAGGAGATGAGCATATTGGTAGAGAAGAAACATTAGATTTTAGCCAGAGACTTCAATATTATCTGCAACCTGCAGGATAAAAAGGGCGGCATAAGAACCCATAACTGCAACAACAACAACTTTGATAAGATCATCCATCATGGAACCTTGGTTGACTTCAACATGGATAATGTCCTATTGACTTGGACTAACAAGAGATATGGATATAGACACATTGCTTCCAGATATATCATTACCTTATCTTAGAATCCATTCTCACAGGAGGGGAAGATCTGGTGGCTCAAGTTCTCCCTGCAACAGGATCTCTTTGAAATTTTTTGGCTCTCCCACCCAGATTTTGAGCCTCTCTTCAAGCAATGGTGGATAGACTTCTATCCACCCGACGACACTCCCATGTACCAATTTCAACAAAAACTGAAAAATTTCAAATCGCAGGTCAAAGTTTCGAATAGGGATATCTTTGGAAACATTCACAAGGAGAAGGCGCAGCTCAAGAAGAAACTCATGGATATTCAAAGAATCATTATGCAGGAAGGATATACTGAGGAAACCAAAGATGAGGAGAGAATACTGCAAGAATCTCTAGAAAGGGGAGAAAAACAGGAGGAAATTCTATGCAAATCTAAATCTAGGAATAAATTGATTTTAGAAGGGGAAAGAAACACTTCCTTATTTCACAAGGCTACGATTCAGCACAAGCTGGTAAACATAATTGTGCAATTAAAAGTTGACAATGGATTTATCATCGAAAACCATGATTATATCAAGAAATCTCTTTTGAATCATTTTAAGATTAATATGGAGGAACCTCAAGTGGACATGAATGCTGAAAAGAAAATATCCTTGAGAAAATCCCCACTCTAGTGATAGCAAAGCAAAATCAACTCCTTCTGAGACCCATAAAATTTATGAGCTAGAATATTCGGTCAAGCAATTGAAGGATGACAAAGTGCCAGGTATGGATGGATTTACCACTAATTTCGTTCACGCCTGCTAGAAAACCATCAAGGATGAGGTTTTGGAGATAGTGGAATACTCGAGGAAGGTAGGGAATTTATTGAAATCCTTCAATACGACTTTCATCTCCCTCATTCCCAACGAAAATGGAGCAGACTCTCAAAGTAAATTTTGACACATCGCTTTGTGCAATGTTATATTCAAAATCATCACCAAAACCATTTCTAATAGACTTAAGCCTCTGCTCCCTGGTCTTGTTTCCAAAGAACAGTCTGGTTATGTGGAAAGGTGTCAGATCTTACATGGCATCATCCTTTCGCATGAATTTATTCATTCTCTCAAAATCACCAAAATCCTAGGGATGCTCATCAAGCTCGAACTTTCCAAAGCTTTTGATACACTCAACTATGGGTACATGAAAAAAATTCTTTTGGCCTATGGATTCGATCAATTTTGGGTTAACTAGATCTTTACTCTAACTTCCACTTCTATTTCCTCTATCTTTGTCAGTGGAATCCCCTCCCCTACTTTCAATCCTTCTAGATGAATCAAGCAAGGAGATCCCCTCTTTCCCTTTCTATTTGTTCTCGTGATGGAAGGACTTGGACACCTTCTCAAAGACAAAACTCTTCTTTAGGAGCTCAAAGGTTTAACCACCCACCTTGAGTTAGAACCTCAGTTGCATAAAAGATTCGTATATGATACTATGCTAATGGGAAAAGCCTCGATACAAGAATCTAGGGTCTTCAAAAGATGTCTCAACACTTTCCTCACTGCCATTGGTTTGTACATTACCAAGGAAAAATCTCAAATATTTTTCTTCAACACCTGCAAAATCACCAAGCGTAATCTCCTTCATATCCTCGAGTTTTAAGAGGGAAAGATCTCTTCCAAGTGTCTGCGATCTCCCCTAACCGATTCAATGATAAGAAATATCTCATGGAAAGATCTCTTGGATCGTATGAAACACAAACTATATTGTTGGACCTACTGATTGCTCAATTTCCCTAGCCGACTGATCCTTGTCAAATTGTTCCTCCAAGCTATGCCCCTCTATTTGTTCGATGTTATAGCAGCTCCTAAATCTGTCCAAAAAAATATTAAGTCCCTTCAGCGTTCCTTTCTCTGGGGAGGATCGGCTGATCAAAAGAAATGGTCTCTCGTTGACTGGAACACTTTGTGTTGTCCCAATATGGAAGGAGGTCTAGGAATTAGAGAACCAATTTCAAGAAATAAAATTGGCAGTGCAAAGATCTGGTGGTGGTGGATTTACCATAGCAATGAGCCCTGGGAACTTCTTTGGAAAATAAAATATGCCTGGCTAACTCCAAGAAAAACCTCATCAGATTCAAGAGAAACATTAAGGGTTCCCACATCTAGAATTCTACCAATGCTAACATCCATATCATTCAGTCTATGAGCTTTTGGTATATAAGAGATGGTGAATCAACAAAGTTTTTTAAGGATTTGTGGCATCAACTTATCCCACTCAAAGATCATCATGATCTACCAATTCTAAGGGACCACTTGTTGATCAGGAATCTCACCAAAGTAAGTGCATTGTGGAATGAATCAAAGCAGGGGGATCACTACAGGAAATGGAAGTGTAAGGAATTTTGGCAAGGTATCATGTCTAGAGATGAATTAAATGAGTTTTGGGAGGATCTCCAATTGCGCCCATTTCATATTCTTCATGGGTTTCTTGGTCTTCACCCCAGACAAGTTAGGAGGGATATAGCCAAGGATGAACTTTCCAAGCACTTTCATCTTAAACAAGCTAGCTGTTAATGTAATTGTAACTTTAGAATGTATTCACTTGTATTTGATATGTATTGTAACCCAATGTTTATTCTAGGATTTATTTGTAATGTACTTGAGTCATGTCATGCCCCTATGTTCCTATCGGGAGTTTCTATAATGTAAACAAGTCATGTCAATTCAAGGTGGGTAACCCTCCTATTCTCTAAGGGTTAAAGTCCCAGCAGTTTTTGGGCACTAGGGTTATTAGACTCACCTAGTGAAGTCAGCCCTATAGTTGGGTTTAGGCAAGTCAGGAATTAGTATAAATAGAGAGCTAGCCTCTCTATTTATCACACACTCACTCACACTCAGTTGTAGCGCATAGATGAGGAAGAGGAAGACACTTGGGCAAGGAAGAAACAAGGTTACTGCTATCGGGAGATCATCTTACTATTTTGGGTTTTACTTTTGGTGCTGATTCTATCTTTGAGGAAGTTGTGGGGTTTTCTCCTTTATGGTTTCCCCGAGAAAAAACACTGTGTTCATTATCTCTTGTGTTTGATTACTGTGCTTGTTATTCTCTCAGTTAAAGATCCTAATTTAATGCTAGCTTAATGTTAAAAATCTAACATGGTATCAGAGCTAACCTAAGAAGAAGACATTGTGCAACTGCGGGAACTAGGGATTCCTACTTTTTCGATCTCTCTCCACATATTTTCAGCAAAAGAAGGTTGGAATAACTCTCCTCCCTAGGGCGCATCTTTCTGTCGAAGCATAATCCAATTCTGAGGTTTTTTAGTTTTGGACCCGACACTACTAGCGAAATTTAGGGCTTTTCACAGAAGGGGAATTTTTCAGTGAGCCCAGACCTAGATTGATCTCCTCCTCAAAATCAAAATTAGGTATCAAGATCAAAGAATTTGGTTGGACAGAACTCTGGAAAATCAAAACCCTAATCTCCTCCTGAACCAGCACTACAAGATTTCAGCTCCAAATCTAGATCCGACATCTTGACCTGGTAAGATCTAAACTTTTTGTATTTTATTAAGATGTATCATCGTACCAAGCTTGATGAAAATCTTGAGGGAGTTGATAACTTCCAAGCGTGGAAGTATAGGATCTCCCTGCTCCTGGAAGAAAATGAGTTGGACTCCTATATCCATGAGGAGGTTCTAGTTCTAGAGGGAGATGAGGCTAAGGCCTTACATAAGAAGAAGTTGGTTATGGAAAAAAGGATTATTGCTGATTCAATCAAGGATCACCTCATACCACAGGTGTCCTCCCTCAAGACACCTAAAGCTATGTTTGATTCCCTAACCAAACTGTTTGAAGGGAAGAACATCAATTGGAAGATGACTCTAAGGAACCAATTGAAGAATGTAAAGATCAAGAATGAGGAGACCATCCAGTCATACTTCACAAGGGTCTCCCAGATCAAAAAACAACTGGAAGTAGTAGATGAAGAAATGGAGAATGCAAAAATTGTGATGACAACCCCAAATGGTCTCCCTAGGTCATGGGATTCTTTCATCCAAGGAATCTATGCTAGGAAGAAGTTAGTCAAGCTCAATAGACTGTGGGAAGAATGTTCACAAGAAGAAGCTCGAATAGAATCTCGAGAAGAAAATATGGGAAGTGAAGCTCAATCTCTCACAATACACTCCAAGAAAGGAAGAAGGGAAAAGCATCATCACCAAGGTAATCATTCTCAATAGAAAGGTTCATCCAAACTCAGATGTTATACATGTGATGAAATAGGACACTTTGCAATAAATTGTCCCATGAATAAGAATAAGAAGAGGAACTCCAAAAGAAGACATCATGCTCACACTGCTGAGGATGATGATCCTCCTAGAAAGAGAGTAAAACAAGAAAGTGAAGACTCTTCAAGTGAAGAAGAATATGTTATGATCTCCACTCTCACAGGAACTGTCACTCATGGAAGCAAATATTGGCTATTGACAGTTGGGCTTCCAAACACATGACAGGATTCAAGGAATCTTTTGAGAAACTATCCAAACATAATTCACCCCATAAGGTGAAACTTGGGGATGACTACCAATATCCCATAAAAGGTAGTGGTGAATCCTCCTACAAGCTAGACTCTGGAAAGTCTATGAAAATGAAGGATGTCTTGTTTGTACCAGGACTAAAGAATAATATTCTCTCCATATAGGCACTGGATGCAAAAGGGATGAGGGTTGCATTTGTATATGGCCAAGTCCTCATGTGGTCAAGAGGAAAGACTATTGACAATGCAATAGTGATTGGAGAACAAGAAGGAGGATTATACAAATTGAAGGGCCATCCAGAACAAGCATTGGTCCATGACACAATAGAGACAAATGAACTTTGGCACAGAAGGTTTGCACATGTGCACTACAGAGCACTACCACTTGCAAGCAAAGTTGTTGAAGGTCTTCCAGAAATTCAAGCAAAACATGAAGGGGTCTATAAAGGATGTGCGAAAGGAAAGAATACGAAGAAGACATTTCCAAGTAGAGAAAGCAAGGCAAAAGGAATATTGGAAATCATTCAATCTGATGTATGTGGACCAATGTCATCAAGTTCACTAAGCGGGTATGTATACTATGTTTCTTTCATTGATGACTTTTCTAGGAAGACATGGATTTACTTCATGAAGAACAAAGATGAATTTTTCAGCAAGTTCAAGGAATTCAAAGCGTTGATCGAGAACCACACAGAAAATAAGATCAATACCTTTTGATCAAATGATGGCGGAGAATTCACATCAAATGAATTCAAAGACTTATGCTAAGAATCAGGGATTAAGAGTGAGTTATCCACTCCATATAATCCACAACAAAATGGGGTTGCCGAAAGAAAGAATAGAACTACCATGGAAGCTACAAGAGCAATGATTCATGATCAAGATCTTCCCATGCATCTATGGGTAGAGGCTACCAGAACAACGGTGTATGTACAGAACCGTACTCCACACAGAGTACTCAAGAACAAGACACCTGAAGAAGCCTTTTCCGGCAGGAAACCAGAAGTCAACATCTTAGAATATTTGGCTGTCCTGTGTACATACACATTCCAAAAGAAAAGAGAACAAAATTAGATCATTCAAGAAAGAAGGGTATATTTGTGGGATACTCTGAAAGCTCGAAGGATTATAGAATATATTTCCCAGGATTCAAGAAGATTGACATCAGCAGGGATGCAACATTTGACGAAGACACAACTTACAACAAATCCAGAAAGAGACATGCTGAAGAACCTGAAGAAGCAAAAGCACCCTGAATTCATGATACAACCATGAACAAAGAGACTCAAGAAGAAGATGAGGAATTTGAAGAACCACAAGAACCTGTAGATCCACCTCAAGAGAAGAATCCTCACAAGAGGAAAGCTGCTTGGGTATGAGAAGCTATCCAAGGTGTGAAAAGATATGGGGCTCCAGAAGAGAATGACAGAGAAAGAAAGAGAACCAGATCCTGCTTCGGATATGTAGCTTTACTATGTGACTTTATCAATAAAGAACCTTCCAATTATGAAGAAGCAGCAGATCGAAAAGAATGGAAGGATGCTATTATCGAAGAGTATCAATCAATCTTGAAGAACGATGTTTGGGATGTTGTCCTAAGACTAGAAGGGAAGTCGGTTGTAACTTCCAAATGGATCTACAAGATCAAGCATGCTATAGATGGTATCATAGACAAACATAAGGCAAGATTTGTGGCTGGTGGCTTCTCACAGAAAGAAGGAATCGATTATGAAGAAACCTTTGCACCTGTATCCAGATACACTTCCATCAGATCAGTACTTGCTCTTGCTGCAGTGATGAAATGGAAGATACACCAAATGGATGTCAAGACTACTTTCTTGAATGGTGTAGTGGAAGAGGAAGTGTACATAGAGCAGCCACTCGGTTTTGAGACACATGACAGGGAGTCTCATGTGTGTAGATTGAAGAAAGCCCTGTACAGTTTGAAACAGGCACCCAGGACATGGTATGGCAGAATTGACAGCTTTCTATCCAGTTTGGGCTTTACCAAAAGTAAAGCAGATTCCAACCTTTAATACAAGGTTGAAGATGGCAACCCAGTGATGCTCCTACTGTATGTATATGATCTGTTTGTAATAGGTATGGATGGGTTGATTGCTGATATGAAGAGAAAGCTTACTGCTAAGTTCGAAATGAAGGACTTGGGTATGATGCACTATTTTCTAGGCATGGAGGTGTGGCAGAATGCGGATGGAATCTCACTCGGACAAGGGAAGTATATATTAGAGATCCTGAAGAGGTTCGGGATGATGGACTGCAAGGCCATGACCACACCTATGGCATCGAACCTGAAGCTGTTGAGTGATGCTTCATCAGAAGTGGTTGATGCCATGATGTATCGTCAAATGATTGGGTCCTTGATGTACCTGATGAACACGAGACCAGATATTTGCTTTGCTGTGAACACCTTGAGCCAGATTCTAACAGATCCGAGACATATTGACTTGATTGTTTCAAAGCATATTCTGAGGTACCTTAGGGGTACAATTGATTATGGGCTCAAGTATGAGGTGAATCAAAAGATTAACCTAGAAGGTTAAGTTGATTCAGATTGGGCAGGCAATGCCATCGATAGGAAGAGCACTTCAGGGTGTTGCTTTAGTATGGGATCAGGTGTGATCTCTTAGTTTAGCAGGAAGCAATCCTGTGTGGCACTGAGTATAGTTGAAGTAGAGTATGTCACAGCTTATTCAACTAGTTGTGAGGCAGTATGGCTGAAGAAGCTACTATCTGATTTATTTGATATCTAAATGGATGCTACTTGTATACATTGTGACAACTAGATTTGTGTGAATTTGTTAGAGAATCCGGTGTTCCATGACAAGTTGAAGCATATCGAGATCAAGTATCACTATATCATGGATATGGTGAAGAGGGGAACAGTGAATCTCTAGTATGTTGTGACGGACGATCATATAGTTGATGTGTTGACAAAGCCATTGGCTAGGGTGAAGTTTGAGTACTTCAGGGAGAAGCTTGGTTGTCTCTAGATCGAGGTTTCCTCCAAGGGGAAATGATGAGACCTAGATCCATTCTGACATGGTGAGAGGATTGGTTCCTTCCATGGTTAGATGTAAGGGTTGAGCCATTTTGTCATGGTTAGAGGATTGGTTTCTTCCATGTCAAATATGAGTGATAAGCCATTCTTATATGATTGTAGGATTGATTCCTACATGATCAGAAGTAAGCGTTGAATGCCATTCTTGGAATGGAGGCACCTGGTTAGTTACCAGGAAAGATCAGTCTGGGACTGAGGGCCATTCTGATGTGACTGTAGGATTAGTTCCTACATGATCAGATGTGAGTGCAGAGCCCTTCTGACATGCATGCTGGATTGGTTCCTCGCATGGGCAAATGTAAGTGTAGAGCCCTTTTGACATGTATGCTGGATTGGTTCCTTGCATGGATAGATGTAAGTGCAGAGCCCTTTCGAACATGTATGTTGGATTGGTTCCTCGCATGGTCGAATGTAAGTGCAGATCCTTTTTGACATGTATTTTGGATTGGATCCTCGCATGGTCAAATGTAAGTGCAGATCCTTTCTGACATGAATGTTGGATTGGTTCCTCTCATCGTTAGATGTGAGTGCTGGGCCTTTCTGACAGGGTAGTGGGATGTGTTCCCACATGGTCATATGTGAGTGCTATGTGTTCCTTTCTAATATGATTATAGGATTGGTTCCTACATGATCAGATATACGTGCTGGGTGAGCCATTCTGACTTGGGGTCAGATATAAGCACTGAAGAAGACCTATATGGAGTCTAAGCCTACAACCAGTATGAAAACGGGCTAGCTTTGTAGAACTTCCTGTGATGAGAAGAATCATGAGATAGCACCCATGATGATCCAGTGATGATCTAGATCCAGTGATGGTGTTCTAGTGATGATGATCCAGATGGAGTGATGATCTATATCCAGTGATGATGATCCAGATCGAGTGATGATCCAAATCCAGTGATGATGATCCAGATCGAGTGATGATCCAGATCCAAATGAAGATGACTTGAAGATGAAGATGACTTGAATATGACAAGGACTCAATGATGATCCAGATGATACAGAGAAGAATACTTGTTTTGATAAATTGTGTCGAGAGAATACCTTCCTAGTTAAGAGGGAGTGTTAATGTAATTGTATCTTCAGAATGTATTCACTTGTATTTCTTATGTATTATAACCCAATGTTTATTCCGAGATGTATTTGTAATGTACCTGAGTCATGTCATGCCCCGATGTTCCTATAGGGAGTTTCTATAATGTAAACAAGTCATGTCAAGTCAAGGTGGGTAACCCTCCTATTGTCTAAGGGTTAAAGTCCCCGTAGTTCTGGGGCACTAGGGTTATTAGACTCACCTAGTGAATTCGGCTCTAGTTGGGTTTAGTCAAGTCAAGAATTAGTATAAATAGAGAGCTAGCCTCTCTATTTATCACACACTCACTCACACTCAGTTGTAGCGCATAGCTGAGGAAGAGGGAGACATTGGGGCAAGGAAGAAAGAAGGTTACCGCTATTGGGAGATCATCTTACTTTTTTCGGTTTTACTTTTGGTGCTGATTCTATCTCTAAGGAAGTTGCTGGGTTTTATCCTTTATGGTTTCCATGAGGAAAAACACTATGTTCGTTGTCTCTTGTGTTTTATTCTTGTTCTTGTTATTCTCTCAGTTAAATATCCTAATGTAATGCTAGCTTAATGTTAAAAATCTAACACTAGCCGGCATACTTGCAATTTATTCTTCAATTGCAACAGGTGAAGCATTCTCACTCAAAATCTCCCCTGTGTCGAGGGTGCTCTGCATATCATATGATGTTTCCTACTAACTTGCGAAGCTGATACCTTTTCTAGTTGGAGCCACTGCCTTACTCAGCGGAGCTTCCCTCAACAACCCTTCTGATCACTTCTGCAACTTTGCATAGTTCAATTCCACATAATGGTGTCCTCTCAGTGAGCAGGATTCTTCTTATAATACCAAATCAATCCAAATGTCATCATTCTCATATCGGGTTCATCATCATGACAAAATCATTCATTCATGATACAAATACGCTGCTGATTCCACCAACACAATGTTTGGATCTGCTATCATTAGACGTGATGTCAAAAAGTGTCATCGTTCACCAGATTTGACGGTCATCATTGAGAACTGATGTGACGTTCGGTCACCATCTTGCGGTTGGCGGGGTATGTCTTCCTAACGACGCTACTGATTCTTCCTCTTGTGCAGCCACTTCCTCTTGCGCAACTACTTCCTCTTGTGCAGCCAATTCCTCTTGCACAACCACTTCCTCTTGCACAACCACTTCCTCTTGCACAACCACTTCCTATTTCTATCTATCCTTTCCCCTTTTTTTCATTGCATAGTGCCTCAAGCAATGCATGGTTCTGGCCTTGGTAGGTTAGTTGTATTAACTATGCTTCATTTATTGTTGATTTGACTATGTTGTGACCCTATTGCTATTGCGACAAAGATTCCTTACTGTGCTACTGACTCCTCTGCTTGTTCAACCCCTTTCTTCTGGTGCGCCCTCTCTCTGGCTATCTATTCCTATATTTTTTTTCTTGCGCAGGGCCTCAAGAAGTGCGGCATTCTGGCTCCGTCCTATAGGGATTCAGTCGGCTATAATTCACTAGTTTTGGAAGCATCACGCCATCTAATTGCTGTAGTTGAACTTCTCCCCCAGAAGTAATATAATTAACAAGATATGGACCTAACCAATGCATCTGTAACTTACTTGGATGCTTCAAGAACTTGCTGTCGTATAAAAGCACCAAATCTCCTTGCTGAAATTGTTTGTTCTTTATGTGGCGATCATGCCAAGGATTCTGTCGATCCTTCTCAATGTGTTGATGGAACCCTGTGATAAATCGATGTTCTTCAATTTGTATCAACTATGCTACATGCTCTTCTAAGGCTGCTTCATCATCCATGCTCGTCATGGTGGGAATGCGTAGACTGGGAACAATGTATTCCATAGGCATGACTGCCTCTTACCCGTATACCAATTTAAACGGTGTTTTCCCTGCCAATATATTTCAAGTGGTACGATATGCCCATAATACTACTATAATATTCAAATCCCAGTCATCGTGGTTAGCGTTGCATACCTTTGTAATTGCATGCTCCAAGATCTTGTTGAATGATTTTACAGTCCCATTTTCCTGTGGATGATATGGTGTACTTTTCTTATGCTGTATCTGCAAATCCTCTGTTAACGATCTTACAGTGTGTTTGATAAAATGGCTAACTTGGTCACTCATTAATATCCTTGAACATCCAAAACGCATCACGATGTTTTCAAATAGAAATCTTACTATCATCGCAGCTATGCAATCTACGACCGGTGCAGCCTCTTCCCATCACGTCAAGTAGTCTGTTGCTGTGATTATGTACCGTGCACTAGTTCTCTTCCTAGGTGGTTTGATTGGGCCCACAAAATCCATAGCCCATTTATCAAAGGGTTGCAAGGTTACCTGGGGTACTAGCAGCATCTCATCCCGTTGCGACGGTTTTCCAATATGTTGACAGACATTGCAGCTCCACGCATAATATGTCGCATCATTATGTAAAGTGGGCCTCCAGAGCCCTAAACAAATCTCCTTTCTTGTAGTATCTCATCCTCTAGAGTGTCCACCAGAAAATCCTACATGTGGTTCTTCCAAAATCTGGCCTTGTTCATGCGGTAGGATACATTGTCTGAAAATCTCATCTGGACCCAGTTTGTATAACTACCCTGCAACCAACTAAAAATTTGAAGCCTTGAATACCAACTACTTCTTCTGTCTTGTTGAAAAATATTCCAGTGTGACTTCTGTTGCAAAGAACTGAACTATTTGGGCATAATAATAATATTCTACATCGAATCTGAATAACTGCGCATCGGGAAGGCCTTTTTCAATATTGTTAGGCTCTTCGCCTGTCTCGATTCTAGACAAATGATCAAGTACAACATTCAAGCGACCCGGCTTCACAATTATTTCAAAATCAAACTACTAAAAGAGGAGTAGCTAGAGACATATCCCCCCCTCCCCAACATAGGTTTATTGATCAAGTACTTCAGAGTAGAATGGCCAGTAAACAACTTGAAGTGACCACCTAAAAGGTAATGCCTGAATTTCTGTATTCCATATACCATCGCCAGACCTTCGCACTCTGTGGTCATATAATTTTTCTAAGCAAATGACAAATTTCGACTACTGAAAGTGATTGGGTGATCTAGATATCCTTCTCCTGGTTGCGTGAGCACTACTCTCAGCACAATAGATGATGTGTCGACATACACATGGAAATCTTTGTTCCATTCAAGGAACACAAGTATGGGCACTGAAGCCATATTGGCCTTCAGGGTGTCGAATATTCCTTGACACTCTGGGCTCCATACAAATGCAACATCTTTCTTCAATAGTTTCTCCATGGGGGCAGTAATTGGAGCATATCCTCTAATGAATTTGTGAAGTACCCAATGTGTTGTAGTGTCTCTCGATGCATATTCACATTTGTCAGCGGTGGTAAACTCAAATTGAGCACTATATTCACAGGATCAACCAATAATTCTTTCTTGCACACAATGTGACCCAATAGTATCCAAAATGGTGTACAGAAAATACACTTATTGGAGTTCAGTGTGATCTGATGTTGTCGACACCTTTCCAGAATCAGTCAAAGGTTTTCCAAATGATCCTTGATTAGACCATACACTGTCCAATAATCCATATAAACTTGTAGGAAATTATGAATGAAATATTTGAATGCGGAGACAACAACTCGGGAGAAAACTGCAGGCACATTCTTCAACCCAAAAGGCATCACGATGTATTGGAAGCAGCCCCATTTAGTGACAAATGTCATTTTATGTCAATATTCCTTTGTGATTCTTATCTAGTGATAACCAAAAAATACATCTGTAAAAGAGTACATCTCCTGACCACCTACTCCTTCAAGTACTTCATTTATGAATGGTGTCGAAAATGGGTCATGCATACAGGCATCATTCAATTTTCTTAAGTCGACACAGGTCCAAAATTCAGTAGTTTTCTTGTCATGGACCACCATAGGGCTAATCCATTCTTATTCTCCCACTAGCTTAATGATTCCAACATCCAACATCCAGTTGAGCTCAGCCTTGACTCTTTCTTTGTATCGCGTATTTAGGCGATACGGTCTCTTTCTTACTAGTTTCGCATCTAGCTTTAACAGAATCTTCACCTCTCCTAGATCGCCTAGTATCCCCTTAATTTTTGATAACTTTGTTGAAAATATATGCTGGAACTCATGCAGCAGATCCATGATCTTTTCCATGGTCTCTTCATCCCAGTAGTCCCCAACACTTGCAAATTTTGGATTCTCCTCTGTCCCAATGTTAACGTTTCTAATCTTCAGCGGTTGATTCATAGGATTAATCAGTAGATCTGGTGCTGCGACATCCCTACTCCCTTATGTTTTTGGAATATTTATATTTTGTAGCTCATCATCATATTCCGGTACACTAGATACACTATAGCATTCCATCATTGACTGCATGTGTAAATGCTCATGTGAATCCACGGGATATGCAACTGGCACAAATTTTAACACCACATCTCGGATGATCTGAAGTGCATTGTTGACATCGAGATTAGCATATTCGAAGCTAAATTTATGCGCAAAGTAAACCGTTAGCTCTTACCAAGTAGTTATTTATCTACGCAACTTCATTGATATATACCATGACCTTGGCATTTCGTCCAAGGTGTGAACAAAGGCATGGACCCATTCATCCTTCAGTCGTGATGCCCATAGTGTTTGGAATTCCATCAAATGGTTGCTAGGGTCATTCCACGCATCATAATTCCTAGTGTGATACACTTCTGTGTCGCAAAAGTGAACTATCATCAACTGATGGCACTGTGCCCATCCAGTAATTATATTTTTATGAGTCTCCCACCAACGTGTTGGAGTAGCCTTCAATGCTTCCTCCATCAACAACAATCGCTGCGGTTTTGAGTCTTTTTCTTCAAACTCCATTAAGAACTTAGAAAGCTCAGGTATCCCTTCATAAACTAGTAATTTGACAATCTTAGTCGCGACATGGCACATCAACTGTGTGATCAGTCCACACTTCCTGAATGACACCTAGTACATGCAGTTTTTCTAGTTTTCTAACGCATCTTCAGAATCCGAGGACGCAGAACTAGCGTTGCGCCAATCGAGTTCTCCATTAGCAGTGGGGTGGATGTGATCTTTAGAAATGTTGTAAGTGTGATCCCAACGCCTGACAACTTCATCCTTCACTGGTTCAATATATTTTCGTCCTTCATTTGGATCCATAGGAGTGATGACTCTGGTATCTTGATTCTCAAATGTCATCATCCGCTTTTTGAAGTTAATGACTGCCATACTATCATTGGCCCATCCAATACCCAAAAATGTGATATAAGAACCTCCACCCTCAACTAATTCAATTACATTGAATTCGCCATAGGTATTCATACCTTCAACATCCACAACCAAGTTCGACACACGTCCGATTGGTTTCACTTTAGCTTGATTAGCCAATCGCAGCTACATAGGGGACCAACCTAGCATTGGCCTCCCCATTTTTTGCCAAGTTTGATTTGTCAGAATATTCACATCTGAGCCTAGATCTAGAATGACTAAATCTACTTCATTGTGCCCGATCTGAATGTTCATGCACATCTATTTTCCCTTATTTTTCTTGTGTAAAGAGTTCACTGCGGAATCCCGCCGCTCCTTCCCTGAGAGGTGCAACAAATTTTCAATCTCGGCCAAAGCAACAAGATCTCATGCCAGTGACAGACAACTTTCAAATAAGTGATGTAAGGTACCATGACTTCATGATGGTATTGCCTCCAATGAAGAATCAAAAGCATAAGACATTTCATAGACATGTGACTTACCAAGATTTCTTTCAATCGC
This sequence comes from Pseudotsuga menziesii, assembly GCA_001517045.1. NCBI lineage: Eukaryota > Viridiplantae > Streptophyta > Pinopsida > Pinales > Pinaceae > Pseudotsuga > Pseudotsuga menziesii. The sequence goes on along the minus strand of LPNX010756015.1, from coordinate 30,412 downwards.
ATCCCGGGCTCCAAAAAATGTCTCTTTTTTAGTTACGATATCAAACGGTGCCTTGTTCTACCCAGCCAATCGAATTTATGGGCAGGGCCCATCCTCTCTAGTCGTCGCACCTCTGTGGGTGACAATGGAAACATCAACATCCTCTATCCTAGGCTCTGCTAAGATCGTCACAACGGTCGACCCTTGATTTTGGTTCATCGTCGAATTCTAAGTTAGCAGTGGATTCTCATTCAACGGAGGTTGAATCACTGTCTGATTCTGAAGTGGAACTTGATTTTGAGCCTGGTTCTGCAACTGGTTCTGGGTTTGTAGATGATTTTGGTTCTGGAACCGATTCTGATTCTACAGCTGAGGAAAATTCTCGTCCTGCCATATTGCAATTAGTTGTGGGCAGTTTTCGATAGTATGATCAATTGTAGTACAGTATGTACATGAACACTGCAAGTGTGGGAAATATCTTTGGTAATTTCCAAATACCCCACAATTGTAACACTGGACAGATACGTGACCTCGTCCTCGTCCTCTTCCAAAGCCTCCTCCTCTTCCTCGGAATCCTTTGTGAAATCCTCCTTTCTACTGGTACTATGGTTGATCCATCTGTTGTGGCGGGGGATTCGACTGGTGCTGAACATAGTGCACAGCTTGAACATACTGTGGCTACAGATGAGGCATCACCATTTGATTGTACTGCAGCTGCGGTGCAAACTATGGTTGTGGATGTGATGTTTAAATTGCATCTGTGGCGGTGGTGTGTACTATAGTTGAGGTTGAGAGTTTACCAAATGAGGCTGCAGATGTGGTTGCTGTACTGCACGATGATCTTCGCCCTTTACAAAGTATGAATCATATTTCCTTTCCTGAAGCATATCATATGCATGATAGTCTTTATCTTCATGCCCCATCGATCGACAAAATGAACAATATAGGTTGGTTGGCTTTGACACCATCTTTTGTATGTAGCTACATTCTTCGTGTTAGTGCCCATAGACTTGACATATGCGACACCATGGTACATTGCCACAACTTAGTGAATTCGGTGCCCCAGATAGAAGATAATTTCGGAAGTCAGGGAAAGTCTCTTTGGTGTATCCATATGCATGACAACGAGTGCACCAAATATCTTCATGATTCAATTTCCCTTTCTTAATGTCTTGCAACTGCACCATCAAGTTCACCAGCTACGCCTAAATTTGGTTCATACCAGCTGTATTCTCCCCAACTGGTGAAGCTTTTAGCTTCATTGTAATCTCCATAGCTTCGCTCTGTGTCACGATCTTCTTTTGCATCAGTGTTTGTTGGATATGAGGTACCAAATATGTGATAAACCATTCTTTATGTTGAACATCGCTCATATCAAAACTAACTCGTGCCATTGGTGTCTTAAATCTTTGATCGAAGTCCCAAACATGGCACATTAGGAAACTTCTTAATCTCTTTTAACTCAATAATATACTATGCTTCAGATTTGGGCTTTCTGAATTCTTCAACTAGTGCCTTCCTGAATTCATCCAATGTTTTTGTAGGTGTCCTTGTAGGAACTTGTATGAATTTCATATACCAATTCAGTGCACGACCCCGAAGAGTAGTCGTCATTTGGCCCTTCTTGACATCATCATCATCAGCAGTCTTCCTGACTGTTCACACTACTTTGCACAAAAACCAATAATTCTTGGGATCATCAGTCCTGTTCCCATGAAACAAAGTTAATTTTGTATCGTCGCCCACCATCCTGGGCCTTCTTCCTATAGATGCTGATCTAATATTGGAATGCTGCTAACACGTCGGGCAAGTTGAGGTGGAATTTGTGTTTCTTCTCGGATGTGGAGTGGTGTGTGGAGGTGTGGGTGCATTGTTGTTGGGGTTTTATGTTACTACTGTCTTGGGCATAGTCTAGGTCTGGTCATCCTCTTCATCACTGTAGGGTCACTTTTTCCCATGTGGTCTTCCTTCACGATCTTGCATTTCGATTGCAGCAGGTCCTTCCCCTGTCCTTTTCTTCTTGTCTTGTCAAAACCTTGCTCCTCCTCTCCTAAAATCACTTTATTCCTCAGGTTCCCTCATAGTCTCATAGAAACTTGCACCCATCTACCCCTTATATTCCCATTCATCTCCTCCCTTTAGTCACGGTATCCACCGCCTTCGTACACCAGAGTCCTACTACTAGAGGTGCATCTTCAGTATACCCTTTTCATAGACAAGCATTTTAATTGAAATTTGTAGAGACAATAAGAACCTACCTCTGGTTCCATTGAAAAATTCCCTTTATTCTTTGCTGTAGTACTTGGTAGTGTCAACTGTGAACTCAGTGATATATCCTTCTAGGATGCTATCCAGCTAGACGTCAATAGCTCACATCGCTCTATTGTTAGTTTCTTGCAGCTCTTGGATCAATTTAGGGGTCCAAGATGTTAGTTCTTCTCCTTGGAAATTTGTCTTCTTGTATGTGAACTGTGACAACCACTCATACAGTATGATGGGAAACTCACAGAAAAAGTACTCCTAAGGACCGTCATGTATGTATCTCTCCAACCACTTGTCTGTCATCAGTCCAGGGTTCTGATTTTTCACTTCGGAAAATTCTCGCAGCTTCTGAACAAACCAATCTTGAATTTCTGGTCTGGGACCATTTGTTGGAACAAACCCAACCAACAAAACCCAGTCAACAGGGGTTCCCACTCTATCGAAACTTGACTCACCACGATCTCCCTGAGCATCAGCCTAGACAGGTTTTACCCTATCCAGCAACACCTGCAAAGCAGATGATGTCTCACCCGAGATGTTTGAGGGAGGGCTGATGGAACCAAGTTTCCACAAAATAGAAGCGGACTATGGGAATCGACAATTCATCACTTATTTGTCAGATCTGACCAGTTGTTTACTCATTCATAGAACCAACATATCACACCATTCATTCATGGCAAACGTATCATATAACATGAATAACCATACTGTCGCACAACAGATCTAAGAATATGACATCATTCATAAGCAGTAAACACAACATCATAGATCCATGTCGCACATACTCGCCATTGGATTGTAGAAACATAAATAAAAGATAGAAAGAGACAAAAATAATAGTATTTCAGATCAACCCTCGTCCTTTCATATTACTTCTGTACAATAAATCATAGATCCAAAATAGACATCAATTCAATCCTCAGTCTAGATATCTAAGATTCAAATTACAATCGATAATCCTTACATTCACAATTATTCTTCTATTTATAGGATTGCACCTTTACATTCATGGTCCACTTCTAACTAACTCCTAACTAATTCTATCAACTAATGACCAATATCTGTAAAATATGGTAAAAATACAAAAAGTGACACAAAATATTCAAAAGTAGTCTATCTTCCGCCTTGTGTGCTATCTCTGTCTTGGGCGGTGTCTTGTGAGCTTGCGCAGCATCCGCAATGCCGGGAAACTAACTAATGCTCAACCCCTTTCCAACACATGTCATTTTTGAGTAAAATTGATTTGTGAAATCTATTGTGAGTTTCTATTTTGTTTCTTGGATTTTTATGACTCCAATTTTATACAAATGAGGCGGGATCCACATAGGAAGAGGTTGAAAACAACGTATAAATTAATATAGGAATAATTCAATGCCATTTTTTAGGAATGGATAACTGAGTGGAAATCTCTTATCGTGGATGATCAAATCTCCACAAAAACGTCCCATGATGAATTGTGACAAGCCAGTATGTAAAATCCACACCAGAGTGGCCACCGACCTCCGATTTCTTTGTCATATGATTAGGGAGATGATAACCCTCCTATTTCATACCATGACAATGACCAAGATTAAAGTGCCACATCGATGGATCCAGGGTTAAAGTAAAGCGAAAGGATTTGGACTCAATGCAAAAGGGAAAAAAGAAGCAAAACGATAGAAAGGGAACCACTAAAACAGTATTAACTGATGATGATGTCAACAGGCTATTCAACAGGATGGTTGATGTTGTAGAATGAAATAGGAAAATGGAAGAAGAGTGAAATGTTGAGATTTTTGGGGGTGTAATTGACTTTCTCACTACATTCTCTCAAGTATTTAAATAGTTATGGATTTCAGCCAATCAGTGAGGATCCAACCAGGAAGAGGAAACGAGGAAACTAGAAGCCAAGCCATCTAAAAAATGAATAGATGTAGCATCAAACTCTTCAATGGGATAAGTAGTACACTTACTGCCGAAAGCTTTGAAATTTGGGAATATAGGATTGAATGAGCAAGTGCATACCCTCAACTTCATTGATAATAACTTGTTAATCATGCATGTACTCGGGTGAAAACGTGAAGTTGCTATACAATTTTTTGAGAATCACTCACACTGAAAATTCAAGATCATCACAATGGAAACAAAAAAAATGTAAAAACTCACAGAGCTCCTTGCACTATCCTCCTCAAAAGGGGAAGTTTTAGTTTGTATGATAAGAGTCACATTTGAAAGAAAATGGGAGGACACAAACATGTGTCAATAAGGCACCAGTTTTTAAACATATGTTAAATTTCAAAAAATAATTAAAAATAGTGTTTAGGTCTGAAAATCCTCAACATATAGTCCATTTCAAAGTACAATCTTTGTACATTATGAACGTACATTTCATTTTTGTAAAATGAATAACCATCTCTAAAAAAAATGAAGGGTACACATGTCACTCATTATCCAAACCTAAAAATTTAAAGTATATGTCATTGGTACTCGTCAAACTTGTCCTACTATATGTCCATAAAAATATTCAAAAATATATTAGCATGAAGCTAATAGAATTCTATAAACTTGTGTTTACGTCAAGGTGAAATTTCTAATGGGGATATGGGTTTTAAATGGTTTCAGTTGAAAAACATAAAATTTTGCAGTTTTTTTGGTCCAAAGACAGGAAAAAAGTGTATACCAACTTTGTGTTTTTACCCATTCATGTTTCATAATATTCAACAAAAGATCAGAGAAGAAATAAAAGTTTGAGAGCAATCAATGTATCAAATGATGACGAAGTTTAGAAGCTGCACTACTGCTTTGGAAAACAAATATTCTAAACTCCAACAACAAAAAGACCAGTTGATCCAGGACAAGTAGAAGTTGCAAGAAGAGGTCAAAGTTTCATGTCGTGGAGTTCTTGAAGCATTGCCTGTTGAGGGAATGTCCCTTGAGACCAAGTTAATACGATTGAGGAAGTTATCACTAGATTCCATCATAAATTTGAGGAATAAGAGGCCAAGCTAGTACACCACCTAAAGTGGCCAAGGAGTGACAGATAGAGGTTCAAGGGGCCATCCAAGACATCAAGGAATCCAAATCTTACTGTGAAAATATGTATGAGGAGATCTCTCATATTTGGGGTGCATTATAAGAATATGTAGAGTGACAAGATATCACAAACAAAATTGCAGAAGCTCAAGATAACATGGTGAACCTGTGGAGTTTGTTGAAGACCTTGTCATTGGTAAAACAAATGGGGAAGGATGTATAGAAAAAGGAAATGCAAGAAAAAATTAACCATCTAAGGGTTTAGTACTTGTAGAGGACTGAGCAAGTTGAATACCTCCAAACTGAGGCTAAGCAGGTTTCTAAAGTGATTGGCCAGGAGCATACAAAAATCCAGAAGACATTCACAAGGCCAATGTCACAAGTGAAGATCATATCAGTTCAAAAACCATATATGAATTCATTAAGCAAAAGAAGGATGTTCAATGATGTGTCTAGGTGACGAAGAATGTTTATGAGGTATTTCTTTTGAAGCTAAAAACATTGGTTGTAGAAACCTGAAGTGGCTCAAGATGAGCCACATGTGAGTGTTGGGGGCCTATTGGCCTAAGAAATTTTTTGAAAATTTTGGGTACCAATTTTGGAGAAGTGGTTTTGGTGTGAATACGGCTACGCCGAAGTGGTATGATGAAGTGGACATCTCCAAACAAATAGTCGTGATTTTAGGAAATCAGGTTGTTTGATGAAATCCAACCACAAAATTGGTTAGGTGGTTAGGAATGTTTGTCCACTTACATTATTAGGATTAGGTAGTGGGCGCAGGGTGAAAGTATATGAAGAGCCTATAAATATGTAATGAGATGGGATTTTTGGGGTTAGATAGTTTTTGGGAGAAAATTTACATGTTTTTCTATGAGTAGATCTAATGTTTTGAGTTTTGTTGAAGTTGAATTGTAAGAGAGTCACAAGTGTTGGATTATTTGCAGTTTGTGTGCATAGATCTATTGTAGTGAGTTTTCGAAGAGAGGTCTATAGGCTATGTGCATAGGCATAAAGCGATGTTTTCTTGTGAATCTTTAATAATGAATGTTTTGTGGTTTTTTCCCATCTTGGGTTTCCACATTAAAATATTTGGTGTTAAATATTGCGTATGATGTGTGTGTATTCTTTTTTATTTGTTTATTAATGCATCCGACAATAATTACATGCGATGAATGAATTAATGAATGAATGGTAGTTATTGTGTTATATCCATGGTTAGATGTCATAGTTGGTTAAGATGATCTTTGTCGAGGTGAACTGTATGTCAAATACATGAACTTGTCAAATTTATATTCATTGTTATGTTGTAATGTTCCCATTCAGTGCTACAAAAACCTGGTTCGTGCAATTCCCATAGGTACTTCGAGTGAGACTTCATATGCCCTGCAGGTGTTTATGAAAGGGATGGATGCTTTCAGGCTGGTATATTGGTTATTTGTTGGTATGTTTCTATGTGGACCTGGGTCGAGGTAAGATTCTTCCAACGTCATTAATGGTTTCCATCTATCACCATTTACTTTTGCACATAACTTCCTTTCCACGACAAATCGAAATTTCTATAACTCATTTAAATATTTGAGTAATGGGAGACCGGTTTTCGAATTTTTCCCTAATTATATATTGTTTCAATGCATGATATTCATTTTGTGTGCACAAAATCAAATCATTAAATTTCTTTGTTGGATTCTTTTTCCAAATCCTTTTACATTTTTCCTTTTCTTGACTTGCAAGGGTAGGTTTTTTTTTGTATAATATCGACTAAGATTCTTTGTTCCCCTTTTTTTGTTTCATCCTCCAATATTTAGTTGATTTGTTTGAATTTTTACAATTCTGAGCTTTTTGGCTAATTATGTTGCATTTTTAATAGACTGCATTGTTGTAGATATTTGCAAAGTGTCTAGAAATATTACACTTGCAACAATCAATGGTTATGGAGAGTACAATATCCTTGGTGGTGCATTACTTTTGTACTCTATTCTTTGAGTGTTGTTTTGACCAATATTGTTGAACTTAATTCTGTGGTTCTGACAATTTTCTTTATTCACTTTCTTGGGGAGAAGGGTTTCTTCTATCTTGCTTGTTTTCACAATGTGTCTTAGACCGAATTTGTCAAATGGTGCCCTCTGTTTGCAAAGAATATCTTCCATTATTTGTGTTCTTTATTGAACTTATCCTTTGTCCTTAGCTATCATTGTAGTCTTTTAATATCTCGTTCCTTTTCTAGTAATTGGGTTTTCTTGTTGCTGATCATTTTTGCATCCTTGAGGATTTTTTCTCTCAGGGAGATAGTCTCATGCTATCTTACTTGAAAACATTCATCTGTTACTTGATGTATTCTTGTCAGATCTTCCTTGGTTTCTTTTATTTAACTTTCTAATCTCTCTTTAACATCATTCACTTAAATCCTTAAATTGTTTGGCATTTTCTTTTCATCCTGGAGTTGAATTTGTCGATCACCTTGATGTCATATTCAATTTTTTCTTGATATTTCTGAAGTTGACCTGTTAGAGATAGAATTTATTCCTATGATCTTGTAGTTATTTATTCTCTTTTCTTCTGTAGGAATTTAATTTCTTTGGATTGATTTTGATTTTTTTATTCCAATTTATTAAGTTCATCCTCTACTGAAACAACTCCGAGTTCCTTAGTTTGAATGGTTTCATCCATGTCCTATAATTGACTGGTGAAGTATGTTGCCATTCTCTTTGAATCTTCTTCTTTCTTTCTCAGAGTGTTCATGACTTAATTATAAATCCTTTTAACTTCTTCTATAGTTTTATGTTGAGTATGTATGATACATATTTCTTCTTTGACAAAGAAATTTTCAATGATTCCATTTTCATGAGATCCAAGTGCCTTTTCTTGGTAACATATTTCCTTTACACCCATGTCTATGCATTGATCTAACTTCCAGCTGACTAGATTGATTCAATGGAACCCACTATGATAGCAATTTTTGGAATTCTTATTTATACAAAAGGGTGGGGGGGTTGAATCAGTATAAATCATAGATTACACAATTTTTCACTTAACAAATTAAACTTAAAAAACTTATTTTCCAAAAAATAGTGAAGGGCACAATTGCGTAAAGAATATGTAAAGTAACTATATATATATTGATTACATGAATAGGAGACACCAATATCCAATTGTGAGCACCAACTCACTTTAGATACCAATCCCATATGCAACTACCCACTTTCTTATTATAGGCACCAACCTATAAGTACTTTCATATTTTGCACAAGCACCAACTTAATGACTTCACACACCAACCTAAATGGATATCAGTACTTTTTTTCAAGCACCCACTAGAAGTGTTCATGGACTAACTTAAATGGAGACCGCAATCTCCTCTTCTTGTTTTTCAGCACCAATTGAATGGAAGCACCAACTCCCTTTTTTGTATTGTCTAACACCAGCTGGAAGGAAGCTACAACTCCTTTTCCTTTCCCCTTCCTACTACCCTGAAATGAATAAATTATAACAAAGTTGTAAATCTTGTAATATGTGATCTGCGTCTTCTCTAATTTGTGTCCCTGTGTTATGATATCTTTTTGTTGTTTCCTCTGATATCTAAGTCTTAACACTTTGCCACTTCTACATTCTGTGATCTATGTTTTTTGTAATATGTACATCAACACTTTGACACTTCTACGATCTTTGTCATTCACCATGTATTCTCTTCGAACATCCTGGTATAGGGAATCCCTCTAATTTGTGCCACATTTGTGCATTGGTTCTTGTTTCACTTCATTTCTTTTGTGCAATAGGATCTCTACTATACAAACTTCTTCTAGGTCAATGATCCATTGATACCCTAAAATCAGAAGCTTTCCAAATCAAAATATCACATCTTCTTCATCGTCAAGCTTACATCAATACTTCCATATCTCGCCTATTTATACTATTCTTGATCAAGAGATGTGACCACAAGTTAGGATTCCTTTGACTTGGTAATGCCCCAATTCTTTTACTTGGTAAAGCTAACTGCTTCATTTCATATTTCATCAACATATACCTTATTGATAATTTAGCCTTGTGGGGTTTCTGGCACTTGATTCCAATGACTTGGTTGTATCTACGCATATGAGTCCCATGTATTTGTGGGATTTGTGCACTTTCTAGACTTGCACACTTATTCTCTATGTACTTCTTCAAACTATATTCATGTATATAGAGAACCAATACCTAATGGATCTTGCACATTGCTAAGACTTGCATACACTTTTATATATTTCTTCAGACTGGATTCAGGTCTTCATAACATCCATCTTGTTTGTTTGACATCAATCTTGTTTGTTTAATCTTTGACTTCAATGGAAACACAAATGTTCAAGAGAAAATAGAAAACTATGCTATGAAACTTTGGAAGAAAATAAAGTTGAAGTAACTCTTTAAAACAAGAAACACACTTTAAATAAAATATATTGTCTAATATCCTATAGAAAACCAATGATAAAACTGGATCTATGTATGTTGCAGAATTAAATTACCGAATTGTAAAGCACTTTGAAATTGCAACCAATCTATTGGAAAATCTTGTTAGAAAACAGGACCGCAGAGCAATAACACATATACAATTAAATCATTAAACAAGATGCAAAACAGATTAAAACATTACAGAGAGACATAGATATAATGCGGTTCACCCAAATGATGGGCTACGTCCACAAAGAAATTGCCAGTCCTTTTATTTCAGTCCAGAAAGATGAAGGGATACATCTTGCAGCAAAACCGTTGCACTTCCTCTTCATGCTCTCATAGTCTCTCCCACATATTGTGTGTGATTGTTTACAATACAAAAATAATATCATACATAGTCGTGTTACAATGCTTTCTTTTATAAGGGAAATACCATGGGAAAATACTACGGTTAACCCAATACCATGGGTCTGCAAAACTGTTGGCCAACACACGTCCCAAGGCAGGGGGAATGAGTGTATAGTACACCTGGGGTACAAACACAATTGAATAATATCTCTGGATCTGGAAGATCAGGCTCCACAACCAACAAAGCTATAAAAATATCACACACAAGTGTTCTACATACAAAAAAATTACAACTGACAAACTACTAAAAGCATAATTCAAATCAAGTCAAATGCATTTCCAAGAATTTTCTAAAATAAAGACAACAACCAAATTGAATCTATGAAAAACGATCAAATTAAACCTACAGAGAACAATAACTAAGCTTACACGAAATCTAGTTGAAAACTAATATTTATAAGAAACAATGTTGACCTAAGTTAATTAAATATAGAATCTTTTAAATCCAGAACCAAAAATCAGAGACGATGATATCTTTATGCAAGTGTACAGGAAAACTTCCAACTATACAAATTTGTTTTTTTGTATTTTCTTTATTAAAGCTCAAAGACATGGTATAGTTCTATGAAATAAACCAAACTTGAGAGTTGATTACTAACAACTGAATTGAATCCAAACCTAATTACACTATTGTTTTAAATCAAATCTATACTACCCAGATTTAACTACACACTAACTACACACATAGAGATCAAATTACTTCTACAACTAATGGACTGAGAAACAAAATTCCTATTGATATTTGAATAAACAAAATGCCTTCAGGATTCCTAGCACTTCTTTAATAAAATCATACAACTAATTAAGTGAAAACCTATGCTAAATAAACTAGTTTGAATGTAGCATAAAAAAACTGAAACCCTTCAATTCTAATGATGAGACTATGTATGAGGAAGAAACTTTGTACAATGTCAATATGAAATGCACAATGTTTATAGTAACAGAAATGTGAATGACTAAAAATGCATAGGTGAATGTTTTAACAACAAAATCCTTTAAACAACACAGAGATCTGCAACAAAGGAAACTAGTTAAACAAGTTTATTAACATTCATAAACATAACAAAGATGAAATCATAAATACTAACAAGAGATATAAAATATAAGAAGTAAAACTAATTGAGAGGTGGGTATGAGCCTTCGACAGGTTTTCTCTAAGAAAATCTAATTCATAGAAACGATCTAATGCAATATTAATAAAATTCCAAATTCATTAACCACGAGAAGATGTTACAAAACTCACATTGCAAACACGTCCATATGATTCAATACGCACAAATAATTCTATCGCAAAACTTAGGGTAGCAACATTATCAGATTATCCAAAACTTGATAGAGATCAAGAGCAAATAACAAAATGACATAAGAGTAGGAACTAGATACAAGGCACTAAACATGGAAAAGATCAATAGATTGGATCTCCAACTGTTTCATAGAAGATAAGAGTTGTGAGTTGGTTGTTGCGTTGGCACAACGAGAATAAATTAAAACAAAAAGTTGACTGTCACGTTGGCATAAGGAGTACAAGTCCTTAGGGAAAATCCCAATGCCACGTCTTGTAGTTGGTTTGTAGTAGTGGGTACAAGAATGGGTACGAGACTTGCAATTCATAAATAAAATCGAAATGAGATCAAGTCAATCAAATATAATATGCCAACTTGTTTTTAGAAATGAATTCATATTATTAATCATAAAAAATAGCATATAAATAAGAACTTTACTTTGATTATTCGAGAAATATTGTAGTGACCTTGGAATGACTATAACTATGATTTCAGCACAAATATCTATCACAAAAGAGAAGATAACCTACACAAGAGTGATCAATTTGTTCTTCAAACCATAACAAAAATGAGCAAAATTGCAACTCATTAGTTTGGTCATGTTTCTTTCAGCCCATGGTGCATTGGATAAAATATTATATGGTATATTTTACTTGGAATATAGGAAGTCAAGTTATTGGGATCCAATGATGGGTTGTTTTTCATTATTGAACCTAGATAAGGCCACACCTTTGGAAATGTTGGGTAATAATAACTTCATAAGCCCATCAACTAGAAATTTTTATGGATTTGGACTTTGATCATATGAAGTCACCTTGTAATAAAACTAAATAGTTAGTAAACTTAGTTAGTTAGTAATTATTAATTAAGGTCGGCTTGATAGGAAACACCATGTAATGGTGACACTTGAATTGTATAAAGGCCGTATTATAATATTGTAAATGACATCATTCAATAATAGATATATATATATATATATATATATATATATATATATATCATTTTGGAAAATATATTCCAAGTTCGTATCAGATCCTGCTAGTTCTCCATCAACCCTTCCACGTTGCTCTCATCCTTCACGCAAACCCTTCTCACCCCACGTGCATCTACTCCACGCTGCTCCCACCATCTGCTCCACACTGCCCCTTTCAACGCTTCACCTACACGCCCTCCCAGTCACGCCGCAACCGCTCCCAATCTATTGGTCCTATCCATTCGTGTTCAAGATATAACTGAAGAACGACTCCTGCAAATTTCCATCGGTGGGATAAAACAGAGTATCCAAAACGAAATAAAATTATTAGACATAAAAGACGTAGAACAAGATCATAAAAAAGAAAAATTAATTGAAGAGAAGCAAAAGATGCAACATTCTTTGGTTTAAATACAACCTCACCTAAGAGCCAATGGGAAAAAGAACGACAATCCGTGTTGTAGGTGTAACGCCCCTAATTGGTGTCCAGGGCATAAATGCAAAAATAAAAATATGTTATTGTGTAAAAAAAGTAATACAAGTGATGATAAAGATGAAGAATCAAGCGACACGCCGTCCTCTGACACAAAGTCAAATAGCGAGGAGACAAGCAAGGAGGAGGCTAACATCACACCAATGCTCTCAGTGGCTGCGATGACAGGTATCTCTCAACCCCAAACACTCAAATTGTTTGGCCATATCAAAAACAAGAAAGTGATGGTGTTGATCGATAGTGGGAGTACACACAACTTCATACACTCTAGGGTAGTAAAACAGTTAATAATATTCACCTACCCTACCACAAGTTTCCAAGTATTGATACCAGGAAACAAGACTACACCGTGCGACGGCAAATGCCATAAAGTAGAACTAGCTATAAAGGACTACAAGCTAAAGTTGCCAATGTATGCTATGGCAATCAAAGGGGTTGATATTGTTTTAGGTGCATAATGGTTGGAAACACTGGGGACAGTCGGATTAAACTTACGTGAACAATTTATAAAGTTCTATGAAAATGGGAGGAAATATAAGCTTTATAGTATTAATTTCCCACCCCCCAAAATTGTTTCATCCAATAAAATGGAAAAGATGGTAAAAAAGGGAGCCCAAGCCTTCTTCTTACACTGCTATGCTATGGAAGGAACAACTAATGAAAGACAAAATACTGACCCACGTGAATTAGAACAACTCCTGGGGGAACATAGTGACATGTTCTGAAACCCTCCTCATGATCTTCTTCCCCCATATTCTAGGGATCACATCATCGAGTTGATTCCAAGGTCAACTCCAATAAGAAAAAAAAAGTTATATAGACAATCTCATAGGAACAAGTTAGAGATTGGACATTTAGTACAGGAGCTATTAGATGTTGGAGTAATCACATGTAGTAAGAGTCCTTTCTCTGCTCCAGTCATACTCGTTAGAAAAAAATATGGACCGTATAGACTTTGCATTGATTATCGAGCATTAAACAAAGTCACCATAAAAGATAAATTCCCCATTCCCTTTGTTGATGAACTGCTCGATGACCTACATGGTGCAAAATATTTTTCTAAACTAGACTTAAAGTCAGGATATTACCAAATCTGTATTCAAGAAGAAGATGTCCCCAAAACAACCTTTTGCACCCACAAAGGTCTATATGAATTTTGAGTGATGTCGTTTGGATCATCCAACGCTATGGCTACATTTCAATCAGTAATGAATGACTTGTTCCGCCCGTACCTAAGGAAGTTCGTACTAGTGTTTTTTGATGATATCCTTATTTATAGTAAAAATCGGAACTCACACCTAAAGCATGCAGAAACAATATTGAAGTTTCTAGAAGAAAACAAATTTTATGCTAACAAATCCAAATGTAGTTTTGGAAAAAGAGAAATAGAATTTTTGGGGCACATCATATCAACCGACGACATTAAGGTCGATCCCAAAAAAATTAGGGCGATCATGGAGTGGCCGTCTCCCAAGTCAATTACATTGTAAAGAGGATTTCTGGGTCTAACAGGTTATTATAGAAGATTTGTTTGCAACTACACCCAAATTGTAGCACCCCTAACATCACTATTAAAAAGAGATGCTTTCATATGGGATAAGGATTCAAAAACTTGTTTTGAATAATTGAAAACCCTAATGACATCCACACCAGTGTTAGCAGCTCCTGATTTTATGAAGACATTCATCCTTGAGTGTGACGCTTAGGATTTGTTCTCATGCAAGATAAACACCCCATTGCCTTCAAAATACGAAAGTTTAAACCAAGTTAGAAAAATAATCCACACATGACAAGGAAATGTTGGAAATAATGCATGCCCTTGTTAAATGGAAGCATTATTTGTTCGGGGAAAAATTTCTTGTTAAAATAGACCACAATAGGCTGAAATATTTTTTAACTCAAAAAAATCTCTCTCCCGAACAACAGAAATGGGTAAGCAAAATCCAAGTCTTTGATTTCAACATTTTTATAAAAAAGGAAAAGAGAATAAGGTTGAAGACAACTTATCAAGAAAACATGAAAGTGATGCCTCCCTATGTACCATATCCATAGTTGTTCCTGAATAGATTTTGGAAGTCCAAAGTGAGTATGTGAAAGACCTAGAGACAAGGAAGCTAATTGAAGCAGTTGAAAACAACAAAGAAACAAATTACAAATATTCATGGGAAAAATACATACTATGGTACAAACAAAGAATATATTTGCCCATTTCATCAAAATTCAAAACTCAAGTCCTAAAAGAGAACCATGACTCCCAAACAAAAGGCCATGTTGGTTTCTTTAAAACATACCATAATATTTGCCAATCCTTCTTTTGGAAGGGAATGAAGACTAATATCCCAAAATATGTGGCTGAATGTGATACGTGTCAAAGAAAGAAATTCGAGACGGTGGCTCCTCCTGGTCTCCTACAACCCCCTCATATTCCAGCCCAAAAATGGTCTAAGGTATCCATGGATTTTATCATCGACCTTCCTACATCAGAAGGAAAGGATAGTATATTTGTAGTAGTCGACATATTAACAAAATATGCCCATTTCATTAGTATTTCATCCAAAGAAAAAGCAATCCAAGTTGCATATAGTTATGTAAAGAATATACTTAAGCTCCATGGGTTTCCCAAGGTTATTGTCAATGACAGGGACCCTAAATTTACCAGCAACTTCTGGAAATAATTGTTCCACCAAGTTGGGACTTTACTAACTATGAGTACCTCGTACCACCCCCAGACAGATGGACATAAAAAAGTAGTAAAATAATGCTTTGAAGGTTACTTGAGGAATTTTGTGAATGACCAACAAACTCAATGGGTACAATGGCTACACCTTGCAGAATGGTGGTACAATAGTACATATCATACATCAACAAAAATGTCATCTTTTGAAGCCTTATATGGATACCCACCTCCTATAGCAAGAGAATATGTCATCAACAATTTCAAAGTTCAAGCAGAAAGAGATTACCTAGAAACATCTGATGAGGTCATCCACATTTTGAAGAACCATCTCGAACAAGCAAGAAACCGCATGAAACAACAAGCATACTAAAAAATAACCGATCGAGAATTTGAAGTGGGTGATTGGGAGTTTTTTTGCCTTCAACCATAAAAACAAACTTCACTAAAAAATTCCAAAAATCACAAACTTGCACTCAAGCTCTTTGGGCCATATCAAGTTCGAAAGCGAGTGGGACAAGTGGCCTATGCTCTAGACATCCCAAATAAGGGGAAAATACATGACATCTTCCATGTGTCATGCCTAAAGAAGAAATTGGGCTCAACCACTCACATACAAACTGAATTTCCTATGTTATATGATGAAGGAAAATTAGTGCTCGAACCAGAATGCATTTTGGAAATTAAAACCAGAACACTTCGCTCCAGATCAATCAAGGAATACCTTATCAAGTGGAGAAACTTACCAGATGATGAAGCTACATGGGAGAATGGAGATTTTTGTTTGTTCCACCCATCCTTACCAATACTTCATGGACAAAGTATTCCAGAGAGCGATGACTTGTAATAAAACTAAATAGTTAGTAAACCTAGTTAGTTAGTAATTATTAATTAAGATCGGCTTGATAGGACACACCATTTAATGGTGACCATTGAATTGTATAAAGGCCGTATTATAATCTTGTAAATGACATCATTCAATAATATATATATATCATTTTGGAAAATATATTCCACACCTCCTCCATTCATGAATATGGTTTGAAATGTTAGTGGAGGAATTCTATTGAAACAATGTTAATAGTTTTGTCCATGTCTCATATTAGACTTGAAATTTGAAATTTGATAGGAAGGTCATTTCTAAAATTCAAAATTCATTATAAGTTGAGCATGGAATCTTGAAATTCTATTTTTGTAGCTATCCTCGGGTAGTTTGATGGGAATGGAAGATGATTTTTTATTAGTCAACTTTGTCAAATTGGTGATATTTAATGTTGTTAGGAATGCCAATTTGGTTTGAGAAAATGCATTATGGTTTTTTTGTGATTATCCCATCATTTGATTGTACATTCTATTTCCATCGATGAAGCTACCCAGGATGGGTTTCCATAGCTAGGGACATAAGATTGGTACATCTAGAACCCATGGTTCTACAAAAACTAACCACTCAACATGTCCCCCATTCCTTCAAAGGATACACTTCTGGTGTGTTAGAAAACAGGACCGTAGAGCAATAATAGATATACAGTTAAAGCAATAAACAAGATGCAAAACACATTAAAACATTATAGAGAGATACCGATATAATGTGGTTCACCCAAATGATGGGCTACGTCCACAAAGAAATTGCTAGTCCTTTTATTACAGTCCAGAAAGATGAAGGGCTACACCCTGCAGCAAAACCGCTGCACTTCCTCTTCACGCTCTCACAGTCTCTCTTCCAATACAATACAATACCATACTCAGTCGTTTTACAATGCTTTCTTTTATAGGGGAAATACAATGGGAAAATTCTAGGGTTAACCCAATACCATGGGTCCACAATATTGTTGGCCAACACACATCCCAAAAAAATTTCTCGGGGGCTCCACCCCCGAACCCCAAGGTAGGGGGAATGAGTGTACAGTACTCCTGGGTTACAATCACAACTGAATAATATCTCTAGATCTAGAAGATTAGGCTCCACAACCAAACATGGTGGTATACCTAAATACAAAAATAAGCCACTTAATAAAGACATTGTAGATGTAGGAATGCATCCACCTCCACATTCATATAGAACATATTAATTCCCCATTGGAAAGTTTGGATTGGGAAGAATAGAGGGATGCTAACATTAAAGTTTTGCATCCCAAAATATGGCATTCTAAAGAATGAATGGGACTCTACTTTGAGAAAAAAAGGTCAAGGCACTAATCCTACTGATATGGTCTATCATGTGTGTAACGGCTATGGTATTCTCAATCAAAGGAGGATTATTCCCCAATGGAAATTCCAAACATAAAAATATTAATGCCCCCTATAAAAATAATAGAGGAGGGTCTTATGGTGTGCTTGTTTCTTAAGATATTGGTGGTGCTACTCATGATGTTACAATGATTCAAGGGGTTAGGATGTGCAATAGGATATCTATGGTAAAAGTCATATATGTGCAATATAAGTGGACTCAAGGATTTATAAAGGGTATATTAAAATCCATTAATATATGGTTAGGATATCCTCGATCTTGGGGAGTCTAAAATTTTCTTGAGGAGGAGTAGTAGCGTTCTAAGAATATGTCCTTCCAAAACCCACTGAATTTCCTTATCCTTAAGGATTTTTTCTTCACCAAATTATACCTCCCTTATGGTATTTTTCACAATAACTTGAGTCTCTTCTTTTTTTGACTCATGAGGCCACGGGTTAGGGATACTAATCCTTATCCTACATTGTATCTATGTCCATGCTTTTAGGAGAAAATCTATAGTCCTGTAAGAGTGATGAAGTAGTTGAGTATACACTTCGAATTGGCTAACTTAAATAAGAGAATACAAACAAAATTTAGGAATACTATTTATAGAATCACTCAAACACTCCACGAACAATTTCTTAAGGGGTTGAAAAAACGTAATAAAACTCTCCTAATGATCAATTTAATATGGTAGGACCTAAAACTAAGTCAATGCAAAGTTGATTAAAAGAAAATGTATGGAATTCATCCTAATATGATGAAGGCCCAAGTCCAACTAACAAAGGGACAAAAGACCGTTACAATAACTCTCTCACAATTATCACCAAATATGCAAGTACCTTCGTGAATATAGACACCCTCCAAGGTTATTGAGGTGGATATTAAGTGTCTATCTTGAGTACCGTAAATGTTTCCTACTTACGTACACCCTTGTAAGAAACCAAAGAACATAAAATAATACCACCACTTTCACAAAACGGAAGTTATATGGAATGGTTGTGGGTTAATTTTTTGTATATGACTAAGGAACATAGGACCAATTCCTATACCTGAAGCATAATAGAGAAATGGTGTCACATTGAGGACTTTCCACTTCATCTAAATTTCATGTACAAGCATATACTATTAAGCAAGCAAAGAGGAGATAGTCTTTGCACTTACCTAAATTGACCTAATTCTTGAGACATACATAAAGCATGCTTTAATGACAAATTTCTTCTGTTACTCATGGGTTTTACACTTTCTAGCAGCTCTAATGTTAATTTTATAGCTTTAGAGAGTTTCCTCTCCAATCCTACACTAGGGATTTAGACTTATACTATGTTTATTTCCTACGAATAAAATATCTAATTCATTTAAAGTACTATTAATTTTAAGGTTGTTCATTACTCAAGAGGATGTGGAATCAAACTAGTGTTGTTTTTTAAGACTTCTTGAGAATATTGAAATGATAATGTCATTGACAAACATATTAAAAAAAAACTTATTCTTATCCATCACATAAACCTAATATTCCTTCATAATTTTTTGTGACTCAAGAAAATAAAGAAAAAAATGTCAATCAATGTAAAAATGTCAATCAACATAAAAATGTATCTATTTATATTTTTTCAAAATGATTTTACAAACCAAAATAAATCTATGAAAATAAAATTTGAATGCACTACTAAAATGCACCTACAACATGAAAATGAAAACATTGTTTCCTTTTATTTTGAGATGGAAAAGAAAACTCCAAATTCTAAAACCAAGTTAATTCATTGACATTGACAGATATAGGCTTCTAATCAAACCATTAAACCACGTTGAAACTCTAGAAATCCAAACATAACTGTAAAATTCTCACAATACATAAGGCATACGCTTCTTTCTAGAAGAAAACGGAGCATAATTTGCACATGATTTTCCTTTGAGAAAATAATGTATATACACATTTTTTCTTAGTGCAAGTTTCATATATGATATTGTCCACACTGGAGTCATGTATAAAATCCAAAATATGCCCTCATTTATAGAAAAGGGAGACAATAAGTATTAAAATAAAGTAAAATAAGATAGTAATCTAGTCAAAACATCAATCAACACGATTAAAGAACTAAAACTTCAAGGCTAGACATAGAGAGAAAGAATCCTTATTAAGAAAAATTCAAAGATTGCTCCCCAATATGGTCACTAGTTATGTTGGTAGGGTTAATACCCGGTGGATTAGGGTAGACTATTGAAAAAGCATATTAAATTCAACAATCTAATTACCCAAGATCCACAAGTTACATTCATAAATAACCACCTAGGGAATTGAGAAAACAAAAATACCAAGCATTTATTTTAACAACTTTCTATGTCCAAACTCTAATACACCTTCACCACTTCAAATAATCGCTTGGAAAATTGCACAAAGAAAACCTTTCTCAATTCTTTTTAGTTACAATAATGATAATCATAAAGATAATAAAGGTAGCTATATGTCAATCTAATTAGCTAATATAAAAGGAAATTAGTTCCACCATCAAAAATGAATTCAAATGCAAAGAAATCAAACATTCAACATGTTTACGTCGGGTTTAATATATATATAGTTGTTGTTGGTATCTTCATAACCAGGACTAAGATTCCTCCAACCTATACTTCTTATCACACAAATTTTTTCTTCAAGATTCCTTTCTATTTGGAATGGAAAAATCGCTGAATATTTTTATCTCTCCACTCAATAAGCTACTTATATATAAGAACAAGGGTTCCTATAGAATAGAAAAATGATAATAATAATAATAATAATTGTATGTAATCTTTCAACACAAGGGAACTTCAATTATATTTTTCCCCTTTTCCAACAATTAGATTTATCTTTATAGTCTTATAAGTTAGTTAAGGTTGTTGGATATGGGAATTATGGCCTAAACAAACCCATACCTCTTCTCAGGGGCACACAAGAATCATCCAGTTATTTATTTTTACTTTTTTTCAATGCTTACTTCTTGCGAGAAAGAAATGTGTTACACAGTAATTACCCTCTCCATAGCATCAATCTCTCACCTAGGAACTTATATCTTGGTATCAACATTCCATTGGTCCCAATTCCAGTTCATTTGACCATCTAGAGCTTCCTCCATAGCTTGAAGGGAGTAATATGCTATTTATAGACCATTAAAGTGATCATTGGCATCCGTTTCTAGAAGTTGAGGGTGCATTCCTTCATTTAGGGCTTATTTCCATAAATTTAGGGTCCTACACATCTTTCTAGAGTTGGGAAGTGAATCTAGGGGTCTTACTCCACTGATCAAGGGCTCTTAGCACCTCTCTTTAAAGATTGCTCACATGCATGAGCTAATCATCCATTTGTCCCTTGATTTTAGGTGTCTGAGTCCACCTAGATTATTTATGAGGTTGTTAACTCACCTCTGAGATATTGTATGGCTAACACAAGGAACTTGGTCTCTATTTAAGACTAACTAGGTTGTAATGCACTCAAATTTGAATTGAATCTCTTACCATATCAAATTATCTATATGTAAAAATTGATTCACTCTTGTACAAATAATGGAATAATGTGTTGATGAAATATATTTTGCATCTCTTCTTTAATTTTATGATTAATGTTATGATTTTGTTAATTAATTGATTACTTTAAAACTATAATAGTAATTTGTTTAGTTTCTAGATCTTGTTCTCCAAAATCGTATATGGTATCAAATCTGTAGGGATTCTAAAGAAGTTAGTATACATACTTTCAAGGCTGAAGAATAAATTGCAAGTTAAAGGAACTTTTAGGGGTGCATCAATTAAAATGGTTCTTTTTCCCCAACAAATCCTTACCCCCTTCAATTACTTTGAGTGTAAATCAAGAAATGAAATTCTATTATGAATCAAGGGACTTCATAGGATCGCTATGGAAACACAAGTAATGCCTAACTCATCTATAAAGAAGAGAAATTAACTCACCATAATGAATGAATCCTTTGTATTACTATGTTACTTAATATCTCTCAATATCCCATATCACATCAAAGTTAAAAAATATCCAAATAGAATATGCACCAAGTTGTCTATCTTTTCAGGAAGCAAGATGAGATGAGAGGCCACCAATTAGAGATTGAGATCCTTAATATGAGCCCTATTAAATTCGAATTAGTCCAATAATCCTTCACAAAATTTAGTTATATATTAATTCATCTCAAGATGTTCAAAATAAAGAAATACAATTATCAGTTAGTGCTTTCAATTCTATCAAAATTGGGACCATACTATTATGTTTTTTGTCTCATATTTACATTTTGAACAAGTTTGGCACTTTGTGCCTCATGGAATATTCCTACATTGGAAAATTTTGTAGCCTCACTTCTCCAAGAGAAATATAATCTCAATTGAATGGGCTTCTGTAATTCCTCAAAGGTGCATTCCCTTGTTGCCAATTAGTGAAACACTATGAAGAGAGATTAAAAACAATAATTCAAAGGAAAAAAGTAACACAATACCAGAGTTTCATAGGCATTAGAGGAAATTTCAACTCAAAATGGGCCTCCTAAAAAAATTAATAAAATAATAGTTAAAATAATAAAATAATCTTTATTAATTTTGGGGGAAGAAAAGAAAAAAAATACTTTTTAGTTTGTATTTTTGACATATCTCCTCGTGTTTTTACTCAGATTTCGATCGGAAGAGCTCGTTGGATGTGGAATTAAATTCTACATCCAACGAGTACCCACTCGGCATACTTTTAACAGACCCCACTACCCAAAAACAAGAAATACGTGAAAAAATGTGATGATGATGTCATCATCACGTTTTTGCCCCGCTACCCCAAAAACAAGAAATACATGAAAAATGTGATGATGATGTCATCATCATGTTTTTTTGCGCATTTCTTGTTTTTGGGGTAGCAGGGTCCATCAAAAGAATGCTGAGTGGGTACTCGTTGGATGTGGAATTTAATTCCGCATCCAACGAGCTCTCCCAATCGAAATTTGAGTAAACCACGGGGACATATGTCGAAAATACAAACAATAAAAGTAGTTCTTTTATGATACATATCCCCAAATTTATATTAAAAAAGTGTTTAAGACCTATATGGTATTTCAAATTTAAAGAAATTTCATTGGCTAACACATGATGACATGGCATTTGAATTAAAGTTAAAAGGCCCATTTTGAGTTGAAATTTCCTCTAATGAATATCCAGACTCCAAATATGGAAATACTAAGAAGGATAAAAATGTATGTGCATACTGTAGGAATGGACCACATAAGGAACAAGATTCTAGGTAGAATAGGTTCAGTGAAGAAGCAACAAGGTAGATGAAACACCACATAATGACAATTTTGATGCACTTATAGATGTTTTTAATTCAAATCCATCCTCATGGATCCTAGAATCTGAATATTCCAAACACATGGCCTCATCTAAGGACATGTTTCCTTCCATTGCAAGAACCCTACCATCTTGGGAGATCCACTGGTTTACATCATCCATTCAGTTGAGAAAGTATCTTTTATAGATCTAGACGAAGAGGTGATCAATAGATATTTACTTTGCATTGGAGAACTTGTTGTACATCAAGATATTAGAGATAATGCACCAGTTCAACTTTATCACTCATATGAGAGAGAACTTGTCACAAATCAATTTATTATTGATGAAGATATAAAAAATGTCTCTTCAATCACCTTAGTTCCTACATATTTTTCTCTAATGTTTCAGAGAATTTCTCATAAACGCTTCAAGGAGTTCCTCTATTTGAAGCTTGGAGTGGTAAATAACTAGTATTAAATAACTTCAAAGTATTTGGAACTTGTGAATGGGATCACATTCCTTCCAAGAGAAGAAGGGTATCACAAAATATTGCAAACATATTCACAAAGTCCTTCACCGAGAAGTAGTTCACAGA
>LPNX010755990.1:2152-22003 GCA_001517045.1 Pseudotsuga menziesii | reverse complement strand
AGGATTTTAGTGGGATTTTCAGGGAAATATGGTAGGTAAATGGACGAATGAGCCATGAAATGGGGTAGATGAGGTAGTTAACCATTTTTGGGTGTTAACACTATGGCAGCCTCGGGAGTCACCCTGTCAGCCCACAAGGAATTTGATAAAGCATTGTGCCAATTTCTATGATGATTAACCACTGTGCATTTCAGAATTTTGATTAAATTTTTATTGGAAGATTCAGCTAATCCGTTACCTTGAGGATAATAATTAGCTGAATACTTTAATTTTATTCCCTTTTCCAATGCATATTCTTTTAATTTTATAGAAGAAAAATAGGTTGCATTGTCAAAAATCAAAGATTCTGGAACACCAAACCTGGTGACAATAAAAGAATCAAGGAAGGATATCACATGTTCTAAGTTAACCACTCGTAAAGGGATGGCTTCAACCCATCTAGTGAAATAATCGGTGGCTGTCAGAATGTATTTGTGTTGCTGTGAGGAAACTGGTGTAATTGGACCAACAATTTCCAAGCCCCATTGTTGAAATGGAGCTTCAAAAATAACAAGCTGGAGAGGTAACGCTGCTTTCTTAAGTCTTCCGCCTGCCCTCTGACACTCTTGACATTTCCTAGCAAAGGCATATGCATCCTTAAACAAAGTAGGCCAATAATATCCAGCTTTAAGTACCTTATGTGCAGTGGTTTCCCCTCCAAAGTGTCCCCCGGCTAACCCTGCATGTAATTGAGGGAGCACACTATCAGCTTCATCCCTTTCTAAGCAACGAAGGAGGACCCCTTCGAAATTATTTTTGAACAGAATGTTGTCGATCAACTGATAAGGTGCAGATATTAATCTCAAAGCCCTTTTGCTACGGGAGTCTAAATGTTCAGGAGCATTTCCATGCAACAGAAAAAATTTAATGTCATGATACCAGGAATCAGAGGGGACTGAGATTGGCAAAAATTCCCTTTCGAACAGAAAATTTTCATCGATGAAATGAAGATCAGATTCAGAGACATCTGAAGATCTGGCTTCCAACTTGCAAAGTCCCTGTCCTCTGACAATCTTTAAAGGCTTGATTTCGAGGTCATACTCCTGAAGTGCTATAACCTAATGAGCTCGCTTTTCACCTAGGACCTTTTGTACCAAAAGATTTCTGACTGCAGAATATGGCACAATAACCTTGGTATGAGACTTCAGGAGATAAGGCTGAAAATGCTTTACTGACTTAAAAATGGTGAACACTTGTTTGTCTACTTCTAGATAATTGAGCTCTGCACCATTCAAACTGGAACTCGTAAAAGTAATGGGAGGTTCATTGTTTTCCTGATTTTTCTGTTTTAAAACAGCAGCATATGAAGAGTCAGAAGCAAAAGTGTATAAAATAAATGGTTTAGAGAAATTAGGGCTTATTAAGGTAGGGGCTTCAGCAATAGCTTTTAATATGTCATGAAAGGATTGTTTTTCTAGAGCAGACCATTTAAAATCAGCATCTTTCTTAATCATTTTCTGAAGTGGTCGGACAATTTTAGTAAAACCAGGAATAAACCTGGAAACATAATTTATCTTCCCTAGAAAAGATTGCATAGTTTTCTTTGAATGAGGTAGAGAAATTTGTGCTATAGCCTGGGTACGTTCAGGGTCAATATTGATACCTTGTTTTGAAACTACAAAGCCCAATAACTTACCTTCTGTAACCGCAAAGATGGATTTCTTAGGGTTCAGGGAGATCCCATACTTCCTGCAACGTTCAAAAACCCTCCTAAGATGTGTTGGGTGATCAGCTCTCTTTTTTGAAAATACAGTTATATCGTCCAGGTAAATGACGACAAATTGGTCGATTAAGCCTCTGAATGCAATATCCATTGCCCTTTGAAACGTTGCTCCGACATTAATTAAGCCAAACGGCATTTTCCTGTAGGCATAAGTTCCCCAAGGGGTTCTAAAGGTTGTTTTCAACTGATCTTCTTTGGCTACTAGCACTTGGTTGTATCCTAAAAATCCATCTAAAAGCGAGAACATTTCAGATCCATAGACCTATTGTAATATCTTTTCCATAGGCGGAACAGGATAATTGTCTTTTTTTGAAACCTTATTTAGATTGCGGAAATCAACGCACAACCTAATATCACCATTTTTCTTTCTAACGGGGATGAGATTTGCCACCCACAGGGCATGCCATACTGTAAAAATTATTCTAGCAGTAAGGAGTTTGTTAAGCTCTTTCTTAACAGCCGGTTCTAAGCTAGGGTGCATTTTTCTTAATTTCTGCTGGAATGGTTTAGCCTGTTGTTTCGTGGGGATGACATGTTGCATTATGTTTGGATCAAATGTCTTGAGATCGTCATATTTCCAAGCAAAAATGTCCTTAAACTCATTAAAGAGTTGTATGAAGGCTTTTTTTTCTTGGGGGGTACATGTACTGCCCAGATTTACACATTGAGGATTGTGTTCGGTGCCTAAATTTATGACTTCATATTGAATAGTAGAGCTGTTGGTTTTACAGTTCCTTATACCTTTAAATTTGTCCTTTAAATCATAAAATTTTTCAATTTTAATAACAGATCTAGAAAGAGTACTGACCAGATCAAGAGACTCTTCAATTGAACAAGGTTTATGAATTACCACAAAGTTGTACAGATCTTCATCATGAGTCATTTCATCGATGACTGCATCTTTGAAAGTGTCCTTCATGGTCAAAAATTTGATCTACTGCTCATCATGGTCAAAAACCCTCCAATTGACAACATTATCAGGTATGGAAGGCCTGAAAAGCAGTTCAACAGAAAAAGAATCAGCAAGCATCCCTTCAGATGGAATTAACCTTGAAGCAACATTTGCTAGGAGATTTGCTTCCTGATTCAAATAACGAGGGATAGAATTTATGTTAAAAGCTTCAAATGATATTAATAAATTCCACACCTCTGTCTGATAATTTCTTAGATGTCCAGCAGTGCAATGTATAGTGTTACGTACATGTCTAATGATAATTTCAGAATCTCCTAACACTACCAAAGCTTTAGCTCCTAGATCAATTGACTTTTTCAGCCCTTGAATAAGGGCTTCATATTCAGCAATATTATTGGTGCATTCAAATTCCAACATGCAAGCAACGAAGTACCTTTTTCCCTAAGGATCTATTAATAGGAAACCGACCCCAGCTCCTTCCTTTGACTTAGACCCGTCAAAGTATAGAGACTAAAGGCCATCATTCAGGTCTAAATGTGCAGGGTTTCGAACTGGAATTTCATCCAATACTTGTGTGAAATGAAAAAATTCGAACTGTTGTTCTGGATCTTGGACTGATGATGTTTCAGCCTCAAGGTTTCCAAAAAAGGAATCAACCATGTAATTGCCCATTATAGTATCAGTGAATAACACTGGCTCGTTTGAGTCATCCAGTTCGGTGACCGTGTGCATCATATAATGCTCTCGATCAATTCTGATTTTGTTTGGGCGACCATTATGAGGTGTCCATAAGTGTGACCATTCCGTTGCAAAATATCCCTTCAATTTTTCAGACCAATCTCTGCTGAGGAATAAGCCATATGCCTCAGGGATATCTGCAACAATTATGTGAATGATGAAATGAACTTGAGAATTTGAGGCTAGTCTTATCAGCACTTCGTTCAACTTTCCTATTACCTTTACATTAGATCGCTCAAGTTGCACAATGCTCGTATCACATGGTACGGGGACTGCGTTAAGTTTTTTACATAGTAAATATGGCATGACATTCTTCAAAGCCCCTGAATCTATCATACAATTGTGTACTTTACGATTACAGATTTAAAATGTAAGCAGAAAAGGAGGTGTTGAGGAATCTGATTTCTTACCTATGGACGAGGCATTGACTGAAGATTTTGTTGGGTTGTCTTTGGAGCTAGCAGAACTGTTTTGAGTGGAGGAAGATTTGCCATTTTTACCTAAAGAAACCCCTTGCATCATCTTATCTCGAATCACAGGCAATTTGAGGAGTTCATAGATAGAAATGCTGGCTCTGGTTTTCTTCAAATCCTCAACCAAGTCATACTCCAAATCAAGAGATTGTGTAGTCTTAGTATTTGAAGGTTGCTTTTTTGTTTTGACAGTTGAACTGTCATCTGTAGACTTTATGGAGGGTTCCCCTGAGGGTTGATCCTTCTTACTTCTAGTGTTATATTGATGCTGATTGACATTGACAACAGCAACATCCTCATCATCGGTCAATTCTCTGGTATCCTAGAAATGATTGATAATTTGAGGAGGTTGTTCTTCAGTGTTACTGTCTTTGCTTTAGGCATCCTTAGAATTCTGTCCTGAAGATTGGGTTTCACTTTCGGCTGATGTTTCTAAGCCCAAGACCAACAATTTCAGGAAGCTATTAATTTCATCAACATTATTAGCTTCAGATGGTGGAATCTGTTTTGCAGCTGCATTTTGGAATGGTCTTCTAAAAGGCTGTCTAGGTGGTTCTTTATTCGGAGTACTTTCAGAAGTACCTTTCTTCAAATCTATAATTTCATTGGATATATTCTTTATGACTCTTTGGAGACTATCCAAGTCTAGTGCATCTTGACCCTTTTTCTCAGGATTTGTGGTTTTGGAAGGACTTTCAGCCTTTTTGTGAGAAGAAGATGCAGAATCAGTGTCTACTCCAGGGTTTGTCTTAATAGCATACATGTCTTTCTCGACCTTAATGGCTTCATCAAAAATTTTAATGAGAGTGGGTTTGGCTGCTCTCCTGACAAACATGTCCATTGACACGAGTAGGGCTGAAGTATAAAATTCAACAGTGACATCTTCAGCCGGCCTTGAGGTGGTAGGGATTTTGTTTCTAAGGGTCAAGAACCACTGGTTAAAATCTTTAACCTTCTCCTTGGCTTCCATACAGATCCTAGACAATTCTAACACCAACACAGCTGGAGTCTTATCGTCTCCAAACTTGTTCATGAAATCCAACTCGAATTCGTTCCAACTAGTAATATAACCAGCTGTAAGTGAAAAATACCAAGTCGAGGATTTTCCCTCAAATGTATAAGGGAAAATTCGACAGACTACATCTTCGTGTTCAACATTCAAAAGCCGAACTACTAGCATGAATTTCTTAACATGATCTTCCACGGGCTCTTTCAGCTCGGGATTGAACTTGGGAAACAATTTCTCAGGATGCTTTGGCAAAGGATGTTGATTCACTGGCATAGCAACCACATCCTAAGCTAACCATGGCATATTGGCATTGGGGTTTGGGTTTAAACCTGCCATGTTCCTTGGTGATGGAGGTGGTGAAGGTGGTGTTTGAAAAATGTGAGGAGGTGAATGTGGCGGTGATGGTGGTGGACCAGACCCTCCTGTAGCAGGTGGACCTGAAGAAGATGAGGGTTGATTGGAGCCTGTTAAATTTTTTTGAAATTGATGGTCAGGGAAAACACCTAAAGGTTGATCCTGTTCTTTAGGTGCAGACTCAGTATGGTGAGTGCATGGACATCTGATCTGTGGAAGAGGAATTTTGGTGGGTTGGATTCCAGTAAGATTTGAATAGGCTCTCGTTAAAATCCTGCGGGATTCATTGATGGCCTGTTTGAACTGATCAAGTTCTTCAGGTGGATGGGTACCACTAGCATTGAACTTATGAATGAGATTTCGAACAGTATCGTTCAACGGAGTCTCATCTAATTGTGATGACTGGAATGTTTATGGTTGAGATGATGACTGTATTTGAGGGGTGGAGGGCTGATTAATTTTGTGAACAGGATTTTTTTCATCAGCCATTTGCTTAAGCTGGCCCTCCTTCTAGTGCCATTGTTGACGGGCCGGAAATGGCACAATCGTCAACCAAGAGACAACTCGATCCAAAAGTTTTCAAAGATGCTCTCGATCGTTAGGTAGCTGCCTCTGACAGGATTAAGGCCCCGTTACCTTCCCTAAATTACTCCCAGCTATAGGAGAAGACTCAAAACTAAATCTATAGTAAGCCTATGAATATGCAAAGCAAACTGTTAAAGATAATTTCTGAATTAGTTTGATATATTACACACCTAATAACTGGAATTAACCTAATTAAACAATTAATCTATAAATACAAGAATAAATAATTAGATAAATATTAATAGATTCAATTAATTTACATAAGTTATACTATGAACACATGTACATTAATAACAAATATGAAAGATAACTCATCAAAATATAAATGTAACGATCTGATTTAATATGTTTTCTGTAAAATACACAAAGAAAAACCTCCATTAACCTATCCTAAATGTCCTATCCTGATCAGGAGCATGATAGTAGTAAACCTGGAATAAACCTCCAAATAATGCTACAGTGCAGAGAATCCTAAAGATATTCAAAAGAAATTCAGAAATTTAAATAAAATAACACAATGAGCAAATATATCACATACATCATGATGATAACATCAAATCTACTACGTGACATATATCAACTAGCATAAGTCGATAGTTAAACATGATGTATTTGCATAATTCTTTAAATAAATAATGACAAAACATAAAGACCGCAGAAAGAAGTAACAAGGTCAAACAATATCATAAATACATCCCCATAGTATAAAAACTGCAAACATATTTATAAATATCACCATTCAAAAAATTGTTGTAACTGCTGACAAGAAATTGTCTTAAGTCACAGAAAATGATTAAAGTGATCTTGTCTGGCTCCTTTTCCCAACTATTGACCCCCTCTCCAGTAATACATGTCTCCTTTAAATACATTTAATCTCACATGGAGATAGTTCTATAAAACTGGAAACTACAAAATCAAAATCTTAACCAATTTCATTAAAAATGACAAATGCAATTGTCATTTTTCTATATGCGTTATAATGTCTTGAAATTGGAAAGATTCGATTTATAGCACAAAATCACAAAATGATAAAGACACTAACAATTTAGTGACACCTGGAAAACAACAAAGCCAACCGATTTGTTCACGATTTCCCAGGAATCATCCTCAAAATAAGCGATCCAAGAAAAATACATCAACCATATAACCTACAGCACTACACAATAAAGAGAAATAATTAACACATACGCAAGAGAAAAATAAAATAAACTACATAATCCATCAATCAAATCCAACCAATACCTGTAACAAAATAACTTGATTATCACTTGATTATAAACTTCAAACCTGAAATCTTCTTAAACATATATACAATAGTGAGTGTGCCCAAAATATTCTAATTTAACAAGAGCATTAAACACCTGTATATTCACACCATTCGCTGGATTCTGTGAATGACCTTTGAATTGCATCAAAGTAATCTGAGCATTCAGCTCACGCACTTTTTCCTCACTCTTATTATTCACGTTTTGCAGTTTCAAGACTCTCCAAATCAACCTGTTCTTATGCTTCTTCAGACGCGGCAGACACTTATCATCGGAATCAGATTTCTCTTTCATCCTTATATTCTCGGTTTTCATAGCATCACGATGTGCTACCATTTCTGTTACTTCTTCCTCCATCCTATGTATTTTATCCAGCAAACAATTTACAAATAACCGGTGAATCATTTCACCAATTCGATAGGAACCTGGTAAATTTGCTTCTACAGACTTTCCCTTTTTTGGAGGATCGACAACAGGGTCAACCTAGGGATTTGTATCAGACACATGAGGACTGTTATTTGTATGGTTTACGATAGACTCATGATCAATGTCAAGGCCATCATTAGGCGATACATGATTCATTTCTTCGTCATCTAGCACAATTGTTTCAATGTCTTTGTTATTGCTCATGAAAGACTTAACAGCACTAACCTTGGCTAACATACTCCTCGTAAACTTGCCAGTAACCTTAACATTTGACCTTTTGCCTTTTTGTTTGCAGGTATTGTCATTATGTTTCGGCGTCACAAGATATAGGTTTAAATACTTCCTCATACGCTTGGGAGGCATAGGAGTACCAGGACTACACACCGGAGTGGGAATAAGATCATCGCGGACGCCGGAGCTTACACCATCTTCAGGGTTTGACATAGGCTCATGCACAGGTGAAGCCAGAGCTTGACAAGGCTGTTGATTCCTAACACATTCTTCAGGGTTATCGAATTGACAAGGGCAGAATGCGAAGAAGCCATTCTGTTCGACAAAATCATCCCATGACCGGTTTTGTTTAGACAACTCTCTTTCTACCAATATCCTAACCAGGCCATGATGAAACAGACTACGACCGATGTTCTTCAGCCCCTTCTTAGTGGCCAAAGACATCTTGGTCAAACTCTGAACTAAATAATAGGGAAAATTAACAGGAAAGCCAAGAAAAAAAACCATCACCCTGAGGTGATAGACATAAGCAGAGGATAGACGACCCTCACAGGTCACATACCTGTGAATAATGTCTAGAACCGGTCACCATTATTTCTTGAAATATCTCCACAATACACCGGCTCTAAAGGACACATCCTGGCCAGGGTCCTTCAACATCTGTCTCCATTCATTTACCTTCATCTGCTTATACTTGAACCAATGTTCACCTGTCAACGGAAAACCCGTAGCCAGAGCAACCGAACGCTTGTCAAGTCTGAATTGGAGGTCGGCCACCTTAATCCTAGCATCTGCCAGCGACATAGCAAATAACCTAGTCACCTCAGGTTTTGAGTCTGTAAACTTGCGAATGAATGGCAACCATCCGACTATTTCAACCTTGGCTAAGAGCTTAGGGTTTCCATCAAGGAGTTTCATGTCACTGGGTTCAACCCTAACCATCAGAGCCATAGCTGCAAGCACAAATTCATGAAGTCGCACACAGAAGAGATACCACAAATCAAAACATGATAGTAAACTGAAGAGCGAGCACTCAGGATGCAAACCAAGCAGAAAACACAAGCAATGAAACCCAATGCTCTCATAAACCAAATGTGCCATGAGTAAACCCAGACAAGACCCATGTAAACTTGGCATGGGGGACAGAGAATGATCACGCAGAGCATCAATCAAGTAATAGAAAGTGATGGCAAAGACTCCAGATTAAACTCACTTTTCCATAATTTATCCGGTCTGATCAATATAAAACCACTCCTTGCATCTGATACAGGTGTTCAACGAGCAGAGAGCCACGATGCTGAGCACGTACTTGCAATTGAATGTTATTTATAGATTTCTGTATGAGTGTAATGATACCATATCAACCCTCGATCCAGCAAATCGGATGTGGATATAATGACACAGATCAAACCAACCATAAGGGTTGAGCTTATGTCGATCTTACCCTATGATAACTTCAATCTTCAAAGGTGGCGAGCATATGAAATGACATAAACCATCAAACCAACCCCAAACTTCACATGCAAGAATATAAATTACGATATGGAGCATATTATAAAGATCGAGATCAAATAATAAGGTTGGATTGTACATAATTCGAAGATTAAACAACAAGCCTTGGAGATAAAATTTGCATGAACTTTTGATAAGGTACCAAACAATACCATAATCGACCTTCCAATTTCACAACCTTATTAAAACCACACATAAAATGCAAATAAAAATATCAAGTTATAAGTGTTCTAATAAGGCTTCTGGTCAGGTTATAGTAAAAGATATGGAAATCAAAATGCTCACACCCTAATCTGAAAGGTAAGCCAATTCAAAATAATGATTTCAATGTAGTGATTTATGTCAACTAACCATAGTTCACAAAGGTTGAAAAAAACATGGAATTTCATCGTTTCAGTAGCTCACGGAATGTGATTGTTTCAGTAGCTTCCAATTCCTTAGATTTGAAATAAGAAATTCAAACATTTCATCAAACAAAATTTTATTTTGTTTGATGAATTTTATTTTTTTTAAAGTTGTTCTGTAAGAGCACAATAGATGGCGACTAATTGGGCGGAACAGTTATCTCTGATTTCTTGACCTGAAACCATGCAATCAAAACATTAGATCCCTCTTGTATACCATTATACAGAAATCAATATTTTAATATCTTAAACAAATTCAGGAATTTCATGTTTCTAAAAACTTCCCAGAAATTTATAGTTCAGATTATTTATTTGATAAAGATGAGGTCTCTTACAAAAATGAGTCCAAACGAAGTAAGACAGTAAATGACATGATTTTAAAGAATAAAATCTCAATACCACAAGCATGGCCCTGCTGCCAGTAGGCATCCATAGCCTTGACGGGGTTGCTTCTAAGCCCAAAGAATGCCAGTATCCCATCTGCCAGTTATAGATATACAATTCTGGTTAGGTTGAACCGTTACGATCATTTTTTCCCTTTTTTTTCTTTTTTTTTTATATTTCTAAAGGCCATGGTTCTAGCATGGTAACCAGGTAGTAACCATGTCAGTCACCAATCTGCATTACAGTAAATAAACTGGCTCATAATGAGACCTTTTATCCCTTGGTGTTTGGTCCAAGGGCCACTGTCCAGGCTTGGTGACCGGAAACGACGATGTTATTGAATGCAAACCTATGATCCTGAACAGACTGGCTCATTATGAGACCCTCTATCCTTCAGATTATTTTAAGAAATCTTCAAATCCAACCATGGCCAGATCGTAGTTATATTTAATCTCCAATGAGATTGTCTTAGCAGATGGGGAGGAAAATCTAATTCTCTTCACAAGAGGGAGTGGCGTAAAAGACTTAAATAGATAACCTTGACAAATACTGCCTTCCTCCTTTTGGAAAAATCTTTGCAGAGACCCATCTTATTAATTTACATTAACATAATTTAAGAATTTCTGGAAAAGTCTAGAAAGATGAAAAACTGTTCACTATTCAAAACATAAAACAGCATGACAAATTTCGGGATAATAAGATTATGATGCATGATTCGTAGATCAATTACAGGATTTGATGAAAAGTCATCAGCTTGAAGTTTAACAAATTGATCATTCTCAAACGTTATGCAAATAAAACCGCAAATAGATATGAGAAGGGAATCAAAACAAATAAAATAAACATGCCAAAAGAAAATTCCACAAACTGAGAAAACCACACAAGGTATATACAGGATAATCCCTTAATGGAGATCAGCAAAAATATTTTTTTATAAGATGACCATTTACTGGAAGGTTCTCGATGTCTCCCTCCAGCGTCTGCAACCTAAATGTGCTAGGACCAAGTTTTTCTACAATGATAAACGGTCCTAGCCACAGGTATTGGAACTTAGTATGTTTTCCTCTGTCTTCGTGCTCCTTGTCCCATTTCAGAACTAGGTCACCTACTTCCAGATTCCTAGTGGCTGATTTTTTGTGATCGAACCAGCATTTCACTGTCTTCTGATGTTGGTCAAACTTCTTTCTGGCTAACTCTCTTTCTTCTTCCAGCTTAAGCAAGGTATTAATTCTATGTTCCATAGCAGAACATGTTGTTTCTTGTACTAACTGGGAAAGCTGTAGAGAGGGTAAAAACAGATGAGGCAGGATAGCTTCTTTACGGTATACCAAGAAAAAGGGAGAGTTACCTATGGCAGCCTTGGGAGTCACCCTGTCAGCCCACAAGGCATTTGATAAAGCATTGTGCCAATTTCTATGATGATTAACCACTGTGCGTTTCAAAATTTTGATTAAATTTTTATTGGAAGATTCAGCTAATCCGTTACCTTGAGGATAATAATTAGCTGAATACTTTAATTTTATGCCCTTTTCCAATGCATATTCTGTTAATTTTACAGAAGAAAAATAGGTTGCATTTTCAAAAATCAAAGATTTTGGAACACCAAACCTGGTGACAATAAAAGATTCAAGGAAGGATATCACCTGTTCTAAGTTAACCACTCGTAAAGGGATGGCTTCAACCCATCTAGTGAAATAATTAGTGGCTGTCAGAATGTATTTGTGTTGCAGTGAAGAAACTGGTGTAATTGGACCATCAATGTCCAAGCCCCATTGTTGAAATGGAACTTCAAAAATAACAGGCTGGAGAGGTAAAGCTGCTTTCTTAAGTCTTCCGCCTGCCCTCTGACACTCCTGACATTTCGTAGCAAAGGCATATGCATCCTTAAACAAGTCAGGCCAGTAATATCTAGCTTTAAGTACCTTATGTGCAGTTTTTTCCCCGCCAAAGTGTCCCCCGGCTGGCCCTACAAGTAATTGAGGGAGCACACTATCAGCTTCATCCCTTTCTAAGCAATGAAGGAGGACCCCTTCGAAATTCTTTTTGAACAGAATGTTGTCGATCAACTGATAAGGTGCAGATCTTAATCTCAAAGCCCTTTTGCTACGGGAGTCTAAATGTTCATGAGTATTTCCATGCAACAGAAAAAATTTAATGTCATGATACCAGGAATCAGAGGGGGCTGAGATTGGAAAAACTTCCCTTTCGAATAGAAAATCTTCATCGACGAAATGCAGATCAGATTCAGAGACATCTGAAGATCAGGCTACCAACTTGCAAAGTCCCTGTCCTCTGACAATCTTTAAAGGCTTGATTTCTAGGTCATACTCTTGAAGTGCTGTAACCCAATGAGCTCGTTTTTCACCTAGGTCATTTTGTACCAAAATATTTCTGACTGCAGAATATGGCACAATAACCTTGGTATGAGACTTCAACAGATAAGGCCGAAAATGCTTTACTGACTTAAAAACGGCGAACACTTGTTTGTCTACTTCTAGATAATTGAGCTCTGCACCATTCAAACTGGAACTTGTAAAAGCAATGGGAGCTTCATTGTTTTCCTGATTGTTCTGTGTTAAAACAACAGCATATGAAGAGTCAGAAGCAAAAGTGTACAAAATAAATGGTTTAGAGAAATCGGGGCTTATTAAGGTAGGGGCTTCAGCAATAGCTTTTAATATGTCATGAAAGGATTGTTTTTCTAGAGCAGACCATTTAAAATCAGCATATTTCTTAATCATTTTCTAAAGTGGTCGGACAATTTCAGTAAAACCAGGAATAAACCTGGAAACAAAATTTATCTTCCCTAGAAAAGATTGCATAGTTTTCTTTGAATGAGGCATAGAAATCTGTGCTATATCCTAGGTATGTTCAGGGTCAATATTGATACCTTGTTTTGAAACTACAAAGCCCAATAACTTACCTTCTGTAACCGCAAAGATGGATTTCTTGGGGTTCGGGGAGATCCCATACTTCCTGCAATGTTCAAAAACCCTCCTAAGATGTGTTGGGTGATCAGCTCTGTTTTTTGAAAAGATAGTTATATCGTCTAGGTAAATGATGAAAAATTGGCCGATTAAGCCTATGAACGCAATATCCATTGCCCTTTGAAACATTGCTCTGGCATTAATTAAGCCAAACGGCATTTTCCTGTAGGCATAAGTTCCCCAAGGGGTTCTAAAGGTTGTTTTCAACTGATCTGCTTTGGATACTAGCACTTGGTTGTATCCCGAAAAGCCATCTAAAAGCGAGAACATTTCAAATCCAGAGACCTGTTGTAATATCTTTTCCATAGGCAAAACGGGATAATTGTCTTTTTCTGAAACCTTATTTAGATTTCGGAAATCAACGCACAACCTAATATCACCACTTTTCTTTCTAACGAGGATGAGATTTGCCACCCACTGGGCATGCCGTACTAGAAAAATTATTCTGGCAGTAAGGAGTTTGTTAAGCTCTTTCTTAACAGCCGGTTCTAAGCTAGGGTGCATTTTTCTCAATTTCTGTTGGAATGGTTTAGCCTGTTGTTTTGTGGGGATGACATGTTGCATTATGTTTGGATCAAATGTCTTGAGATCATCATATTTCCAAGCAAAAATGTCCTTAAACTCATTAAAGAGTCGTATGAAGGCTGTTTTTTCTTGGGGAGTACATGTACTACCCAGATTTACACATTGAGGACTATGTTCGGTGCCTAAATTTATGACTTCAGATTGAATAGTAGAGCTATTGGTTTTACAGTTCCTTATACCTTTAAATTTGTCCTTCAAATCATAAAATTTTTCAAGTTTAATAACAGATCTAGGAAGAGTACTGACCTGATCAAGAGACTCTTCAATTGAACAAGGTTTATGAATTACCGCAAAGTTGTACAGATCTTCATCATGAGTCATTTCATCGATGACTGCATCTTTGAAAGTGTCCTTCATGGTCAAAAATTCGATCAACTGCTCATCATGGTCAAAAACCCTCCAATTGACAACATTATCAGGTATGGAAGGCCTAAAAAGCAGTTCAACAGAAAAAGAATCAGCAAGCATCCCTTCAGATGGAATTAACCTTGAAGCAACATTTGCTAGGAGATCTGCTTCCTTATTCAAATAACGAGGGATAAAAATTTATGTTAAAAGCTTCAAATGATAATAATAAATTCCACACCTCTGTCTGATAATTTCTTAGATGTCCAGCAATGCAATGTATAGTGTTACGTACCTGTCTAATGATAATTTCAGAATATCCTAACACTACCAAAGCTTTAGCTCCTAGATCAATTGCCTTTTTCAGCCCTTGAATAAGGGCTTCATATTCAACAATATTATTGGTGCATTTAAATTCCAACCTGCAAGCAACGAAGTACCTTTTTCCCTGAGGATCTATTAACAGGCAACCGACCCCACCTCCTTCCTTTGACCTAGACCCGTCAAAGTATAGAGACCAAAGGCCATAATTCAGGTCTAAATGTGTAGGGTTTCAAACTAGAATTTCATCTGATACTTGTGTGAAATGAAAAAATTCGGACTGCTGTTATGGATCTTCTACTGATGATGTTTCAGCCTCAAGGTTTCCAAAAAAGGAATCAACCATGTAATTGCCCATTATAGTATTAGTGAATAAAACTGGCTCGTTTGAGTCATCCAGTTCAGTGACCATGTGCTTCATATAATGCTCTCGATCAATTCTGATTTTGTTTGGGCGACCATTATGAGGTATCCATAAGTGTGACCAGTCCGTTGTAAAATATCCCTTCAATTTTTCAGATCAATCTCTGCTGAGGAATAAGCCATATGCCTCAGGGATATGTGCAACAATTATGTCAATGATGAAATGAACTTGGGGATTTGAGGCTAGTCTTATCAGCACTTCGTTCAACTTTCCTATTACCTTTGCATTAGATCGCTCAAGTTGCACAATGCTCATGTCACATGGTACGGGGACTGTGTTAATTTTTTTGCATACTGAATATGGCATGACATTCTTCAAATCCCCTGAATCTATCATACAATTGTGTACTTTACGATTACAGATTTCAAATGTAAGCAGAAAAGGAGGGGTTGAGGAATCTGATTTCATACCTATGGACGAGGCATTGACTGAAGATTTTGTTGGGTTGTCTTTGGAGCTAGTAGAACTGTTTTGAGTGGAGGAAGATTTGCCATTTTTACCTAAAGAAACCCCTTGCATCATCTTATCTCGAATCACAGGAAATTTGAGGAGTTCATAGATAGAAATGTTGGCTCTCTTTTTCTTCAAATCCTCAACCAAGTCATACTCCAAATCAAGAGATTGTGTAGTCTTAGTATTCGAAGGTTGGTTTTTTGTTTTGATAGTTGAACTGTCATCTGTAGACTTTGTGGAGGGTTCCCCTGAGGGTTGATCCTTCTTACTTCTAGTGTTATATTGATGCTGATTGACATTGACAACAACAACATCCTCATCATCGGTTAATTTTGTGGTATCCCAGAAATGACTGGTAATTTGAGGAGGCTGTTCTTCAGTGTTACTGTCTTTGCTTTGGGCATCCTCAAAATTCTGTCCTGAAGATTCAGTTTCACTTTCGGCTAATGTTTTTAAGCCCGAGACCAACAATTTCAGGAAGCTATTAATTTCATCAACATTATTAGCTTCAGATTGTGGAATCTGTTTTGCAGCTGCATTTTGGAATGGTCTTCTAAAAGGCTGTCTAGGTGATTATTTATTCGGAGTACTTTCAGAAGTATATTTCTTCAAATCTATGATTTCATTGGATAGCTTCTTTATGACTCTTTGGAGACTATCCAAATCTAGTGCATCTTGACCCTTTTTTTCAAGATTTGTGGTTTTGGAAGGACTTTCATCCTTTTTGCGAGAAGAAGATGCAGAATCAGCGTCTACTCCAGGGTTTGTCTTAATAGCAGACATGTCTTTCTCGACCTTAATGGCTTCATCAAAATTTTCAGTGAGAGTGGGTTTGGCCGCTCTCCTGAAAAACATGGCCATTGACACGGGTAGGGCTGAAGTATAAAATTCAATAGTGACATCTTCAGCCGGCCTTGAGGTGGCAAGTATTATGTTTCTAAGGGTCAAGAACCGCTAGTTAAAATCTTTAACCTTCTCCTTGGCTTCCATATGGATCCTAGACAATTCTAACACCAAAACAGCTAGAGTCTTATCGTCTCCAAACTTGTTCATGAAAGCCAACTCGAATTCGTTCCAACTAGTAATAGAACCAGCTGTAAGTGAAAAATACCAAGTCAAGGCTTTGCCCTCAAATGTATAAGGGAAAATTCGACAGACTACATCTTCCTGTTCAACATTCAAAAGCCGAACTACTAGCATGAATTTCTTAACATGATCTTCTGCGGGCTCTTTCAGCTCGGGATTGAACTTGGGCAACAATTTCTCAGGATGCTTTGGCAAAGGATGCTGACTCCCTGGCACAGCAACCGCATCCTGATCTAACCATGGAATATTGGCATTGGGGTTCGGGTTTAAACCTGCCATGTTCCTTGGTGATGGAGGTGGTGAAGGTGGTGTTTGAAAAATGTGAGGAGGTGAATGTGGCGGTGATGGTGGTGGACCAGACCCTCCTGTAGAAGGTGGTCTTGAAGAAGATGAGGGTTGATTGGTGCCTGTTAAAGGTTGTTGAAATTGATGGTCAGGGAAGACACCTAAAGGTTGATCCTATTCTTCAGGTGCAGACTCAGTATGGTGAGTGTGCGGATGTCTGATCTGTGGAAGAGGAATTTTTGTGGGTTGGATTCCATTAAGATTAGAATAGGCTCTCCTTAAAATCCTGTGGGATTCATTGATGGCTTGTTCGAGCTGATCAAGTTCTTCAGGTGGATGGGCACCGCTAGCATTGAACTGATGAATGAGATTTCGAACAGTATCGTTCAACGGAGTCTCATCTAATTGTGATGATGGGAATGTTTGTGGTTGAGATGATTACTGTATTTGAGGGGTGGAGGGCTAATTAATTTTGTGAACAAGATTGTTTTCATCATCCATTTTCTTAAGCTGGCCCTCCTTCTAGCGCCATTGTTGACGGGACGGAAATGGCACAATCGTCAACCGAGAGACAACCCAATCTGAAAGTTTTCAAAGATGCTCTCAGTCGTTAGGTAGCTGCCTCTAACGGGATTAAGGCCCTGTTACCTTCCCTAAATTACTCCCAGCTATAGGAGAAGACTCAAAACTAAATCTATAGTAAGCCTATGAATATGCAAAGCAAACTGTTAAAGATAATTTCTGAATTAGTTTGATATATTAGACACCTAATAACTGGAATTAACCTAATTAAACAATTAATCTATAAATACAAGAATAAATAATTAGGGAAATATTAATAGATTCAATTAATTTACATAAGTTATACTATGAACACATGTACATTAATAACAAAATTGAAAGATAACTCCTCAAAATATAAATGTAACGATCTGATTTAATAGGTTTTCTGTAAAATACATAAAGAAAAACTACCATTAACCTATCCTAAATGTCCTACCCTGATTAGGAGCATGATAGTAGTAAACCTAGAATCAACCTGCAAATAATGCTACAGTGTAGAGAATTTTGAAGATATTCAAAAGAAATTCAGAAATTTAAATAAAATAACACAGTGAGCAAATATATCACATACATCATGATGATAACATCAAATATACTACGTGACATATATCAGCAAGTTGAAACCAACATAAGTCGACAGTTAAACATGATGTATTTGCATAATTATTTAAATAAATAATGGCAAAACATAAAGACCGCAGAAAGAAGTAACAAGGTCAAACAATATCATAAATACATCCCCATAGTATAAAAACTGCAAACATATTTATAAATATCACCATTCAAAAAGGTGTTGTAACTGCGGACAAGAAATTGTCTTAAGTCACAGAAAATTATTAAAGTGATCTTGTCTGGCTCCTTTTACCAACTATCGACCCCCTCTCCAGTAATACATGTCTCCTTTAAATACATTTAATCTCACATGGAGATAGTTCTATAAAACTATAAACTACAAAATCGAAATCTTAACCAATTTCATTAAAAATGACAAATGCAATTGTCATTTTTCTATATGCGTTATAATGTCTTGAAATTGGAAAGATTCGATTTATAGCACAACATCACAAAATGATAAAGACACTAATGATTTAGTGACCCTTGGAAAATAGCAAAGCCAACGGATTTGTTCACGATTCCCCAGGAATCATCCTCAAAATAAGCGATCCAAGAAAAATGCATGAACCATATAACCTGCAGCACTACACAATAAAGAGAAATAATTAACACATACGCAAGAGAAAAATAAAATAAACTACATAATCAATCAATCAAATCCAACCAATACCTGTAACAAAATAACTTGATTATCACTTGATTATAAACTTCAAACCTGAAATCTTCTTAAACATATATACAATAGTGAGTGTGCCCAAAATATTATAATTTAACAGGAGCATTAAACACCTGTATATTCACACCATTCACCGGATTCTGTGAATGACCTTTGAATTGCATCAAAGTAATCTGAGCATTCAGCTCACGCACTTGTTCCTCACTCTTATGATTCATGTTTTGCAGTTTCAGGACTCTCCGAATCAACCTGTTCTTATGCTTCTTCAGACGCAGCAGACACTTATCATCGGAATCAGATTTCTCTTTCATCCTTATATTCTCGATTTTCATAGCATCACGATGTGCTACCATTTCTGTTACTTCTTCCTCCATCCTATGTATTTTATCCAGCAAACAATTTACAAATAACGGGTGAATCATTTCACCAATTCGATAGGAACCTGGTAAATTTGCTTCTATAGACTTGCCCTTTTTTGGAGGATCGACAACAGGGTCAACCTGGGGATTTGTATCAAACACATGAGGACTATTATCTGTGTGGTTTACG
Source organism: Pseudotsuga menziesii (assembly GCA_001517045.1). Classification (NCBI taxonomy): domain Eukaryota; kingdom Viridiplantae; phylum Streptophyta; class Pinopsida; order Pinales; family Pinaceae; genus Pseudotsuga; species Pseudotsuga menziesii. The sequence continues at coordinate 3,057 of LPNX010755990.1, read as the reverse complement.
ATAGGCTCATGATCAATGTCAAGGCCATCATTAGGCGAGACAGGATTCTCTTCTTTGTCATCTAGCACAATTGTTTCAATGCCTTTGTTATTGCTCACGGAAGACTTAACACCACTAGCCTTGGCTAACAGACTCCTCGTAAACCTGCCAGTAACCTTAACATTCGACCTTTTTCCCTTTTGTTTGCAGGTATTGTCATTATGTTTTGGCGTCACAGGAGATAGGTTTAAAGACTTCCTCATACACTTGGGAGGCATAGGAGTACCAGGACTACACACAGGAGTGGGAACAAGATCATCGCGAACGCCCGAGCTTACACCATCTTCAGGGTTTGACATAGGCTCGTGTACAGGTGAAGCCGGAGCTTAACAAGGTTGTTAATGCCTAACACATTCTTCAGGGTTATCGAATTGACAATGGAAAAATCCCAAGAAGCCATTCTGTTCGAGAAAATCATCCCATGACCGGTTTTGTTTAGACAACTCGCTTTCTACCAATATCCTAACCAGGACATGATGAAACAGACTGCGACCGATGTTCTTCGGCCCCTTCTTAATGGCCGAAGACATCTTGGTCAAACTCTGAACTAAATAATAGGGCAAATTAACAGGAAAGCTGAGAAAAACAACCATCACCTGAGGTGATAGACATAAGCAGAGGATAGACGACCCTCACAGGTCACATACCTATGAATAACGTCTAGAACTAGTCGCCATCCTTTCTTGAAATATCTCCGCGATACACCGTCTCTAAAGGACACATCCTGGCCAAGGTCCTTCAACATATATCTCCATTCATTTACCTTCATCTGCTTATACTTGAACCAACGTTCACCTGTCAACGGCAAACCCGTAGCCAGAGGAACTGAACGCTCGTCAACTCTGAATTGGAGGTTGGCCACCTGT